>VWZZ01000032.1:96152-142140 GCA_013399095.1 Psophia crepitans
CCACACCTCCCCACCCCCCAAATCTTGTTTCTCTGACAGTTTTGTTACTTTCAATTCTCTGCTTGTTAATGCCAGAGTGTATTTTTAATACATAGGCATTATGTGAGATGGCCTTTAAAAAGCACAGGTAGGGGCTCTCAATTTTTATGAATTAGACTCTATGCTAAAATCCTTTTGAAGTGGCATAACCTTCAACATGATGCCCTTGGAGAATATCCTTAGTAGATAGTTAAGTATACCTGGGAAGCTGTTAACCTAAAATGGGTAAGGCAATGACCTAATTTTCTGTCACAGAAAAATTACCTAAGAAGTGTAAGGATATATTTAGGTCTCCTGTAGCTGTACACAAAGACTCCAGTTGTTCTTGGGGTTCTGCTGGTCTTGGTGTCGCACAGATGTGCACAAAAATGGTTTCTATTGCAGTGTGCTGGAACTTTGTATGTCTTCAAATTGCCCGCACCCCTGTACAAAAGATATATTCAATTTAAAAATTTATGCAATAGGAAAATAGTGGTAATTGTAACTGCCAGTTATGCTGCCAAATTCTTCAATGAGTAATTGGCTAAGTATGGTGTACTGAGGTTATAAAATATATATGTGTTTATGCTCACTTGTGCACTGTTAGCCTGTGGTCATTTCTCTCTATATTTTTCCCCTCTCTGTTTAATTCTGTGTTGTCCACATCTGCTCTGCTGAAGCACTTCCTAATCCATGAAGATGAATGCATTAAACTCCAGTGGGGGTGGTGCTCAGGAGAAAGGGGGAAATATATTTTATTGGTTTGTTAAGCATTTCAGTAAGAGAAAAATGGGCAGGCAGGCTGCCACAGCTTTTAACCTATCTGCACCTGGTCCTGCACATGAGATCCCGTCAGCACGCACAAGAACATGCTTTCTGTTTGTGGGAGTAAGACCTGGGGACGCTGTATGGGGCTCTGTTCTGGGCAGGTGGCATTGCTGATACCTGTTATTGTTTCTTCTTGGTTTGTAGATGTCCTCTTCTGAAGGGGAATATGATTCAGTCTGTACTTATTGGCTGGCTGTAATTTTGTAAATCTAGATGAGGGATGATAAAACATTACACCGAGCTCTTTTCATCTTTTCAGTCGGGCTCCTTTGCGGTAGACTCTAGGGCAAACGGCACGCATTCCTTAGCTACTAGCTGGCTTCCTGCGTTAGTGCGGGTTGTACAGCGTGGGCTGTGTTTTAGGAGTGTGCGTGGGGTTTGTAAATGCTGAGCTGTATGTAACTACCTGAAACTGAAAGACCTTTCTCTGAAAATGCTGCGATTGCTTTGTCTTGTTGGTTTTTCACTTTCCTAAGGTTTATAAAGCATCTTCATTAATGAGATAGTTCTTTAATGTTCCAACTGCAGATATCGCCCATACTTATGCTTTTGCCTCTACTTGGAACATAACCTGGAAATACCACGTATTTGTATGATATCCATGTTAATGTGTCACACATGAGGCAGTACTGGCATTTCTGGTGTCATAACCCAGGGCAGCTGAAACAACCCAGGGCTCGCCATTCAAGGAAACGACGGTGCAGCTCGTCACCGGTGCGCTGGAGCCCTTGCCCCACGCACGCATCTCCCACGCGTGCTCCCCAGCTCGCGTCTGCCCCCTCAGAGGCTGCAGCGTGGCAGACATCGTCCGGAAGCTCCTTCTGCTGACCACAACCCCTCATTCACAAGGGGCGCGGACTGCCAGGCAGACAAGTGATAGTTCAGTGTGTACCAAAGTGTGGGGTTTTGTGTCAGGCGGAATATCGGAGAACTTTAATATTGCAGTGGTGCAAGTAGTCTCATAACAGAGCCTCTGTGAAACTTCCTTAAACCTCCTCAGCCCTGATTATTATACAGTTATGCTTTATGCTTAAGGAAAGCTTGAAGCATTGTAAATGCGATTTTTAAATTGGCTATATCCTATTCCTAAATATAACATTGACCATTACCGTGTTTGTACTGTGAACGCTTCTAAGGGATTGTGCTATTTACTGCAACTTTTAATTGATTTCCTTCTACTGTTTAGCAAAGCCATCTCCTGCCACAGCGTGAGGACCTTGTGATGCAGGCTATCACTGGAGTTAAATTAGGTACTGAAGCTTTATAGAAGTTTTTACAGCATTACATCTCAGCTTTGTGGTGAACTGTCTGCAATTTATTGCTGTGTTTTGCAGCAAGAAACTGGAAAGAGAGATTGATGTTGGAATCATTTTATCTCCTAAAGTCTGCATAGACATAGTTAACCAGTGGCATTGGCTTGGCTGTGGTTTTACAGCACTTTTAAAAATGATGCATGGAAAATAAATAAATCGATCAAACCCACCCAGGCCTTTTCTGGGGATGGATGAAGAGGTTTTTCATGCAACTTTCATGCAAAACAGATTAGGCTGCTTCTATGCTTGGTAATGAGTTGAGGTTAACTTCCCAACATTATTTGTTTTACTGTTTAATTTCAGTAGATTTCCTTTCACCAGGAAGTGACTGAAGCCTTCCTGTTCTTGGTCTTTGGCAGCTGATATTGCACACGGCTGTGGTCAGCTTGTGAATGTTACCCCCCGACACAACCAGGTTCAAAGGCTTTGGTTTCATAGTTTTGTTTAACCTGTTTGCCTAATCTTTGGGATTATTTACCTACTCCCTATAGGGAATGGGCCCTGGGATTTAGCTCTGAGCACTTCTAAACACTGCAAGACCTCTTGGACCACATGTCGCAGAGCAGTAAGCCAGTCAAGGCAGCCCAAAGCCTTCCTCTGTGCTGAGCCGCTCGTGGGGCAAGAGGGACTATGCCAAATGGGCAGCAGCTAATTTTGCTTGCTGCCAGTTACTATATTAAATTGTATTATGTTGCATTTTTACTACATTTGGAGAGGCTTTCCAATTAGCTGGTCCAGTAGGCGTACTTTCCTATGGGGAATCAGCCTGGATGAAAAGGAACGTGGAAGACAAGCAGCTCTTTTCAACTCCTCCTCCTTACAGCTATCAAAAAATTTCCAGAAGTTGCTTGACAGGAGATGAACAACCATCCTAGATATTAATGATACTGTGAGTGTAAGAGTATGTCAGGTGAGGGGAGGAAAAAGAGGATGGTAAGGGAATTCTTGCTGCTGTATGTTTCATCCAGACGTAGGTAGCAGCTGAAAAGTCTGTGCTTCAGCACATGCAGTGTAAACAGTCTAGGAAATAGCAGAAAGACAGGGAAAGGAACCCACAGGCTCTATGTATTTCTAACATCTTAGGTGAGAGGTTCTGAAAGTTATGTACTAGGAACTTGTTTTTGTAAATGAAACCTGTCTTTTATTTATTGCAAGGCTTTTTCTGGTTTGGATAAAATGAGATATTTTACTTTACTGAAATGTTTATAAGTCTTCCTCAGGGCAGAAGTGGCGTATCCTTTTGTTCATTGGTATTGCTGTGATTTAGATAATAATGCGTGCCTTTGTAGAAGTATTATTCTGGAGGTGGTAAAAACTCCACGGATTAGAGACTGATACCACAAAAACATATATTGATAAAGAACGTTTAAACCCTGCAGCACCTTTCAGATGTTGTGAACTGCGTGCAACATCAATAGCATAGTTTTGAGAGAGGAAGAACATACCTGTGAAGAATATAAGAGTAAATAAATGGAAAATGAAAAAAAAAGTCCTAATTTTGGCTGGGATAGAGGTAATTTTCTTCCTAGTAGCAGGTATGGTGCTCTGTTTTGAATCTGGGATGAGCATGATGGTATAACACACTGATATTTCGGTTGTTGCCAGGCAATGCCTACACCAGGTCAAGGACTTTTCAGCTTCTCACCCCACCCCACCAGTGAGCAGGCTGGGGGTGCACAAGGAGCTGGGAGGGGACATGGTCAGGACAGCTGGCCCCAACTGGCCAAAGGGATATTCCATACCACATGGGGTCATGCTCAGTATATAACTGGGGGGAAGCTGGCTGAGAGTTTAGGCCATGGCTTGGGACCTAGCTGGACATCAGTGGTCAGCCGGTGGTGTGCTGCTGTGCTCTGCATCACTTGTTTTGTATATTATATTATTATTGTCTTCCTTTTCTGTCCTTTAAACTGTCTTTATCTCAGTTCATGAATTTTACTTTTTTCCCTCCGATTCTCTCTCCCATTCCACTGGGAGAGAGGAGGCAGGGAGTGAACAGCTGTGTGGTTGTTTTAGCTGCCTGAGGGTTAAATCACAAAAAAAATTTCCTAGTTTTCTCACACTATACAATGGGAAAATATTTTTTCTTATTTTTCAGTATTTAGTAGAAAAAAAAAAAGGAGAAATGGTGCTTTTCTTCTATGTAGCTAACTGAATAATAGAATGGCAGAGATTAGGCAAGTATTTCTTAGATGAAAGTAAGGTGGGGGATTAATAGGGCATCGGCATTTATAATTCTACTAAATGAATATGTAATGTACTTTTCATAAAAATGGATCTTGGTGTCTGCATTTCTATATATCCTGACAAGCAAACAACCATCTCTTAACTGTCTACTACAGGTTTGCCTCTATAGTATTTTGTCTTTTTATGATTGTTACCTTAAAAGTTTGACGGGGTTCATGAAGAACCCAGGACGGAAAGAGAGTCACAGGACTTTCTTAACTCTTTTTTTTTTTTGCTTCACATGGCATGTTTAGTTCAGAACGCCCTGAATAACAACTGCTTTCCCTTACATCCTTATTCCTCCTCCTTTATTTTCTTACAGAAATTTGATTAGCGTGCCCTGGTGTCTGAGGTGTCCATGTGATGCCCCTGAGGAACCTGCCTGGTTCTCCCGTGCATCTCTGCCAAACTGTTCAGCCTTTGCTTTCTTTGTTGTTCCTTAACATATAAAGCAGCTATCTGTCTCGAAGAATAGGTAAGACCAAAATATTGAAGAGCTTGTTTGCCAGTTCCCAACCTCAGGAGTTACGTGTTTTTAAAACTAACAAGTTTATTTGCAAGGGTAGTGGTTATGGTGGGTTTTTTCTTTGCTGTTTTTTTGTTTTGTGGCGTGTGTGTGTATGTTTTCCTCTTATTCTGGAAGGAAGTACACAGGTTGCAAAAGGTAGTTCAAATGAAAACACCAAACTGACTGCAAAATGCTACGTTACCATTTTCTGAACACTTTTTGCTGACACAACTCAGCAGTCCTGGAAAGAATATGAACAAAATCTGATTAGAGGACTCCCAATAGCACAGCAGCGACCGGCTCAGCGAAGGAGAGACCGCTACATTTTCCATCTGCTAGCTGGTTTCAGAGGCAATGACAGCAGAACTACGGAGGGGGTTTTGTCCTTTGTGCATTTAAGATGCCTTTATGCTGCATATGGTGGACATTCCTGCTAAACTGGTGGCTTTCTTGGTGCCTCATTGAACGAGTGATGCAGTAACTGATGATAGTTTATATAAAATGAAGTAGAAACTATTTTTGTTGGGTGTGGCGCTTTTAGTCTGTTTGTGGGTTTGTTTTTTTTTCCCTAGGGAAGTTGAACTGCTGCTTTATCCACCATAATTTAGACAATAGGCTGTGACACCAAAACGGGTTGTTGCAATGAGGAGAGAAGCTGTAGCAAATTCAGTAGTGGGTCCGTTGCTTGGAGCCCCCAGTCCAACAGAAACAGAACTTGCATCCAGAAATGTGATTGCTAGTACAAAAGTTTGAGTTTGCGTGAGTTGCCTTTGATTTTAAAGAGTTGGCTGCAGATTTCAGCTGCGCTTGAGTTACAGCCTGAGCTGCTTGGAATAAGTATAAGGCCGTACAGTGCAGGTGGCCGTTCTTTTAACTTGGCCAGAGATATCTGGGGAATAATTTCCCTGGTGGGATGGACCTCCACACCTGAATCCTGAGTCTTCATCCTGCCTCCAAGAGCAGGTAGGTGGCATGGCAGACCCTGTAGTCTGCACAGTAATACTGCATGCACTGAATAAAGATAACAAGCCTTTATTGACAACCGTGCACCAACGGGAGATTTTTAATAGCTTTTTTAAAAGAACTTTGTGGTGTGACTGCAGCTGGGTTTGAAAATCTATTTATTTAATGTGGAATCCTGTAGACCTTAGAAACAAGAGTAATGTAAGAATCAGGAAGATTTTGTGTCTGAAAAAATTTGACGTATATAGTATCATCCGGTAAGTTTGTTACGCTAGTTTCCCACGTGTGAAACATAACCATATATTTACTAAGAATGTTTATATTTATTTTTGTAACAAGTCTTTAATATCATGGTAACTTCTTTTTGCAGTCAGCAGACAGGTTTGTATCTGAAGTGGGTAAGGTAGAGGTGGCGTACTGGAGTTCAGCTCTGTTCCATCAAGCAGTTCTATTTCTATACTAATTCTGGAAAGAATCATGTATTTTGGAGAACACTGCAATGGTGTGGTGTTGCTGCTTCTTACAGGCTTGTAAGTACAAACCTAACTATTAGGAAACATTCGAGGTTGTTGAAGGATCCTCAAGATGATGTTTATGACTGGATTTAGCATTACCATTTATCAGGAAATAAAGCTTTTTAAAAGTGAAATAGTATCATATTAAGTAAATTTTCTGTAGGTTTTTCATGCATTTTTTTATTAATGGACTAAAACATCACTCATTGTTGCATTATATTTCATAGATATGGAAACAGGAAACAAGATATGTTTTCTTATTATTTTTCCCGTGTGACTCTGTATAAAGATCAATTGCTCTGCTTATAGAATAAGCACATATGTGGAGACTTAACATCAGGCATTGCTTAAAATATCAAGGTTCAAGTAAAGAGATGTTTGCAGTCAAATTCTCCTCTATTCTAGCTTCTCTGTGCAATCTGCTGCGTTCAGAAAGCCATCAGCTACACCAGGGGTCTCTGACCTACAGACAGGTAGGGGCTAACCCCCAGAGCCCTCCGGGAAGCAGCAATGCCCAGCCCGCTCTCCCTTCTCTTTGATTAGGGTGGAAAGGTAAGCTTATGTCCAAGTAGCTTGCCTGTCTCTAAAGCCTGTGTTGATGAAGGTTAGTTAAAGACAAAAATCTCCCTGTAAGCTGGGAGCTTTCTAGGCGTTTGTGAAGTTAGCGCAACTGCTGTAGGACTCACCCGCGTAATGAACAGACGGATAGAAAGGTGTCACTCAATTTAAAATGTCATTGCATATTGCCAGAGGCATTAAAGTACCGTGCTAGTCTGCCTTTATTGCACAGCTCAAAGGAATGAGGAGGAGACATCTGGAGTGCCCAGCCATTGGCATTTATGTTCTCTGTTCATGGGCTCATTTGTCAAATTCTGTTTGGGAGCCTAGAATGGTCCAAGATTTTGAATCATACTTGGATACTTATTTGTTCCCTACAGTCGTGCTGGAACGTATGGTAAGGTGTTCACAGACAATTGCAATTCATATTATTATTATTCTAAGATCTGTAGTCTATGAAGAAAATGTTATTTTAGCTGGAAAGCCAGATATAGAATAGTTCCAGTTGGAAAGGACCTACAACGATCATGTAGTCCAACTGCCTGCATATCTGGTGATATGAGGATAATTTTTTCTCACTTCATGTTTGAGTGTCAGATCTCTACATGACTGTGTAGAGTGGGTGGGGTTTTTTCCCGTTTTGGTGTTTTGGCAAATCAGTGGTCAAATCATTAGTCAATAGATTCAGTCATCCTCGAGATGTCATTTTTAGTTGCCGAGCGAAGTATAGCGCTCTGAACACTCAAAATAGCTGTCTGAGCTTGTGGCAGTCCAGGTGCCCATGGACACGTCTCAGCCCCCTGAAACGTTTAATGCTGTTGGTTGCTTTGGCACAGGGAAAATTGGGCTGCAGGAATAGAAATGTCTACTCAATCATGTTATCTTCAGTTCAGGGTACAGCTCTTGAATTGTTTTACAGTCTGGCTTTTGCAGGCAGATAGAGCAACAGGTATATTTTCACAACTATTAAGACAAGTTAAATAAGTAATCCCACAAAAGTTCGGAGCAGATTTCCATAAGTTTAATAAGACAAAATCAGTATTATTTATAGAGAAACATACTGTTATTCCACAAACCCAGATCTAAAAATCTAAGGGAAACAAGAACATGCACTATCTCAACTGGAAGCCATTCTATGGATGCTTTGTAAGAGGAATGCCATTTTCAGTTACATTCTACTGAGTGGCATAAAAAGGTCAACAGAGAGTGTATTTTCTGTAGGATTTTTTCATGAGGAGAAATAGGGGAGAAGGAACTGTAGTGGAGTGGGTTGTTTTTTTTGGAGGGGGGTGAAGTAAGTAAGAATGATCTATCAAGTAATTTTGCTGATTTGTGTAAGGCTTAGCTATATAAAAAAATTGAAGTTGCAGCTGGATTGTACCAAAAAGAGCTGTGAGATCTGATACTAATTCTCCTGAGAGTTTAAATATGAGGCATCCCTGTGTGTGTCCCAGATGTTGTCAGAGCCTGTATTGAGAGTGGAAGTTAAACAAGGACCTTGTTAGAGAAGTGTAGGTCTGCATAGTAGTAACTCCTCCCCCCAAAAGCACCGCCATCTTTTGTAGTTACTTGAAGCTCACCAGCCCAAGAGGGGATTAAATGAAAAAGGAGCGGGTAATATGCAGGAACTTGTTGACATTTATGTTCTCCTTGCTTGACTTGTATGAGAATAGGCTGAAGAGACCTCAAAAATGCAGAAATCTCACAGCCCTCCGGGGATATACTTTACATTTCTCTGATCTGTGGTACCTGAGGGGGGATAGGTATAGTAATTGTATTCCTGTGTATGAAATACATCCATCTGATGCTTTTTTAAATAAGACCTTCAAACTACACTTTCTGTGAGGAGGGTAGAGCTGAAAGATGGAAAGAAGGGGGCATATTCACACCATATAATTTTAAATATTTCTGATGTCTAAACTTTCCAATTTAGAAGCTGTTTCTATTCAGTGGTAACACAGGAAGAAAAGCTGTCAAACTTGGAAACAGAAATTAGGTACCTAGAATTAGGTGTTATGAATACTGCCCTAGCTCCTATTTAAATACGTGATTTTCAAAAGTGCTGGGCACCTGGCTGCTTCCACTGGCAATTTACATCTGTGGTTGGCTGCTTACCTGCTGCAGCAAACACCCATTGCCAAGGGAGCATCCAGAACCTTGCCCTTGCTGGCTTTTGTGGTCTTTGAATGCAGAATTAAAAGACCCTGTACAAAGGAGCTTCAGAAAACCGGCTCCAGAGATGGCTTGAGCTCTGTGTGTGTTGTATATGTAACATATCACGTGTACGATTTTAGACATGTATGCTTATATATGTACTCCTGCATGTATGAATGTAATAGTGTTTAAAGTCAGTATTCTACAAATAAGTTTTCATGGAATAGTTCTATATTTAGAGAAAGATAAAATTAAGGTGAAGTTTGGCTTCATCCCCTTTTGCAACAAACAACCGCCTGAGCTCTGTAAGATACCTTCTGCCTACGCATGATGATTAAATCCCCTCTGAGACAGCAGAGGAGCAGGAAAACATTTGCATGAACTCTACTTTCTATGCTTGAACACGGGCACATACTATATTGGGAGCTGCTTTGAATTTGGAAGATTGAGATGAGCATAAATGACATGCTCGTCCAGCAGAGGAATCGTAGGTCTTAGAATAAACTTAAGGTTTATGCAGACTTCAGAAGGGGCTTGATGGCTAGTGGGCCTGAAGAAGACATAGCCTGCTGGACCTGGAATCTGCAAAACCCCAGGCAGTGCAATTGGAGCCAAAAGGTGACTCGCATTTCTTTTCCATTGAAAAATCAGTCACTTCTTGCACAGTCTCTTGCATCTGGCAGAGTTTACACAAAGCAGGTAGGAAAACTGGAAAACTTGTGAGTGGGAAACAAAGCCAGAAATGCGTGTCCTGCATTCCTAGATGCAGGAGCTCTCTGCCCCATCTCCTGGTGAAAATGGCAAATTTTACCCTGGGGTGCTTACTTTATATCTGCTATTTAACACAAATACTGCGTTCATGGGTGGGCAGCTGCCAGAACAGTGCAGAATACTGTCACTGAGAGGGAAGTTTGAGTGCCTTGATTGCCCTTCCTCCTTCAGAGCAAGGTGAAGAAGGGCATGAAAACCAAAACTTCTGTGATATCTCAATCATTAAACTGACTTAGGCAGAAGTACTTTTAGGACTGGAGATCAACTAGAACCAAATACTGCGTTTTGACCAGACACCCGTGGGTTTTGGTAGACAAGTAAAGGCTGTAGTCATGCAACAGGTATTGAAGGGACACTCACATCGCTGTGTTGATGGCCAAAGGTGCTGCAAGGAGAATAGGAGGACTTCACACTGTCAGCATAACTTATCTTTTATGGTGGTGGAGTGTTTTTTTGGGGTGGGGGGTGTTTTGGTTTGTTTTTTTTCCCTTTAAATTATAAATGTATCTCTGTATCAGTATGGGGCTTTAGCAAATGTGAGCAAGGAAACTCCTGTGTTCTACATTTATAGAAAGGGCGTTTTATTTCCCAAGTTTGTGGAATTTATTTGTATGAGAAAGATCTGAAGTATAAGGAACCTGTATTTTGACTGGCCTCATGATAATTTATTTCTCATTAATGGAAATGGTCCCAATTTAAGGTATGCACCAGATTTTGCTATGAATATTTACACTCTGAAGTGCTTCTCATGATTAGTTTGATATCCTGTTATGTGGGTTAACCTTGTGAAAATAGCTATGGAATAATAATGACAATACTGCGTTTTGAGCAAAGAAAGTGTGCTGTTTTGCAGGTGGTAAATATGAACATAAAATTGCTATAAAATGGGTACATAATTAGTTACTAGTTGAAATAGTTTGTTTTCACTGAAGCCAGAAAGGGTCCACATTTTTCTAACCCATGCTGTGTAGACCATTGTCACTTGTATCATGCCTTCTTGGGAAGGCAGTATCCGTGTCAGTTCAGGATCTTGTGAAAAAAATTGTCATTTGGAAGGCAAGCATTTACCTGAAAACCCCTGGTGTCGTCATGTTGTTAAAATGAAAGATTGGCATGAGGGTAGGCTGCCAAATGTTGTCTTGCTTTGAACGCTTCTTTTAAACCTCTGCAGACTTCTCTCTGAAACTTAGATGCTACGGTTTTGTGGTGTGTTTTGGTTTGTTGGGGTGTGTGGGTGGGTTGTTTTTTTTTTTTTCCTTCCCTGGGAAATTCCTCTGCGCTGGGAATCAGTGTCAATATTTTCTGCTTTGCTAAGATAGCTGTTTCCCCAGATAGGTTATTTGCTGAATTATTCTTAAATTTGTGAGTTAGCTTGGAAGAGCTGACACAGGGAGAACACCAGAAGAGGTACAAGCATGTTAGAGGTAACGCTGGTGTAGGCTCTCCTGGGGACAGCCGAGAAACTTGCTGGATTTGGACTCTTGGGGCAGAGCCATCCTTGGATGGTAACTACTGGCTCCCAAACTGGCATCTGCTGGCACAGCTGAGGTTGCATAGACGGGTATAAAGCATGGCAAGTTTAAACTCCTCTTTGCACCCATAACTTTTTATATTACATGTAGAGTATTGTGCTGTGTATTTCTTGACTCTTCCTCAACATTTTAGTTGATGGTCTTTTGCTGTCTTGCTTGTAATGAGAGCGCTTGGGAGCTCATATGGCTCAGCCTAATCCTCAGTGTCCCAGGCTGTATGGTGCTGGGCTACATGTAATGATGGATGTCAAATGTCCTTTATTTTCATTGCATCTCATCCCTTTCACTGTGCTTACGGATCAAAATATAGCCTGTAGTGAAGACAGGGGTTGGAGAATGTGGGGTGCTGTGCAGACATGCAGGGGGGAGGATTCTCAGCGCTGATTCACACCGCGGCAGCAGCTCGTGTTTGCGTGGAGGGGAGGATGAACTCAAAGTTAAGGTCTGTTGGCAAACAAATAAATAAGTGGAGCTTCAGATTTCAGATACTGCAGTAACCTGCTTGGCACAGATGAACCTCTGAGTCAGAGGCCACTATCCCAGATAGTGTTTGCTAATCTTCTATTTCTGCCCATGCAAAGGAAGAGTTTTATATATATATATACATGCATGCTTGTAGAGGCGCATAGAGCCAATAGACTTGAGTCATTTGGGATCAGGAGCCTTAAGCAGGTCGTCTACTTCTCCAGGTCAGTTAAACAACTTGTTTAGAGATTTGTCAGATGTGTGACTCTTCCAGGGCTTTGTCTCCTGGGGGATGGCTGCACATGGAGAGCCTGCAGAGCTATCTGCAATTAAACATAACACTCCTGATTTACACAGCCATGTACTTCAAGAACAATGCATAGTGTCAGCATTTCACAGCATTTCTGTGCTTTCATGTGAGATGTTTTTCATTTGGCAGTGAAGAGAGAGGATAATTTTCAAGGCAGTGAAGGAAAACTGAGACCTGCGTCTGCTGCATGTAGCACATGGATACGGACCTCTGTCCCATACAGCAGTGCCACATTTCCCTTCCACTATGGATGGTGGTGTCACATTGACTTCCCTGCTGTTCTGCTACCAGCTTTGCCTCTGTCTCTTCGTTGTCCTTAGATGGATGTATTTCGAACAATCTACTCTGTTTTTTTCCACATTTCATCGCCTTTCTTTTTCTGTTTCCTGCTTTATTTTTAGAGAAAAATAAAGAGAAATGTTGGTCCCATTTCAAATGAACTTGGAGGAAGTGAAGAATAAGATTATAACAGGGAGGGTGTGTGAAGAAAGGCTGAGAAAGTGGGAAGAGAGATTGGGTTCTGAAAAGGGAAACAGAAAATGCCCCCAAATGGGTGGAAACTGGATTTTGTTGTGGAGTGAATGTACAGCCAGATGAGGGAGAATTCTAGCTACAGATGGATGAGACTGAGCTGGATAAGTAGTTGCCATCATGAGGAGACAGACACTTTAAACGTTTTGCATTTGGAGATTTTGATTCAAATAAAATTTGTGTTTGTGGATATACTGGCAAAAATGCAAATGGACACCTTAGCAACTCCATGCATTGGAGTTTCACCTTATCCTTATGTTTTTGTATCTTTTGGGTCTCCGGTCTTGCAGTCCACCGTATATGAAGAACAGAGGGGTTTTTCATACTCGTGTTCTTTTATTCAATGGTCTCTCCGCAGTCAGGAAAACAGACACAACAGGCAAAAAGTACAGCTGGCACACAGCACAATAAATGACTAATTTTCACTCAGCAAAGTTCTGTAAATGCCGCTACGTGCCAGACTCTGTGGAGCCATTTCTAAGATCTCAAAAGAAAGATTAAAAACTTCTCAAATACACAGAATTGACAGGAAAGTAAACTTTTCTATGAAAGGGACACGAGAAGCCAGATGGTGAGTGTTGCACAAAGCCAAACAAATCCAGTCTCTGAATTCCTAAGGCATATAAACCTCTGCAGAGAAATTAAATTTCTCTGAAGGAAAGTGAACTTTATGCAAATTCACTCTGTCATAATTCTGTCATGCAGAACAAAGATCTTGTAATTTCCTAAAGTTGTCCTTTCCTTAACCTTCTGAAAAATGTGAAACCTGCTGAAAAATAAGCAGGTTTTTCACTGAAGCAAGCTGGTAAGTAGAGGGAACAATTACATGTAGCAGAGGGGGATCAATCAGTAGTTAACCGTGCTCCTTTTGTTGTTGTTTGAAATAGTTCTGTATCTGCACAAGGGTTCGTCTTTTGTTGCTGCGTGGTACAGCTGTAGGATGATGCAGCCAGCTCTTAGAAGGAGATTGTGATGGATGATCTGTGGCTTCAATTCAGAGAATTTCAAATATGTTCACACATGCCTAAGGAGAAATTGATTGAGGTGTATTAATACACACATTATTTAAATTCCTTGACCAGTGAGCAGCAGTAATAAAGTTTAATAAGACTCTGGCTTGCATAAAGTGGGCTGTAAGTCTAGGAGTGTTATGCTGTCACTCTGTGGAACTCATTTTGTCTTCATCTGACATTTATTGCCCAACTTAGTTCACTCTATTTTGAAGAAAGATGTACTAAAATTGTAGAGCATGTGTCCTGGAGCATCTACATGACAAACAGAGTGGAAGGATTTATGTATGAGGAAAGGGATTACGCAAGTTTAGAGGGCTGTGAAGAAGCCATCTGTAGGGACATAACTGACATAAAGGTAAGGGATTAGAAAATTAAGATGTTGTATTTAAATATTTGTTATTACATTCTGATTTTAGCATCTAGGACCCCATGATGGTCTTTTCTGTGCATGGTATGGCACACTCTGAGAAGATTAGTGAAATAGAGTGGAAGTCAAGAGAATGAATTAGCTGTAAGCAATTTGAATTGTTCTAATCACACATGACTAAAGTGGCAATTATCTTAACCAGCTTCCCAGTCTATAGACTAAAATCCATTTTTCAAACTTAAATTAGAATAGACTCTAACAGGAAAAAGTAGCATTTTTCTGAACAAAACAGTACCAGCTGGTAGGTGTAAGAGTGAACAGATCTGGTACAGAAGTGAATAAGAATTCTTTGTTTTATTTGAGGCTGTGGCCCCAAATAATTATTGAAAGTAATCAAACCAATTTACCTTTTCATCCCTGAAGAAAGAAGCCTGGAGCATTTCCTTCTCCCCGCCTCCTCCCAACATTATGTAGCTAGTACAGAATAATGAATGAGATGTATTTGATGAAGTGTAGTTGCATGTTTTTATTAGACCTAAAGTTCATCTGGGTTTAGATATGTGCCGAGGTGTTTTCCAATGTCTGTAGTTTTCTTTGTGATCAGCTCAGTAAAGCTTAGCAAAGTCACTCAGTATTTAATTTAGCATCAATGAATGTGCTAGAAAAACTGTAGGGGATTGAGCTGAAGCAGTTTCTGAGGAAAAAATAATGAAGACCGTTACAATGCATTCTTTTTTTTTCCGTTTTGAGAAAGCAAAGATTGTCACTGCTTTGGTGTCCTGTACTGGTAGCATAGAAGCCTGTGCTTATCATCCAGGGTGGGTGATGAAATCTGCAGTGAAGCCAGCAACTAATGATGAGTGATGAGAAGTGATTAAAGGGGCAGCCCAAAATACTGATAGTTCATTTGCGCTGCTGTGCGGTGATTGGTAGGTAGTTAATGCTCATGAAATAAAATGGCAATTAGTCTGTAGTGGTTGACCTCCAGCCCAAAACAGCTTTGAGCAAAAGGCAAAGAAAAACTTCTTCAGATCTCTTTAGATGTACCTGAACCTGATTTTCCATTCTTCTGTTATACTTGGGGTGTTCTTGATTTATAGCCGAGTAGACAGCTACCAAATCAAATACTGGGTGCTGGAGACCCCCGGTGCTCTGACCAGCTGGTCAGGTTTTCTGCACCATCTAGAGAAGCTAGAGGAACATGGGTTACTGGCTGTGTAGCTGGATGTGGTTTTGGGTTTGTTTTTTTGCTTAGGTTGTTCGCTTTTGGGAAAGGTTTTCTGTGAAGTCACTGATACATGCAGTCCTGCCAATTTTCACAAGTTTGTTAACAAGTAACTTCAAGCTTCAGAAATATTACACAAGGAAGGAAGGTATCTATCATTCATGAAATGGCACGTGAATATTGATGAGGCTGAAAAATAGGTTTTGCCTAAAAGTTTACATGTATGGAAAGAAACCAAAAATTTCAGTGGTGTCCCAGGAGGTGATATTGGTGTACGCTGAAGAAAACAAACTATTCCCTTACAATCCATAAACTTCCACTTGCTTCTGCTGTAGGAGGAATAATGGCAATGGGAACAAACCTAACCCAAGGGAGAAATATTCAGTTCTTATAATTAGGTATACTCATTCTGTATGTACGTGTCGTGTCATCCCCTGTGTGGGACCTTCTCATGCATCAGATGTGTTGGACCTCAGATCTGTTTTTGTAAGAACTGACAGTGTAGTAATGCTGCAGTAAAAGGTTGTTTTCCCACTGCTTCTTGCAACAAAGTACCTTTCTCCTATTCCTCTGCATAAATCTAAAATTAAAATAGCTTGAAAAGATTAGTTGAGATTAGTGAGGAGAATTTAGTGACGCATCTTCTGTGGTACACAAGGCTAAAATGGATTAACCAAGTGGCTTCCTCCAGGGCCCGCTGCTGTGGTTCTGCAGCAGAGTAGAAGTGTAAAACACAAAATAAACATAGAATAGAAGGCCAAAAAATAAAATTGCCGAGCCTCTTTGTGAGGCAAAATTGTGGTATAAAATAAGCTTATAGTGGTGGCAGCACTAACAAAGTATTGTAATATTTAGAAGCTATGGTAAAAAAATATAGCTGCAGTAAAATAATTGCATTTGATTGATTTCAGAGACACTTGCTACTTGCTCTGTTGGTGTTTTGTCACTTGTAATATAAGATGGACTTCCACAGAGGAATCTGGTGGGAACAAATTGTTCAGCCTTAGCGACCTGTTAAAACTTTTCAGTTGTTTTATTATTTGAAGCTTTTAACTGCCATCTCCGTGGATTTGCTGACTACTTCCTTTGGGACTTTTTGTCACCTCTCAGAGCAGCATTTTAAAATAGGGAAAAATGATCTTTTTGAGCAGCTTTTTTTCATGTCTTTTTTTTTTTTTGTAAAAAAAATCTTCTTGGTATCCTGGATTTCAGTATCCCGACTGCAGTTTATCGTCCGTCATTAGGAGACTCAGGCTCTGTATACACTTCTGCTAGCCTGTTGCATGGCTTTGCATCTGAGTTCAATGTGCTACAGAATCGATGCATTTAGTCTCCTTAGGAAATAAGAAAGCTAACATGTCAGAACTGATCCAGAGAACATTTCAGAAAATACCTGGTGCATTATATAATGGAAAAGTAAACTCACCTACAACTTAAAGGCGAGAGGTTCAGAGCTGTGAACTGCAACACATGTCACAGCGGTACAGGAGGTTTAATGCCTGCGGTTATGTCATACAGAAAAATCAATGGTCATTTATCACAATTTAAGCCAGCACAGTAAAATAGAAAAACATATGACTGGATGACCTTTGTAGATTGCGTGAGGTCTTTTATCTGGGAATCTCGGAGGACTGTAAGCACTGGTGAGCAAGTGGTACAAGAAAATGTTTTCACTTGGAACTCACAGGATTTGACACAACTTGCCCAGTCAGATGAGAACTGAAGTCTGTAATTCAAGTCTCTGGGTTTCCAGTCATATTTTCATTACTAGGCCATGTTTTCTTGCTGTCAAATTTAATACAACTCGCTCCCTCACTAGTCTTGGATTAACTTTTTCCTTAAGCTAATTTGTACCTACTCAGAATAAAAAGGTGAAAAATGGAGTCACTGACAGACAGACCTCTTTAATGTGAATTAAACATATGCATAATGCCCTACATCAGAATGAAATTGTCTTCACTGGATTGATGAAGAGATGCACTGGATCCGTGATATCATCAGATAAAAGGTTTTGTGGTTTGGGCTATGAATCACAAATAATTAATTGGGAGTGGGTAGTGTGGAAGCATTTCTGAAGGGTCAAAGAGGGCAGAAAAGCTTCAAGAATCCCTGGGAGCTTTCTGCAGGGTGACTTCTTTTTCCTGTTTTCTTGTCACTGAATTGATGAGGTTTAAGCCATGATCCAGTTGAAGGAAAGGGTTTGGTAAGACTTTGGCTATGTCTTCTGCCAAAGTCAGGGGAAAAAAAGGAGGTTTTATTCCTGGAAGGAGTGGTTGCTTGAAGTTTTTCCACACACCAGTTTGCAATGGTAGTATTGGAGCTAGACAGGAGTTCTGGCACAAGTGGTTATAGCAGTTAAGAAATCAGCACAGCACTTCTCCAGAATAGCATTGCTTTCAGCTCCTATTCTTCCCCTTTTTGCCTTAACCAGTCCTTCTCAAAGTGACGGTGTCTTTTGAAATGTACCCTGATGCTTGCTGGGCTTAAGACTTCTGCTGCTATCTCTGTACAAAGACTACAAAAGGTTTTTGGTTTTTTTAATGCTAGTTTTACAGGTTTATAGTGGTGCCTGTAGTGAAAAGGTAAATAGGTGTTGAGACTCCAAGCAGGTCCGATGTTCCAGGTAAACCAGGATGGCCAAAGCCTTTCTTAAAGATAGGCTTATGGGCTGGGGAGTCCAGAGAGGTTGGCACACCAGGAGGTGAAGGATCTGCAGTTTTGCAGGGCTCCCAGGCCTGTCCTGCCACATGCTGAGAACCAGAAGGCTTAATCTGTTCCACTACCCTCGGTTGAAGGTAACTTATCACCACCTAAAGCTCACCCAGTTGAGAGCGCTCAGCTTTCCCAGGGAGGACAAGGTCTAGGTGTTTGTTTTTAAAAAACAAACAACTGTTATTCTTGATAGCCATCAGCTTAGAGTCAATTATGGGATTTGAAAAAAAAAATAATTTATCTTTTTCATAGTCACAAATCTTAAAAAGGTGAGAGCATATATTGCTGTTCTCAGTACTTTGGGTAAATCCTGCTAGAGTATTGAACATGAAATTGTCTAATGGCAGTGCTGCAGTAATCGAAGCAATGAGATTTCACACTGGAAAACAGGATCTTCAAGAAATATGAGTATTTATGTACTTTCATGTGTGTATTTGCAACCTGTGGACTTAAAAGACAACAAGAGGCTGTAGCTTAAGCACTTCAGTATGGGTGGGGTTCACAGGTGAGGCTGGTTGGGGCAGTCAAGTGCTCTGACCCTGTTGGGTGCTCTTGGGGCCCTGATTCTGAGTCCTCAGCAAGATGAAGAACCACCCAACCATATTAACTTCTAAACTCTGGGAATTTACACATCATCTTTACCTCAAGGTCCTAAAGTTTGACTGTGAATGCTTGGGCTGGTAAATCTGGCGTTGAGGTGAGGTGCAGCTCTTCAAACTGAGATCTGCTGAAATATGGTGAGGAAGTAAGTTTCTGGTAGAGTTTGTGTTTCTCCAAGCACGTGCATTGCAGCTTTGCTGAGTCAGGGATTCGGTGGGTAACACGTGGGTGCTGATGTGTGGTGGCTTGATGGTATGGCTGAAGCAGTCTAGCCCAGCATTTCAAATTTAAATATTTACTAGCAATAAGCTCTAAATACCATTGGGTTTGATCAGATGTTATATATTATATTACAGCATTTCTGTCTAGTTTATGTCACTGTAGGAAAGGAGATTAGCTCTGTGTCCTTATGCTATTTTTAAATATACTGAAGACAGAATAGCAGTTCACATTCTGTGCTCGAACAGCCTCAGCACATAGAGTTTTTGGATGTGAAATGTTTTAGTAGGTATTATTGTAGCATCTCTGTTTGCTTGTAGTTGTCCCAAAAGGCATTTAAACCCCCTCCGAAGCAGGGATGAGCAGCAGTTCACAGCACGTGGATTCCACGTGCCAAGCAGAGCAGATACACTGAAAGGTCGCAGAAATGAGAAATAGTTTTCTGGGAGATTCCCCTGAGGCAAAAAAAAACCCCCAAACAACAACAACAAAAAACCCCAAAACAAAAACCCAAAACCAGGAAAAAAAAAGGGGGGAAAAAAACCCCTACTCCCCCCCCCAAAAAAACCCACAACCAAAACCAACAACAACAACAAAAAAAACACCAAACAAAACACTACAACAGAAAAACAACCCAAACCAAAAAGAGGTGAGAGGGTAGGGAGAAATAAGAAAGAGTCACTGTCACTTCATCTTCGAAATATGAAGTTCAATGAAAGGGAAGATGATTGGGAGACTTCTTGGAAAGTGCACTTCTGACCTGTACACAAATGCTAAAATATGAGTATTAGGGCTAGCTTGACAATAAAAAGATTGTACTAGGAGATGAAATTAAGTGAAAAAATGGGAACACAAGTGAAACTGAAGTTCATGACTACTTAAGTACATTTTATGTTGCTCTGTGAACACTAAGGAATATTATGTCTGATTTGATAGGGTTTTTTATGTGCTTTTCACTTCAATAATAGTCACCAAGTAGTCATGGTCTGAATTTATTTTAGAGCTAGCACCAGATACTCGCTTATATATAAAGACCATTAATGTAGAGATACCTTTGTCTTATCTGATACTTGTGAAGATGACAAATATAAGAGATCTGAGGACATTCTGAAATGATCGCTTCAGAATTTTTTACAAATTAAGTTTAAACAAACTCTACCAGGTAATTATTTTTAGATATTTTATTTTTCTTCAGATCCAGCCTGCTTTGTCTACTTTCACTTGTTCTTCCTGTGAGAAAGTTAAAAGGTGAGGAGGAGAAATCTTCCCCTCACTAGAGTGAACAAAATATTTTTCATTGACTTTAATGGGCTGGGAGGTGAACACAAATTCTCAAACACAGGGTTTGACCCTCTCTGAAAAGCAATTCTTTCAAACCCCTCAAGTTTTGCACCCAGAAATGCCAGTGCTTATATTACTGGTTGTTCTTCAAAACTCTGGCCTTGAAACTTTCATGTAAAGTAGGGTAAGATTCCATGGGGATATTAATCAGTGTCATACTTCGTTTGTGTAATACAGTACACTCCTATTAGTTTTGGAAATAGGTAATTGAGAAGTGTGTTTAAATGGATTTTCTTCAAACAGCCAGTTTGTTTCCATTGACACTCAATGGATAATCCTTTGTTTAATAGGGATGACAAGATCTCTTTTGTGGGACATAGATTTTGTGATTAGACACACTAAGCTGCTTTAAATCACAAGCAGAGGTAGCCTCTCAAGCTTTGAAAGTGGTTTAGCTCGGGCATTAAGCTCTACGTTAAGCTACTTTTACAGCAAATGGTGCACAGGAAACTTAAGATATACCCTGTACCCCAAAGGATCCAACTGGGACATTAATGGTTGTGTGTACAGGATATGGAGCCTGAATCCACCCACAGATGATTGCTGACCGAACCTGGGGAACTCAGCGGTTGCTAGCAGAAACTCATGCAATGCAAAAGCAAGAGGAAAGCTTCTGCAATTGCTGGTGGGAGGGAAGCTGAGGAAAGGAGAGTATAACCACTTGTGTTTGACTGTCATATAGTATCAGCCTTGAGACTTCAGAAAGTGCCATGGGAGCTTTGATACGTAGGGGGAGTCAGTGCTCATGTTCCTCTGGCAAAATTCCTCATCCGCTAAATTTCTGTTCGGGACAGCAGCACCCTTCTTCTCCCCCAGCTTTTCTGTTGCTGTTTGATTTATTATTTTTGCTACCTTTTACATCGAAGAGTTTGCTTTTCAGTTATGAATCTTTCAGGCGAAGTACCTCTATAGTTTTTTATAGCGCAAATTAAATTAATGCTTTGGTGTAGTTCTTTAGACAAGTATTAGGTCTAATACAAAAGGAGGTGCAGTTCCAGCAGCATACTACCTACTTCTGCACAACTTACCGTCTTCTAAATCACCTCTCTTCCTACAGTTATCCAGCCTGTTGCTGCTTACCTAGAAGACTGGGACACAGTTAAAGGTGCATGTGGCATTAGTGTCTGGGTCCTGCTTTCTGTTTATTTGGCTATTGCATGTGTGCTGAGGAAAAGGAGCTTGTGCTCTTTGGGGATGTGTGATTATACAGATCTGTACTCACAGGGGTAGAATTTTGCCCTCTTTGATCATCCCTTTTATTGATGGGCTTGCCACAAAGGTTAAAGGGAGCTTCTTGCTTTGAAAGCTTGGAAACAGCCCATCTGACAAACTAGTACCTTTATTTGTTAAAAGCTTTTCAAGCTTATAGACCTGGAAGAGCCCCAGTAAAATCAATGAAAAACTATTGAAGATAAACAGACTTACAGATGAATAAATGCTCACTACTATTTTTAGTCTGAGCTCACAAAATCTCTTGCTGACTGCCTGGCCTTTTTGTCTAATAAAACAGCTAATTCTCCAAATATTAATAGAGGCGTATTGGCAGAGTTGGGGCTTGCAGTTCTTGAGCTTAAACAGAGGGAATGCAGTTAGACAAAACCTTTTCCAAATGGGCCTGTAAGTACTTGTTCAGCAAAGTTCCCGTCTTGCCAAGGACTGATCTTTCCACAAACTCTAAGCAGCGATGCGTTAGAGAAATGGTTAGCAACACTGCAGCAAAGGAAAGCTTTACTCGTTCATTATTGTAACCAGCACAGGAAGAATTTCTGTACAAGTAGACATAAACAGTCCTCTAATTTACTGGTGCAATTTTCCGGAGCGTTGGGCACTCAGAGCTGTAGTAAAACATATGGTTTAAATGAAGCTTGGAAGACCATGGGAAGAGAGAGTGGAGAGTCTCTGGGACAGTTAGACCTCTTACTCCGAGACCATCTGCTTTATTGCTTATCACTGTATATAGATTTTTGTGCTAGACATGAAAAAACCCACTCTCCCTTGCTTATGTGTGCCGGATGCGTCTCATTTGAATGGCTAGGCACACTGACACCTTCTGTACAGAAGGTCCTTGTTCGTGTCTCTTGGGCGGCTCAGCACGACAGAACGCTGCTGGGATTTCCTTCCCCTGCTGTATCTTCCTATCGCACTGTGCATCAGAAAGCTTGGGGTGGTTTATTCGAGTGTCTTTTTAAACCACCTTACTCTGATGTGGAAAAGCCTGAGCCTGTAGAATGCCGCTCTCTTCTGTTGCGTAGAGTCAGGAGTATATTCAGAAATTTTGTTCGTCTCTGAAATGGGTATAATTTTGCCTCAAACCAGCTTAGAACATAGCTGTGTTTACTTGTATGTCCCTTTGTACTGAAGTAATTTGGTGGTCTAATGATGGGCTGGTGTGACTTTCGGGAAAGGGGCCAGACCTCTGCTGTGGGAGTCTTTGTAATCGTGCGCCTTGCATCTCCTGTGACCAGAAGTGAGACATCTGTGATGTGGGCATCCTAACCATGCTGGTACATCTGCCTTACCCCTCAAACTACAAGTGGCTACAACTTCTACCTGTTTGGGCAGAAGCCAAAAATACCTTTTTGGATTTGCCCAAGCCTCATACAGTCTGCTCCTGCATTCTCATTGTGTGCAAAATGTCAGCTTGTTGGGACTTTCTCTGGTTTTTGCTTGTTCTAGAAAGGATTTTCTGGTCTGAGGCTCTTGGCCTGTGGTATATGTCTGGGAAATTGGCCAGGAGGAAAGGAAGAGTATGGGGCCAACATGATGCTTTCCTTGTCTTGCACAAAGAAGCGTCTCTTTGCAACTTGCTTTTTGTGGAGTCTTCACAGGCAGCCTACACCCTGCTTTCATTAAATGGGTGGTTTCATGGCACCTCAAGAATGTGTGTATTTTTAAGTAGCTAACCCTTTGCCGTACTGATGGTTTGTATTTACATCTGTGCTTATTTGAAGATTATACCCCAGCTCATCCTGTAAGGAGGAGTAACTGTTCTGAGTTGACCCAGGGTGGACACCAGGTGCCCCCCAAAGCTGCTTTGTCACTGCCCTCCTCAGCCGGACAGGGCAGAGAAAATGTAACAAAAGGCTCGTGAGTCAAGAATAAGGACAGGGAGAGATCACTCACCAATTACTGTCAAGGGCAAACCAGACTCATCTTGTGGAAAATTAATTTATTAACAATCAAATGGTAGTTGGATAATGAGAAAGAAAATCTTAAAAACACCTTTCCCTGCTCCCTTCTTCCTGGACTCAACCTCACTCATGATTTCCCTCCCTCCTCCCTATCAGCGGCACAAGGGGATGGGGAAAAGGAGTTGCAGTCAGTTCATAATATGTTGTCTCTGCTGCTCCTTCCTCCTCAGGGAGAGGACTCCTCACACTCTTCCCCTGCTCCAGCATGGGGTCCCTCCCANCATCATCCTCAATGAGCTGAAGAGGGGACGCTTGCCTTTCTGTGATCTTCTCCACAGGCTGCAGAGGAATCTCTGCTGTGGAGCCTGGAACACTACCTCCCCCTCCTTCTTTACTGACCTTTCTGTCTGTAGAGTTGCTCCTCTCACATATTCTCACTCCTCTCCTCAGCTGCAGCTGTGGGGGGTGTGTGTTGTCCCGTCTGTCCCTGTGTCCCCCCTCCCCTTCTTAACTGTGTTATCCCNAATGAGCTGAAGAGGGGAAGCTTGCCTTTCTGTGATCTTCTCCACAGGCTGCAGAGGAATCTCTGCTGTGGAGCCTGGAACACTACCTCCCCCTCCTTCTTTACTGACCTTTCTGTCTGTAGAGTTGCTCCTCTCACATATTCTCANCAGAAGTCTCCCTTGCTGCCCCCCCCCCCCAAACCTTGCCACGCAAATTCAATGCAAATATGGGGACTAAGGAACTAATCTCTCTTGTTAACATTCCTCCTGAGAGGAGAAATGACCTTTCATTGCAGAAAAACACACTAGCTGCGCCATTAATGCTGAGGAGTCAAGTCCTCGCTGCTTTGATTGAAGAGCTGTGTGAGCAGCCGGCCTCCTCTCACCGCCACATTTTGTGCCGCTCACACCAGTTGCTGTCAGTTGCACTTAATGCACGTGGTCCGTATGCCAGTCACTGTAGTTCCAGGTTGCAACGGAAGCAGCCTGCCAAGGCTGCAGCAAGACAGCAGCTATGGATAGTAGTAGATCCAAGACAGAAATGACACGTCTAACACTGCTCCAAAATTGCAGAGGGCGGGGCGCAGGATTTTGCCATGAAGCCCCGCACTGAATTTCATGTCTTCAGCAGCATGAAGATAGCTTGGAAAAAGTAGCATGTTAGGAAAGATGACTCTCTGACTGGAGATGTGATGGGCTGCCTGGAGCTATGCTGTGGTTAGCAGCCCGCATGGGGTCCTTGAGCCTTAGACCTTCACGGTGAAGCTACCAGCAGCTCTGTAGGGCAGCCAATAAACATGCTTGTGCTTGTGTTGGCTATTGGGGGTGGGGGATATGCATGGTTTGTTCCTGACATTGATTGTTGTCATCTTGAGCAAATATGAACGAGAGTTTAGACTCAGCACAATTTCCTGCATGTTATAGCTTCCTCACGTGTGTGCTCAAAATGTCAGCTTTTGCAGCTTTACCCCATCCTATTCTTCTGCTGGATCCTAAAGTGTTATCTTGCCACCATTTTTCATTGCATCTCTGTCCCGCTTCTCCATCTGACTTTATTAGCTGGCACCTCAACCATCTCAGGAGAAGACTTACTTAACAAAGATGTCTCTTACTGAGCAGGAAACCTTGTATGAGCCATCCAGAGCACCTGCCGCACGATAAAAAGGGATCTTGATTGGTACAGGTTTGGTGGGGCTGCTCTCCAAGGTCTTGCACAAACTTGTGTATCTGTAAATCCCAGTCATTTTCATAAACGGCTTTTAAATAAAAGCATATTTCATATTCTAAGAGAGGCTTTAGCAGAAATGTAATTCTCAAAGGCCTTTAAGCATTAATCCCAAATCAGTTCATACATTCTCCGTGAGCCGCACTACCTGCAGCAGGAGCAGGCACTGTATTAAAAAGCACACATTCCCAGTGCGTGCCCTCCCGCATTCCTCTGCTCCATCCTGACAGCCAGCGGCTCTGTGCAGGGCCGCACTGGTGCTGTGAGGGAGGTGCTGTACCTTCCCGCTGAACATATAAACTGAGTTTCAGTTGTAGGAGTCTTATAGGGCAGGGTCACTTTTTCCATGAAGGGGGAACTGGTCTCTCCCTGTCCCACACTGTACCAGTAAAGGCTTCTACCTTGGCGTTTAGAGCTGGGCATCATCCTCACTGTTAGCCTGCCACGAGAGCCTGGGAGTAAGGGCAGCATTTATGAATTAACTGCTGCGGTGAATAACCCCTGGTTACTCTGAGGGAAATCCCATCATGCAGATGAGCCCCGTGCAATTCTGGCAGCTCTGTGACATTTTTCTTTTATCCTGTTGAAAAAAAAGTGCTAGAATATGATGATACGAGAACCATCTCTGTTGTGGCCAAGCTTCGGTGAGGTGCACCTTGTCACGTAGATTATACAGCTGAAACTTGTTTTTGTGTTCAGTGACCTAGATGATGTTCAGCCTCAGTTTTCTGAACTGTGAATGCACTTGACCCTATTCTGCATGCACCCCTCTTCTCCTTCTGGTGTAAAAAAAGCAAATGCTGGCAGCACAGGGCAGGAGAGGGAGAGTTGGATTCAGAACTTGTTTTTGAGTTGCTTTGTTTCCATTGTGTTTTGGGTGGCTTTGGATCACAAGGAAGCGCAAAGCTATTTCTGTTAAGACCAGCCACTGAATAACAATGCTACAGTAAGACAAAGACTCAATATTTAAGATACAAGTTTTCTTGCTATTCTTTTGCACTTCTAGACATAGATAAGTCATTGCAAGTCCTTATATTTCTGACTATCAGTATCTGCATTTTGTGGCAAGTATTATTTTGATTTGTGGTGGTGTATCACTTATCAACGGACAATGTAAAATTAAAAGTTTTTTTTCAGTAAACTGGTTTTAGAAACAACGTGTCAAGAAGAGTATTCTGAGAAGGCGAGGAGACCTTTCCCCTCCTTCAGTAATGTTAGATCTCATGGATGGAGTGTCACATCGCAGTGCGCTGGCTTGCGAACAGGGAAGATGCTTTTTAAAAACATACTTCTGGGTTTGTAAAAACACTTACTTGAGACAGAAAACCCTTTACCGAAGCACTGAAACCATAGAGAGAAGGATTATGATGCAAGTCTTCAAAGGAAAAACCCTGGGCTCCAGGCAGCGCGGTCGGAAGCACAACAAAGGACTTCTGAGGCTTAGCAGAGGCACGCAGGAGATGGGTTGGCTTGCCTGCCTGCATGGGGTTGGGAGAAAGGGTGTTGGAACAAGATTAAAACCCTGCTCTTAGTAGGATTTCTGCACAGTTTGCACAGCTGACTAGGAAGGCAGGGCAGTCCCAGGCTATCAGCATTTATCTCTTTCTCCAAGTGTGGCTGGGGTGAGGAGAGTGGGAGGGCTGCTGCTGAGCTGCGTGGCCAGGAGGTGTGTGTGCCTGCCTTTGCAGCTCCCCGCAGGAGCACGAATGTGTGATTTTAAATATCCTCTCATCAATTCCTTGCGGTTGCATGAACGCTTCTGCCTTCGTTTAAAATCTCTGGAACACGTAACACAATTTAGGTAGTAATTTCTGAAATACGTGGAAGGGAAGGTGGCACGGGGAATTCTTGTATCCCCCCATAGCGGCAAAATAGATCGTGGAGTGAACGAAGTACAGAGGCTAGTCTGAAGGTAGCTTTTTAACCTAACGCAGTTTTAGGCTTGAATACAGTTTTAAACTTGGAGTGAATAGGACAACTCACCTGAAACTGTGCATGGACCCTGCTCTGCAGGGCTTTTTGGAGAAACAGCAGTTCATTGTCCTGAAGGTTAGGGTTATGTGCAAAAATGCTATCATGGGGTTACGTAGGGATGGTGCTTCTGAATTTATACTTCAAATTGTTTGCTCCTTGTAATAGATATATTACGCAGACGTAAACTCCTAATCCTGCAATAGTACTGGTTCTTCAGAACTGAAATACCTTGGCTGCTCTGTGTATCAAAATGCACGCCAGTAAAAAGTTGTTTGAGCTTGTTATTAAATACTGTTTTCATCGGTGTGCTGGCAGCATTCGTGAAGCAAAGACCTCTGAGCTACTGTAGTGTGAGACTTAACCCACGGTCCTAAACACCTATTGTCACTAGAAATTTCTTGGTAATTTTTACAGCGGGAATTTATTAACTCTGATGTTTGGACTAAGTCCAGTTTGGATAATTACATTGTTGCTGCATAAAATATTATACCACAATATTTTCTGTTGGTAGCTCTTTCCCTTCTCATCCAAAAATATGGTCTGATAGTCACAGTTTCTTTTATAGCATTTAAATGTACTTATCTGCTTCAATAAAGTTAAAGCCCACAATTAGCACCTGCCCATCTTGGTGCAGTACTGAGCATTGATGCTGGGTGAAGTGGCATTGTATGATGGGTTAAGAAATGGGCTGTCTGGGGAGAGTGGGTGGTGTGGAGCAAGTTCCATGACTTTTGTTGAGGTATCACAGTCCCTTTTGTGTTTTTTTTCTGAAATTAGTCATAGTTAGTGCCTCCAAAATTCAGTCACGAATATGTGCGGATGTGCCTAGGAGGGAGAGGAATGTTCTTGGTTTTTCACCACTTCCCCATTTTAAGTTTTAGTCTTATGACTTGCTTCAATACATCAGGTTATGCAGTTAACAACATCCTGCCTAGACTGAAACGTCTGTGACTGTGTTAGGTACGGCATTCACAACAGCAACTGTTGATTTCTGAAAGCTGATGTGGTGTATCTTCGGCTGTTTCTTGAGTTTGCAAAATCAAAGGCCAACTTCCACTGTGGCGTGTGATGAAACGGAGAATGACAGGGTGATTTTGTGGTTTCATAGGAGGAACCCAGACTACTTCTGTTTCTGAAAATGATCATCTCATCTGAATTGCTAAATCCGGAGTAGCTCTAGACTGTCAGCAGTCTTAAGAAAGAGAGAAGACCAAGATGGTATTTGCAGTGATTTAAACAATGTTGGAACTAATGAAAGCTCCTGTTAATAATGATACTGGCCTACTTTTTATCATGAAACAGCATATATTTGTGTATTGCACTCAAGTACAGTTGTAGGTGAAAAAACAGCTTAAATTGTCAGTGCTAACAGGCAACAGATAATTGAGTGTACATGAGTGTCAGTTTCCAGAGCCAAGCATGCTGCTCTCTGGAAGCTGATGGAGAATTGGATGGAGATCTTGTTTGTGTGAAGAATCTAGGTTCACAGTAGTGTTTTCTCTTGTGAGCACGTTCTCGTGTGGCATTAAACATTAAATGTAGGTCTGTAACTTCCCACAACTTGAGGAATGTTGGCTTCTAAACTTAGTTTTGTTGGTCCTGACTTCAGGCAGGCACACCCGGCCTAAGCAGCCCCTCTTCTTCCTCCGGCTTAGCGTTTGTGTATGGCCTGCAAATCTGCTCTGACTCAAAGGGAAAAGTCCGATAAAGTAATGGATGGCAAGACGGAAAAGTGAAAGTATAGCATGATTTTAAGGCAACGATAGAAGAAATACCCATGAATACATATTTGAGAAGTGTTTGTATAAGGTCTCTACTTCAAACTGTGCAATGGCTTTGGCGTTCAGCGTTGTCTGTACTGGCAGAGACAGAATAGCAAGAAAAGCAAAGAAAACAAGGTTTTTCTTTGCCTCAGAGAGGAGAAACAAAATCCAGCTGACAGGCTGGATAACTGAAACCAGGGATTAGGAATAGGAGAGATAAGGAGGGAAGAGAGATTAATTTTAAAAAAATGGAAAAGAAGAAAAATACAGAAGAAATGCTGATGAGCATGAAGGCAAGGAAAGGGGTTTAAATATGAGGGGGAAAAACAAAACTGAAAAGACATTGAAGTGCTTCTGGTGCAATTAGTGTGCTTAAATTGTGTATTATTAACTTCTGCTACTCCAGTGTATGATATTTGAAATTCAAATGACTAAAAAGTTGTCTTCCTTTTAGTTTTCTCTCGTAATCTCCATTTAAAGGAAAACAACCGTGCTGTGTGTTGAATCGGACAGCAAGCAATTCAGCAGTGTGGGTTACAGACTGTTAAGCTTTTAACACTCCCTGTCAAGCCCAGTCCACTTGCCACCCCCTGAACAGAAGACACTAGAATGCAGAAAGTGCAGTAATATCACAGCCTACCTGTACCAAGCCAGGAAACCTGTTTGTGGCACAGATATAGAATATGCTTCAAATTCTACTCCCTTGATGTGCTGCGTTTGAGGACCCTCTTTTAGTCTAGCTACCCAGCATCTTGCCTCCACCTCCCGCCTCCCTTTGGCATCAGGCTCTTCAAAGCACACCCTTTATCTTTAATTCCTCCAGCTGCAAACGAAAGGTTTGTTTCTTTGTGGTGCAGGTCGGGTAGCACAGCTTTCATGTAGCACATTAAATGCACAGATTTCCTCCCCTGATTCCAGTGACCATTTGCCCAGTACACGTGTGCCTCCAAAGCAAGTTTCTTTAGCAATCAACTGTTTGGTTTGCAAGCAGCTAGGATCTGTTTTGTACGCTGAGAAGTGGCTGTATCTTCTAGTGGTTTTAATCTTGCTCTCAAAGTAGTCTGTTGCCTGCAAAGCAGTGGGAAATTGGGTATTGAGACCAGTGAGGACGTGCATGACTAGCACAATCTCTATCTGCTGGCCACCACCTTCAGTAGCACCAGTGTGCAGACTGCTGTGTTCTCCTAGGGTAGGGAGAACTCATGGAGGGGGCTGGAGGCTTGAAGTGATATGAGAGCAAATGAAAAGAGCTGGAAGTATCTCAAAGGGCAAGTTTCTTTCTTACCCACAAATACAGAAGTGGGCAGAAGAAGCAAAGGCACAGGTAACTGGAGACAGAACCTACATCCTTGTAAATCTATTTCATTCCATCGGGGCACTTCTGTTCCTTGCTGTTCTGTTCTGTTCCTTCCCTCTCCTAGCTGTGCTGGTGTATTGCTACTCTCTCCCCTGTTTGTTTTGGCCTATGTAGCAACTCAAGAAAGTGACTTACAAATCAAAACAGTGAAACCTTGGCCCAAGGAGAGTACATCCAGCTGGGAAACAGCCTCTGTCAGCCACCAGTGTGACAGGAATTCAAACAAAACATTGTTGTGTATGGAAATATCTGGGCTAGATGATGGTCAAATGGAACCCGCTCCAGCAGTGGCTTGGATTTTCCCTCCCTTGAAGAAGCTGGAAGATCCCCCTGAGATTTGTTTTAAAGTTACGTTGTCATTTGTGGCAAAAGTCTTGTGTGGCTTCATGACTTCTCAGTAGCTTTCGGGACCTGCTTTCTGGGGACTCCCAGGCTGTGGTTGTCTCTGGGACAGCCTTGTGGAGGTAACTCCCACAGCACAGGGACCCATAACCTCAGCATCATAGTTGGAGAGAATTTGAAGAAGTCCTGCTGTCCCTCCTGCTGCTTGCTTTCCCCTCCCTCTTTGTCCACAGGCAGAGACTGGAGGTCAGGGAAGCTCCAGCCGGAATTGTAAGGGGCTGCATGGATTTTGGGTGCTCTGCTGGAAATATCAAGAATTTCGTTAGATAGGTCTAACAGCAACCTCCAAACTCTCCATGCTTCCACAACAGGAGGGCACCCAGTGCTTTCCAGTGGTGCAAGAGTCATGTATTGAGTAAATTGAAGAAATTAAGATCTGTTTCAGGAGAAGCAGGTCCCTTAGTATGGGGTGGATGTTTCAGCAGAACTTAATGGACATCAGCTTTATTTTTTCTCACAAAAATTGGAGGGAAACCATTCCCCTGTGCTGGGGCTATAAATATATTTTCAAGAAAGGTGCCTCTTAGAGGTGTGTTTAATATCTGTTGAGGTAACTGCTATTTGTGGTTTTACTCAGCCCTGGAGGTACTATACTTATATTGTCAGAGCAAGAGCTTGGATTCCACCTCAAGTCTGAGCCTGTAGTCTGCCTTTTTTTTTTTTTTTAATTTTTTTTTTTTTTATTCCTGTTTGTTTTGCCCTGTACAGGCAATTAGTGTGACTTTCATTAAAAGCGGGGCGTGATGACTTTGTCAGGCTGAGTGCGGCACAGATCACCGGACTTTTCCTTCCAGCTGTGTAAGACATGGGGCAGTTTCAAATCCTTGGAGAAAACTTGTCATGATATTTAACAGGCTTCACTTATACGAGCAAAAATGACTCACTTAAACCTCTATCAACGTGATGATTCAGGCTCTTTTAACAAGCTGAAATAAGCAGGTCATGATCAGGCATATAGATGTATTAAGATTTATTAAGAGATTTCTTTTGAGAGTCCTGCCACCAGACAGTATAGTTATGAGTCTGATCGAGTGAGTCTAGCACAGAGGTATGTAGTCAGTCTTTTACTGCATTGTTTTATTTTGAAAAATCTGGAGGAAAAAAAATAATCTGTGAAAACTTGGGCTATATCTTTGGCATACATTGTCATTGGTACATTCTCAGATGTGACCACCTGAACTGACAATTCTAGCTGGCAAAAAAACCTGACTCTCCTAAGCATAATTTTTAACTTTGACCTTATAAAAGCTCTCAAGAAACTGGTGCTAAATCATTGCTGCCTTTTGGTTTGGTTTTTTTTTTTCCTACAAAAGATAAGAATAAAAAAAATTCAGATTCTGTCCTTTCCCAGAAATATATTAATATTTCAGTCCTGTGACAGCACTGTAAACTGGAGCCAAAGTTGGCAAATGGCCCCTGCTTCAGCAGAGAAATAAACTAGCCCCGTGTCTTTGAAGCTCCCCTAGATGTGTCAGAAATCCAGTTTGAAGCCCTGTGGTTCAGTCTCTGCCAAACCTCTGTCTTCTGAAGAGCCTTTAAATATCTAGACACTCCTCCATCCTGCAACCACACTTAAGACCATCCCAGTCTTTACAGTACTAAATTAACTCCACCGTGTGCCCTTCACAGGCCCACCCTGCCTCACCTGCAGGTGTTGCAGCAAGATAGGCTGATGTTCTTTCGCTCCCGTCCAGCTCTTCTGCATGGTGTTATGACCTCTTGTGAGTCCATTAAAATATTTCAGAGGAATGGAATTTGTTAAGTCTGCCACAAGGACAAAAAAAGTCACATCCTTTGGTGGCCCTGCAGATGGAAGCTTCAAGTGAAGAAAGACACAGGAGCCAGCATACTTTTAAGTAACTGGGTGATTTCAATTTCACTCTTTGCTGCATCCTCAATTTCTACTGAAGAACTTCCACCCACAAGCAGAAACGTGGATGGGATTCAGTTTTCAGCTACTATTAATGTTTTTCTGCAATGGTACGGGTGTCCTGTAGCCTTTTGGCAAGAGGCAAACCACGCTAGTTTTTAACGCTGTACTTCAATATTTTCTATGATGAATAGTCATTGTGCAATACTTTGGTTTTGTCTGCTGTATTCTGTGACTTCCAATTATTATTTATGTTATATCTTATGCTGTGTGCCCAGTTGTGCTGAGTACATTCCTCTTTAAGTCCTGTAAAAGTCATTGGGCTTGCTCAGCAGACGTAGATCTGCACTGAAAATTGTGCTGCTTTAAGTTTTGTTATCAAGTAATAGTTAACACTGATGTATTCTCTGAATAGAGGAATCGGAGACTGCCTTTCCATGCCTTGGTGCAATACATCATGGAATATTCTATAAATGTGTTGTCCAATACTGGATTAGGATGAGTGAATTAGGAATACTAAGGAAAAGCAAGCAATTTTTAGCCTTTTCCACTCCTCAGTGTTTTTGCAGCCCAGAATTTTTGTAAAGGATGAAGCTCAAACCCAAATCCTTGCAAAAGAGATATTTGTTTCTTCTCTTTTTTTTTTTTTAATATAGTATATACTAAGTCACTCATTTTTTACTTTTTAAAAATTTTTCTTATGAAAAACTTTGCATTGAAATGACTTTCTAGTCGCTTAGAATTAAAATAATGCCTAGTGGCTATGGATTTATTTAATATCTGTAATCTCATGTTGGTGAAATGAAGATGAAAAAATCAGAAATGAGAGAATTGCCATTTTCAAATAAGAAAGAGCGTTAAAGTGAAGAAAAACGTGTATCTCCGAAATCAGTCTTTTTCCTGACTGTTTATTTGACTTGTGCAGTTACAGTCCTGTTTGAGAGCTCCAGGTGCTCTCAGATGGGTTGACATCACCCTTGGCATCTCCTTCCTCTCTCTTGCTGTGTACTTGAAAGCGCACACTGTCCAGTTTGCATGAAGTATGAGCGGTATGGAGCGGAGTGTGGGTGGTTCCCCCCCCGGTATGAAAGGGAAAATCACTGGGTTGGCTCCTGAGGTTTTGGTGTGTGACCTTCTCTTGTGCTAGGCTAGCTTCAGAGATTTCCTCTTGGACGCCACTGACTGTCTCTGTCGAAGTCCAGGGCTCACAGCCCTTCCTGAGATGGATTCAGAAGTGTTCCTGTCCCTTTCTTCCCAGCAGCTGGGTTTGAGCTGTGCTCGCCTACTTCTAATCCCCTTCCCATGCTGAGACCCCCTTGGGTTTCTTTTCCTTGCTTCAGGTAGGAGGATAAAATGCCGTGTTTGGATGGAGCATTGATGGACTTGGCAGTGTTAGGTTTATAATTGGACTTGATGATATTAAGGGTCTTTTTCAACCTAAATGATTCTCTGATTCCGTTACCTATTTGCTTTTCGGCCACCCTGAGGGTTTGGCGCTGCGCGGGCGCTGCGGAGGTGGTAGGCAGGCAGAGCAGTGACATGAGGCTGCTGGTCACACTGACCTGCAGTAGTGATCCTCACCAGGGGACCATTGTATGTCCAGGAGTCGGTGACCCACGCCACAGCTGCCCTGGGTCAGCGCTGGCCCGTGCTGTGCCGTGTTATGCCGTGGGTCCAGCCTGGCCATCAGGCCGTGCGGTGCTGCATGGACCCCTCGGCCATGGTGTCACCTCAGCCTGCTTGTGGCAGCGGAGGAGGCTGTGGGCAGCTCCCACTTGGAGCCACCTGCCTGGCTTGGTCTTTATCTAACAGTGCAGCAAGGAGTTCTCAAGCCAACATCCTTTCTGTTTGACAGCAGAAATGAAGAGGGTTGTTTTCTTGTAAGAAAATTATATAGTAGCCCCAATGACCAAAAAGGAGGAATCTTGCTTCACAGATGGCATCTGTGGCATGGGAAAATTCATCCAGGGTCTGTCTGATGCCACATGAATGCAGCATCTGAAGGGTTATGAGATTTATTTGCTATTTATATTTCTCTTTTCGTTCAATCTTATCAAACCAGCTATTTTATTAAGCCATTTATTGCCGGGCTTTCTTGCTAAGGTGCAGAAGGAGCCCTGTGCTTCACCTCCCACCTCCCCCCCCAGGTGCAGAGGACCTGAGCAGTGGAGTTTGAGCTCATGACGCCGTGACAGTGTGGGTGTTGTGGGATTAAACCTCAAAGGCGTGCAGCTGACCTTCTGACATGAAAAACAGAGCTGCTAGCAAAGGTGTGCGGCCAGAGTATTGTTTCCAAACACCTACACCTGACATGTGCCTGGGCAGTTTCCCCTTCCCTGTGCCGTGATTTCCTTGGGAAGGGGCCAGCGCATGGTCCGTACGTCATGGCACACTCCAGTCGTATCCAGTGACTCCACTTGCTGTAGAGAGAGGCAAAGCAGGACTGCAGAGCCTACTGCAGTTCATCTGCTACACGGTACAGACAAGCAGTTGTGGCTGCAGTGGGGTTTTGGTGATAGTTACCTGTTAGCTGAGGGCTTTTGAGGAGACGATATTGCTGATTTATTTATTTATTTTTTTAAAAGATTTTGCTGGCTTACTCTGAATTTGTGAGTGTCCACACACAAATATCTGGTGATAAAAGCTGTGTTATGGTGAAAAATCTTCACAGACCAGACTAGGTGAGGGCTGAAATATTAGAAATAGGCATGCTGTGACCTTTATCAGTCGTGACAATGAATCATTCTTAAAATATTGTCTAATGAAGCACTGGGCTTAGGAGCTTGGTATGCTTTTCCACATATGTTCATGAAGTGCATATGGCAATTCTTGTTCTGTTTCCAGTTATCAATGAGATAAAAAATTTGTCCAAACATTCTTACTCTAATGTGTTCTTATTTCCATCTTCTTTCACAGCTTACACTTTCAAGAAAACATTTCCTGGTTTGTCAAACACATGGAGGTATTAGCTATTTTTAGATCTTTACCTGCAACAAGAACGTGAGGTTAAGGTGATGTTTATCTTATTCCACGGAGTTGGTGTGATGTTGCATAGAGAGGCTTGGGGTGGGCTCCCGCCAGCTTTGTGTTACTGTTTCGCATTCAAACTTTGCAACAAATGCAAAATGTACACCTAATAGAAGAGAATATCTTTGACAGCTATGTTGTCTCATCTTGGTAGGATTTTCTCACCCAAATAACTATCCACTTAAAGAAATTTTAGAATAAATGTGGCTATAAAGGGTCAGTAGCTACTTACATAGCTACTTTTCGGTGCCTCACCTCTTAGGAGCTTTTGTGAATATATCAAGTTTTGCTCTGAGGAATATTGCCAACCATTAAGACTCCAAATTTAGAACTTTGTTTTAAATGTTTAGAACTTGATGAGAATTGTGTAAATATTTACTTAGATTTCACTGAGACTCTCTCCGTTCTGATGGAGTTGTGCTTAAAAGCCAGTATGAAGAAGTGACCGTGGTGGGGATTTAGATACCTTTTTCTGCATTGTTGACTTTTCCCATCTGGGGGCCCCCACCATTTGTGATAGTTTGTGAGACCACCTATGGAGATCCAGACCAGAAAACTGTCCAAGACCCAAAAACGCTGGGATTAGGGATTCAAGTTGCTGTGGGGTACACCTGAGAGTTACGAGGGGTGGCACGACGGAGGGGAGGGCCTTGGCATGGGACTGAACAGCAGGAATGCAGTCTGGGTGTCAGGACACCTTCAGAGCCCACATTGCTGCTGGGGAAGGCAAACTGTAGGCGGTTCAGTGGACGCTGTTGTATGTTTTTATGGTGTTGAGTATCGTCCTCGCGTACTTCTTGGGGAAATCTACTGAGGGAATTGTTCTCCTTGCTTTACATAGGAAATAGAGGACCACATCGTTAAGAATCTCGTGGGATTTTATAGGCTGCAAACTATGTTGGCTCATGTAAGGAAAATTCTGTACCTCAGCATCACACTGCCATGAATCAGAGCAATTTTGGAGTTATAAGAGAAAATTTGGTATCTGCATGTCATTTTGGATATGTGATAGCTTAGGTTGTTTTATGTGTTGAACTCTGGAAGATGAAATTGGCTCTTCTAGGAGTCTGGGGGTGCTTTTTCATGACACTGATACGGAAAGCAAGCTATGGGACTTGCAAGTAGCACAACGAGACTCTGAAAGTTTGGCAACAACATGCAGCTTGCTGTTTGTGGTGGGACTGGGATTTTCTGTGCTCTGCTCCATTTCTCACTGCCCAAATAACCCTATCTCACAACTAGAGGCTGAGAATGAAACTCAAAGATTTAATTTGTTATTGGCAGCCGAAGCACGTTGAGGCACTGGACTACCATCCTTTTTCCTAGATCTCATTGGAAACTTCTCAAATGAAATTCCTCATCTCAGGACGTACAGAATTTATGTATATCGCACAGCTTGGGATACTGAGACAAGACTGTTGAAGTGGTGGTACCATTAGTGTTACTAATTTGTGCCGCATCTTGTATTTCATACACTGAGAATTTCAGTACCACGAGACTGCCAGATAAATATTTAGAACCTCTAAAGATGTTAGATCCTGTCTGTATGGGAAGCATGCGTGTCCTCCTTACAAAACGAGAAGCTTAGAAGACAATATGGGGACAAAGATCAGATGGTGCTGTCTTGAAGCTGCTTTGCTCTTTCCCTCTGTTCCAATAAAATCTTGTTGTTGTGTCCCTGCTGTAAGTTGTGACAGGGTGTGTTGTGTTTATTTGGGAGGGCAAAGTTGAGGCAATATAGCCACAGTCTCAAGCACCAGCTCTGTGTTTGAGCTCAGGTGCAGTTAAATGAGATGCAGAAGAGCTGGTTTTGGAGTATTGCCTTCTGAGTGGCCCAATTTCCACTGGAAGAAAGGTAAAGAAAGCTTTGAAAAGTGATGATGATTATTATTTTCTGTAACTTATGCAAGACAAGGTATATATCACTAGGACTGCCATCTCTTTCCAAGCTACTTGTCTGAAATCACTCTGCTTACCTGCTACCATTTTAACTTGAGTTGAGGAGTAGTTAGTTGTTTTCACTTAGCAAGCTTAACTTTTTTTTTTTTGTCTAGGAATTATAACAACAACAATATCACTGCCCATTTGTTTTATGATAGAATAATTGAATGTTCAGTGGCTGAGTTACGAGTGTGGAAGACAAGTAGTTTATCACAAGTGAATTAGACTATTGCTTTCCAGAACACAGGGGCAAGATGTTATCACTTAATTATATACTTCTAAAGCAATCCTCTCAGCGTTTCTTGGGTAGTCTTCTGAGGTACAGGGCCAAACATGGCCGTGAGATCCATTGCTTGAGAGCTCCACCAACTCCTGTAATGCCCTTCCAGCTGTCTGAGCTTTGTATTGCTTTAAAGAAACACAGCTTGTCCATGGCAAATACAAGTCACTTATTTTCAACTTTTTTATTGCTGGGAGCCCATATGAAAGTGCTGTATGCTCCCAAAACTGTTATTCAACAGGAGAAAAGTAAAAGCTAAATGGGTTTGGATCATCCACTTGCCTTAAAAATTCAGAAACATTTGAGATCCATTGTAATTACAGCATTTTGAAGGGGAGCAATATTGGAAACTCGCCCCACTGACATTCAGAGTTAATGACGGAAAAAGCCATGCCCTAAAAAAGAACATAAAATTTTTCTAGACTATTAGCGCTGTCACATTTTAATGAAGAATTATGAACACACACGTGTGCAGACACTCCCACCCCCATGTAAAAGAATAGGCAAATGATTAATAAAGTTAACAGCCATGGTTAGTGGCATGCAGTCACTTTCCTTTTAAGTGTCTTCCCTTAAAGTTTAGCTAAATTTTCCTAAGATTCCCCCCACCACCCTGCAAATATTTGAAATATTTTTATCATCTTGAAAACAATGGTTGTTAGTTGCAGAATATACGCATTAAATATAATAAACTTTTGAGAAGCCGAGTGTTTGACTGAAATCATAAGGGCAAAATCGGTTTGGAAGGAGACGTCATATTTTCATATACATCACAGGGACAGATGGAGTCTTAATATGCAGTGGGTGGCGGTGGGAGGAAACGTTCGCTGCCCTTCCTCTTATGCCTCCTGCCAAATTGTTTTTGCTTCACAGGTCAAGGTTCTCTTTGGTGTGGCATAATAATTCGGGGTTCTGCCTGCAATATGTACAAAGACAGTTGGTAGTTCACATGATTGTACTGTAACGATGTGGAATCATGAGGACTTTATAGAGTTCGTGGTTGTTCACAGTCATGGGTGTGTTTTAGAGAAGGATCTCACCACAAACATAGCCTGCAGATCTTGCGTAAGGGTAAATCTTCAAAGGGTAGATTAACTCTTTTGATGACAGAAGTTTTTGAAAATTCCTCTTTGATCTTTTGGTGCATTTTTGGAGCTGCAGATCTTAAGCTGTTGCCAACCCCTGAAAAAAAGGAAGGATGCTAAGAGTGGGGATGTTGTGAAGCTAACCACCCCCTGTTTCTGAGGGTTTGGATGCCACTCCAGCACAGATGACAACAGCACCTTCCTATCAGCTTGACAGCAGCATCTGAAACAGCTGGTTGCTGGCATTTGGCACTGTATCAGGCTTCCACAGGCAGCATTTTTGCAGTATGCTGGGAACGTGTTTAGAAACCTCTGCTGTCCAGTAATGTATCTGGGTGTCATCTTCATTAGCATGTTGTGTGGCGGGTGCTGTCAGCCATGGGAAGCGATATGAGTGCTTTCTGGAGGTTATCTGGGGAGCAGGGCAAGCACCACGAGTTTTACAGGGAAAGACTGGACACTCATCATGCGGGATCTGCCTGCCAGATATGTGTTGGTGATGACCTGGGGGAGCAGGATATCGATTATTGCCAATTCTGCTGAGAGCAATCAAAATGACTAGTTTAAAATTTTTCTATAAATGTTGCCTAATAAAATTTATATCTTTTTTTTTTAATAAAAGGCTTAGAGGACAATTGTTGCCTATGTAGAGGCTGAAATGTAGGAGAAGGAGAGATTTAGGGGCTATTGTATAGTAACTGTTATTTAAATTGCATTTTATACCAACATTACATTACACTAGGAAAAACTGATCAGATTATATTTGTGCATAAACCCCCTAGTTAGATCTTTTAAACAATGCAAACCTGGGTGTGATTTGTTCTATTTCTTTTGTGTGGTTTTTTGTGTGTGTGCTTGTGTTTTTTTCCTTTTTTTTCCCCAAGTGTTATGGATTACCTGGTTAATAGTACCTGGAACTCTGCCAGCATCAAATATAACCCACACATTCCTTTTAACTGGAAAATTTGTAAAGATTTACAAACTTTTAGATGACAGCTAGCAGAGTGTAGTTCAACAAACTACAGAGTGTAGTATGTTCAACAAACGCATTCTATTTTGAATTCTTTCTGCTGCATGGAATTAACTTGAAAGGAATTCAGAAAGAAACATTTTCATCTTATTTAATTCCTGGAATACTCTAGCTGGCAGTCACTCTATTCAGTTTAGTCCCCCACTCGATATTCTAATAGGATATATGGTCCTTCTGACTTTAAAGAGCAAACTTCAAGGGGGTAAGTTGCTTAAAAAGGTGTATTTGTAGAGGTGCTCAAAATCGTGAGCTTGCTGGAAGCTTCAATACTTCTTTATTTTCTAAATAAATGAAATAGAATGCACACAAATCTTAATGGGTGTTTAAGTATAGTACTAAACTGAAGGATATAAGTGATGCAATGGAACTTAAAAAAAATAATAATTAAAATTAACTGTTGCTCCTATCACGTCTGATGTATTCCATTTCTTCATGACGTTTTTTCTTGTGAAAAACAAAAGCAAGCCGCAAGCCTCACGCCAGTCTCGGTGACTGCACCCTGAATAAAATGCATGAGAAGAGAGATGTTTAGGAGCCCGTTAATGATACCGAATTTCTTCACAGGATGTTAAAAGGTTAAATGCTTGTGCATGCAGCATCATGTCAGGTCAGTGGCCTGGGAAGGGCAGAAGTCAGGGCTTTTGAGAAGAGGCCTTGCGCTCACTCCCTTTCCGGCTCGGTACTGCCTTCCTATCCAAGTGGAGCCTATACGAAAGGAGCGTGGTAGAAAATACAAGGATAGTGGGTACCAAAACTGGGACTGCTGTTGTATTTTATGTAGTGCTCCAGTGTCACTGTTAAAACTTCATTTTTTGAACAGAGCAAGCGTGTTTTCTGTCTTACAAATCAGATTCTTTTTCTAAACAAAATTGTCACTTCGCTCTGAGTAACAAAGTTAAGTTCATGTGAAGTGGTAAAATTTGAAACATTTGAGAGTGGAAGGAAGTTTTTGGATTTGCTTTTATTATGAGATGATAAAAATTATTATCTTCTTTAGTGTGTAAACTGGTTCTGCAGGTTGATGTTACCACCTCAGTAACCATTGTTCCAGTTCCTAATGCTAATACAACATTGTTCCTCTGCAGTCTTAGTATTCACGCGCTTAAGATGATATTGGCCATTCTGGCACGTCAGCACCCCCGCTAACCAGCTTGTGCTTGGTTGATTGTTTGCTGTTACCCCCAAGTCATGTAGGTCCTAGTCTAGAAGCTGACCCAAAGTGGTTCAGGGATGCGACTATTGTGTTGTGTGAAGGCAGACTCCAGCGGACTGTGCTGGCTGGTGAAGGACACAGCCCAATCTTTCTCAAAGGACAACCCCACTTCTGCATTGAACGTGCTTGGAGACTGGAGCTTGCTCAGTGTCAAGCTGTGGAAATCAGGCTGCTAAAAAGGTTTGTTGTTCTTGTTGTCAAAACTTTTGTAAAGGAGCTTCGGTGCATGACAGTCTCTCTCCTATTCTCATTGTAGTAATTTTCAAGTTTCCTAATTTATGGGAACAAGTATGTCTATTGTTTTGTCGTGTATATCAAGACGCTAACGTTGCCTTACAAGAACCTCTCTTTTTCTTGTTGTTAATTAGGAAAAAGCAATCCCAGTGACTCTGTTTTTTAAGTTACCCAGCAATTAAGCAGCAAAATATTTATCTTTCTGTTGCTTGTTCTTAGAAGTTAGGGAGCTTGGAATGCTGAAGATAGCTATTAATATTTTCTGATATTTATGAGAGACATTGTATGTCCCCTTCTCCCCCCGTTCCCCTCCCTCTCCCTACAATCTGATCTTTTTCTGTAGAACTGGATGGTGGTGTTTTCACCTTTTTGGGCTGGAGTGCTGATGCTGTTCTTTGAGACGTGGCAAACAGACAGATGTGTCGTGCTGACTGTAGCATTTCTTTTCAGATCACATACTTTGATTTCTGTGGAAAAATGTGTTTTGTATGGAAAGACATTTGTCTAATACTTCCAAGGCCTCTGTCCCTTTACTGTACTTTTTAGGTACCACTTGATTTTTAGTGTGCGTTTCGGGGCACTGATCAAAAGAATCATTGAAAATACTAAATAACAACTGGAAAGAAGGTGGTAAAGTGGTGGGCTGTGGATTGTTTGGGTTTTTTTTGGATAGTGTTCGAATTGGCAAAGCTCCAGTTCCAGAGCCTATACTTCTCTCTGGCATCCAGTCCACAGAAGAAGTGTCCTTGAATGGGCTGGTGTGACTTACCGAGTATAAACTGTGCTAGTCAGCTTTCTCAAGTGAAGCAAAATGTTTATGGCAGTCTGCTGAGAGGACACTTTCAAATCCCGTTAAGATCATATGGCACAGTACTGCTGGCCACCTAAATAAAAACTTGACAGGACAGCTCAGTTTATTATTTTCTGGGGATTAGTATTGTATCCCTGATGATTTAACATAAGCGATAAGTGCATTTGGGAAAATGTGTGGTATTTTTCAAATGGGGTCAGTCTTTGCCAAGGCAAGGATTATGCTGATGTGATAGCTGAAGATGTTCTGGTCATCAGTGGAATTAGGGAAACATTCAGAATGGTAATTTTGTTGGCTTGAATTTCCCCAGCTAATCTTGTAGTGCACAAGCCTGCTTTTGAACTTCTCTCTGCAATACTTTTCTTCGGGTTTAGATAAGCTCTGGGTGCTAAAGAGGTAAGTCAGTATTCAGAAAGGGTATGAAAAAGTAAGTATGAACACTTTTAGTATTGTGGGCAGATATTCATAAAGATTAGGGCATGGAGAGCGTGTTGGTTAGGGTGGCTTTAACTACAGGTCAGATCCAGAACTGTGAACCTGAAAATCCTGCGTGCAGCTCCAACCTGTGCCCGCCTGGGCTAGATCCCTGTAGGTCACACAGTTTATGACCACACTACGATTTCCCAGCTGGCTACAATTTGTTTGTGCGTAAACCTAAAAGCGCCTTATTCCTATTGCTTTTTGGCAGCTTGTGTCTAAGACCTGTCTCCTTGAAGATATTTGGTCTGTTCAGTTTGATCTGGTAGGCAGATGAAACACATCAGCGCTGTTTTAGTAGACAGCCACGGGAGCAGTGGGAGTACTGCCTCACCCTGACAATGGGGTTAAGAGTTGGGGTAATTACTGACGATGTGGGAGATCTGCTATGCTGAAGATGGGCTAAAACTTATTCCTTGTCACAAAGTCTTACTGTGATGAGGTTAGGAAATTAGGAGAAGCCGAGTGTTTGACTTGGGGAAACTGTTTCAGCCATAATCTCGATAGACTGATGAGCGTAAAAAAGAGGGAACCGCCTCCCTCCCATCATATTGACTGGCACATCCTCGTGAGAGTCACTGGATACCCTTAGTACCGGGTGGTGTCCTAGCTGTAGAGCTAATATTTTTTCCTTTCCTGTTGAGCTGCTTTGAGGTTTTGTTCTTGCTCACAGACATAGGACGGGGATCTAATACTCATGTTTTCTAGAATTCATCATTCACCTAAATGTATTCTGGAGGTTGAGGTATCTTCACCATTCTTCCACTTGGGTGCATCCTGAATCTTTTATATGGAGAGAGAACCTACTTATTACAAAAACTTTGATGCTGTTAGAGGAGCTAACATCAACTTCATGATGATGGTGTTGCCATTTAGTTTGGGTCACTGCATTAGCTGTTCATGCCTTTTCAAGTGCATTGTAAGCAAAACCTCCTTGATTAAAGCTAACCCTGCTGTTGCAGAAAAATTATACAGAGGCGAAAGAATTATTTGTTCTTACTCCTTGGACAGTACTGTGTACAATCTCCCAGTTGGGTAAGGTATGAGGTCGTTTTGCACTGCTAGTGCCTCCGCATTCTTACATTTCAACCGTGCACAGAGCGAGTCCAACATTTTTGTTGTTGTAGTAGTTGTTGTTTTCGGTTTAAAACTAACTAGCATTTAGGTTTTTTCTTTATGAAAGGCATTTTAAAAGCCAGATTGCTACTATTAATAACAGATGTGATCTGCCTGTGGCACATTTCAGAGATTTGGTTCACTAATCCATTACATTACACTCTCATGTTGCATTATTCTGCAAATGGAAGAACCAAGTGTAGGATGCACTTTATAGTATGTTTACTTAAATACAGGGAGCTTAACTTGAATTTTATATATATAAAAACCTATAGTGAGGGATATATAGTGGGAGAGACATCTATCTAGGGAGAGTATGCTGAGGTGTGGATGTTAGGGCAACATGCAGAGCAGGTGAATTTAAAGCAGTGGTGGGGCTTTACCCTCTCACAGATAGCTGCTGGATGACTTGTGATTGCAATGATTTGTGGTTTTGTTGTTCCAGTTCTTAAGTCCCGTTTCAGGTTCCTTGGTCGTCTTTATAATCTGGGACTTTATTTTTGTTAATGTGTAGTGTAAGTACATGTTAGATTTTCTATATACCATGATTAACCCCTTCTTCGGAGGAGCAGAGAACAGGAGGAACATCTATTAAACCACCTTTACTGCATATGTATCAAAAAAGATTTATTTTTTAAAGGAATACCATGACCAGGGGACACTTCCATTTGGTAAAGACAGTTATCACGTTTTGAAAAAAATGAGAGTATAACTAAGAACTGATTCCCCCCCCACGACCTTGAAGGCCTTGGGTGCTCTTTGCAACGGCCAAAGGTCCAGAAGCAAATGAATGATCCTGGCAAGACAGAGAACTTGTGAGGAAAGACTTGTGTAGTGCTGATAAGGTGCCCTCCTGCATTTCTTCATATTTTTCTTGTGAAGGTTTCAAGAATGTATCATATAGGTAGAGGGAGGAGACTATTTTTGCTTTTCTGTTGAAATTCTTAAGCAGACTGTTTTATCTCATAATAAAATGTTGTCCTTGCAAAACATAATCAAAGATAGGAACGTTTTTTTCATAACTGGGACATAATTTAGGGCCAAAAGGGACCAGTATGATCATCTTATCTAACCTTCCTAATAATTATTATTTGCTGTTGCAGAATTAAAAAACAAAAACAGAACCCAAGCTGTAGCTTCTTTCAGAAAGATCAGATTAACACGTGGTAAACTAATTATGAATGCTGTGTGAAATACTTGTCACGAAGCTGAAAACACGAATGTGTTCAGTCCTGGGCTTCACTACAAAAAATATTTTAGTTAAGGCTTGACTTTTTTTGAGATTTCATCAGAGATTTCATCATAATCATGTACAAAATGATCAAAGAAGGGAGGCAGGCAGGGAAGGCAGGAGAAGACGACATTTTCAGCTCCTTTTTACTGGGAATATTTTAGACTTTTTGAAACACCAGGCTCTATGAAAGGGTAAAGATTGTGCGCCCATTTGGACCAAAAAGAGAAGAATGTGAAGTCTGTGTGATATGAACTAATGTGGAATCATACATGCTGGTGGTTGTAGCTCATTCTAAACGCTGTACAGAATTGGATTTCTCCAAGGAAGAATATTTTTAACTTGTAAAATGTTGAAGATTTCTCCTATTAAATGCTTATTATAAAATTGATCTGTTTATGTATCATTTTCATTGGGAAAATGTTAAAACAAATGCCCATCCAAAATTCTTAATGCCTCACCTTATAAGTATTGGTTTCTATACCACCAGTTACAACAGAATGTGTATTCTGTAATAACACAAAGTGCCTTAAGGTAATTCTTAAGTGTACCATGTGCACATAGTGTCAAGTAGCATAGATTAGATTTACGTGCAGCAGAACGTACAAAGTAATGCAATGTCACTGTATGAAATTAGGGTAACGATTTATTCTAGGCCATCGTTTTCTCGTGCAATGTTTTCAGTGGGCTGATTTTCATAAAGGTAAGACTTTTGGCTAAGTCTTCTGAATTTGAGGAATATAATAAATTGTTTCTTGTCATCCATATAAACTTTTAGCACGTCTTTAAATGGCTGTTTTCTGACAGTGTGATAAAGGCATATTCGTTCGTTTCCCCCAAGATCTATAGATACGAGTTGCATTTGTGAGCAGAAAATTTCAAGTGGAAATATAACAAGAAAACATGAGATTTTGATTGTCTCAAGATGTGGTGTCAAAGGAATATTTCTCCCTGAAGTTAATATCCAGGTGATGAAAGGTCAGTGGTGTCTGCACTAGGGAATGTATTCCAAGAAAATTAATTGAATAGTTCCTTTCCAGATGAAAATCCTCATTTTAGCAATGTCTCCCATGGTAAGAAATTCTACATGATTAGGGTTACTACCAGTTCTTTGGTGGTCTCTTTTTTTTTTTTTTTTTTTTTTTTTTT
>VWZZ01000032.1:142166-232042 GCA_013399095.1 Psophia crepitans
TTTTTTTTTTGGTGTGTGTGTGTGTTTTTTCTTCTGGCCATGCCCTCTTTTTCTGGAACTCTCTTCAAGTGGATTTGTGGGAGATTTGGTGCAAATTTTACAATTCTTGTCAAAGGAAGGAGCCAAACTATAGTTTCTGCAGAGATAACCGGAAAGCTGTCAGGCTTGTTGGGCTGTGGTGCCCAGTGTGAGGATGAGAGGGTCAGCAGGAGGCGGCTGTTGTGCACGTGGAGCAGAAGGTACCTCTGGGAAGTCTGGTTTGAGAGGTATGATGGGGAACAAGGAAAGGTGCAAGAGCGTTGTGTTGAGGGCTGGCTAAACTGTGCATTGTAACTTGAAAGGCAGTGCAGCTTTCCAGGAAATATTGGAAATACAGGAAAAAAGGGATCTCAAGAACTATTGAGTAAAGTTCCCTGTCATCATAGGCTCTGTCACTTAATCCTTTCTAATCCCATAATTAGTTTTCTTTTGTATTTAGAGGATTTATTTTTCCACTAATTTGCTTAATTCATTGTTTGCCTCCCTGTCCCTAACACATTTATTACCATCTTTTTAATATCATATGTACATTTTGGTTGCAGCTGGTATTGGGCTGCTGGGGTTTATCCTCAAAGATCTACAGTTAATTTTTATTCGGTGTTTTTATTTCTGTAGCATAGCAGTCATTGCCAAGAAGTGTATAGAGAAGAATCCTAATTTCAAATGGAAAAACATGATTCTAATAGTTCTTTGTGCTCTCTAAGTTCTATATATATTATGAAGCAATTCTGTTTATGATACCTACTGTGTGACGTGCTGAATTGGTTTAGGGAAAATTTAAATTTATAATATTTTCTCTTGATATTTGGAGCTTCTATATTATGTTGATCAATTACTGCTTCATCACAATCACAAAGTTGAGGGTAGTTTCCGAACTCATTCTGTTGGCTGGCATTTTAAGGGCACTTAACTACAAAGCTATAAGGTAGAAGACAGTATCATAGAATATCCCGAGTTGAAAGGGACCCATAGGGACCGTCAAGTACAGCTCCTGGCTCCACACAGGACCAACCCAATCAGAGCAGATGACTGAGAGCATCGTCCAGGTACTTCTTGAACTCAGCCAAGCTCGGTGCTGTGACCACCTTTCGGGGGAACTTGTTCCAGTGCCTGACCACCCTTGGTGGGTGAAGAACCTTTTCCTGATCTCCAACCTAAACATACCCTGACACAGCTTCATGCCATTCCCATGGGTTCTGAAAATCTTTCTGCTTTCCTACTGAGCAGAAATAATTGGCCCTTGATAACGAGCGCTGCAGTCACACCTGCAGCAGCACAGGAAAGTAGGCTGCCTGCAGCAGAAGATGAAGCAAAGCAATTGGTGACAATGGTTTGTCCTTTTGTCATGGGTCAGGGGTGCTGCCAAGACTGGAATTGCAGATGCTGTTTCCCCTGCAGTAACATCTCTGTTCGATCACTGAGCTGCTGTTGAGCAATATCTGTGACACCACTTCCACTGGCCACCATTTCCACTTGTGGTTACTATTTGGTGAGCAAAGATAATTTCCACTTTTTGCTGCTTTAAAGTTAAAATGACTTCCTGGCTGCTTTTCTACTCAGCCTTCACTGGTTTTAATGTTGTAGTGAATTCCAAGTATGAACAGAAAAATATCCCTGTCAAAAGCTCTTTTATCTTTTTATAGTTTTTTGTTCTTCAGTCAGTGAGCAGAGAGGCACTAATTATTTGATGATGGTTAATAACTGGTAGGACGATTTTCAAAAGGAACAGAATATCACAGGGAAGTGTCCATCAGTAAGGCAAGAAAGGAAAGAAGAAAGCAGAGAGGCTGTTGCAGGGTTCAGAAGGGTAAACCATAATCTGAACTGGCTGAGGCAAGGTCAGATGTCTCTGCTTAGCGATGTCCTAATTAGTAAAGCTACTGATGAACTATGAGAGCAATACTGCCAGTCTGATGTTAATCACATGAACCTAACTCACTTAATTGGATTGTGTTTTGCTACTTTGCAAATCCTAATTATACAAAGAGGCTATTTAGCAGCAAGCATACTTCAACTCTACAAAAGATTTTTTTTCCTCTCTCATGCTGTTCTTCATTAAAATAAGTCTCTTTCAAGAAGTATGCTTCTGCTCAAGTTAGATGACTTAAATGATGATGGCTATTGGGATTTTACTTTTTTCGTCTTAAATCAATATTTACTGGTAAAATCTGGCCAATGTAGTGTTTCTACAGTTTCTAAAGAGGTGAGATGTAAATGGAAGAAGGTTGTCACAAGGTAATGGTCTCCTGCCAGTTCAGAAAAAACAAAGCAGAGCAGAGTTATTGATTGCAGAGCAGGGAGAAATTGATTGTATGATGGTTGTAAGAAACTCTTCATTTCTGTTAGTTCAAATTAATAATACCATTTACCAATTTTTTTATGGGAGTGTTTGTGCAGAGATGATTATTGTACCATTACTATTTGTATTCTCTTTGGACTATAAAACAGACTGATTGATTTGGATTTTTAGAAGTAGAGGACCTAAGAGACTCTTTCCATTGTGTCATTCAGCAAATCAGGCTACCCTCTCCATAAGGTTGTACGTATCATCATCTTATATCTGTAGGTAGTATGTGTTTGTGGCATTCAAGAATCAAAGTTTCATGGACTCTGTCTCTTCTGGATTCCTGAGCTGGCTTTTGCTTTTGCTTATCTGTCTTATCTTGCATTTGCTTATCTGTCCGTGCATCTTGACTTCTAGTTTCTGGTCATTGTGCTGAGCACATTTACATTGCAACCAGCCCAGGGCCAGGCTGTGAACTTTCTCTTCTTGATGGTGAATAAAGCAATTTGGAGGGTATTCCCTGTGTCTGCTGTATAGAGGAGATTACCTTACTGACAGCCAGCATGAAATCTTGTCTTCCAAAGGACTGCAATTGTTTCTTCAAACAAACGTCCTGCCTGGTTGTTCCTACCTGTGGGATGGCTGAGTTGGAGCTATTCTTTACATCTTCTATTTATTTTTAAGTTTTTATTTTCTCATGTTGAAAGTGTTTGGTCCTAAATGTTTGTGTCTGTAGTGTGGATTGATTAAAAGCCACAGGTATTGGTGCAAACTGGCTCCCACTCAAACCAGCAATGAAGCTCCCAGTGTGGGACCAGTGGGAACAGTTAAACTGCCTGGTGAATCATACTAGTGCAACTTTTCCCACAAACACTTTTCTAAGCAGTGACTACCTCATGCAATGCACTGGTGAGCAGAGTTCCCTTGAAGAACTATAGGCATGTACACCTAGTGCTGAACCTGAAATAATTAGTTCAGCTCAACATCGTTTCACTGTGCTCATACGGTTTTAAGGAGCCCTCTATAAAGCTCTTGCTGTGTCATTTGGTGCACCAATTTTCTTGGCTCTTGCCTGGATGTCTGTAAAGAAATTCAGTGTGAACTTGCCCCAGAAAGCTCGGTTTCATCACTTGCCTGTGTGTTTCTGGATGGCAACTGTATGTTTATTTCCACAAAAGGCAAATGTCTGTCTGTCTTTTCCAGAAACAAAAATGATTACAACTGCCATAGACAGCAACTCTGATAGGCTGCTTCTGTTGTCAGTAGTATCCAAATCTATTTTTTTTCTAACACAAACTCCAGAGTTCCTCTCTTAGATGTACAAAGAGGACTTGAGTGGATTGTGAATGTGTAGAGAACTACAAGAATTCTGTTTCATTCCTCAGCATACTTGTTTCTTTTTTTTCAAAAGAAAAAAGGTTCTATGAGTTCAAAAATTTCTCTTGTATTTTAAAACAAAATTGTTTTAAAAAAAAAATATCTGTGGATTTTTCCACAACAGGTATAGGAAGAGTTCTGTGTAAAAACAGTAGAAGTTAGTAAAACAAAATGCTAAAGTTCCACCAGTTCCTTTATCAATGATTTAGCTTCATTCTTTCATTATTTTTGAAGAAGGCCAAAAATGCTGCTTTTCAACGTGGTTCTTTTTTGTAAAGAAAGTGGCCCTATATGCACCTGCCTGCTGCTACTTAGGTTCGTCTTTAGTCTGGTCCTTGTTTGCTGAGCTGCTTCTAATGGGCTTGTTCATCCTTTTACTGCTGAGTTCTAGAGCCTTGGACACATACCTAACTCTGTGTGCCTTAGGCTAAACCAAAACTGTAAGTTTCTTTCCTCCTCTAAGGAGGAAAGTGCCTTGATTTCCTGTCCCTGAAACCTGAGCAAAGTGAGTGTGTAAGAAGAAAAGTGCCCGTTTGGCACGGTAAGCCATCCACCTCTCATCCTGATGGAGGGGTTTACATGTTACCGTGCTGTCTACTGCCCCAGTTATATACCCCCCTCACTCCTCAGCTGCTGGGCACCTGTATCTAATTGCATTTTCTTCTCTTTAGCCATCTGGTGTTCATTTTTTTATCACATATTGCAAATCTAATCCAGTCCATGATATTTGAAAGTAATTTCTCACTGAAGAGTTTGAAATGCCTCACAAAACTAGGTGTGAGGAAGCGCCGTGAGAGATAATAATGGAATGACATCAATGACTCTGCGCTTCCTTTTTTCTTTTTTTTTTTTTTTTTCTTGTAATATTCAGCTTCCTATTTCTAGGGAAAGTTTCCTCAAAAACAATTTGTGGATTTTTGTCTCTGAAAAATGGTGCAATAGAGCCAAGAGATGTCTCTTTGCAGATTGCTCCACAGCTAAGGTTCTCCTTTTACAAATGACCTGTCATCAGATGATGAACATCTGATCCTCTCCAGCTGTGGGATCTCTGAGATGTATGATGGTGTGTCTGGAATGCAGTGGGTTAGCTTCTTTTGAGTGATTGATGAGCAAATATACAAGAGTATCCTCCCCACAAATGCTCTCCTGAAGAGAGAAATAAAAAAAGAGAAAGGTTTAAAATTGTAAAACATATATTTGTATGTAACAGTTTTATTGTAATATTGCTTAGAAAATGTTTTGGCATTTTGAGAATTGGTCAGTCCCAAGGACCTTCAAGTCCACCCGTACCAGACGAGACTAGCCATGAAAACAGTGAGCAGGCTGGGGGGCAGCTGCTACTGCTGACACCATTTCCATCCTCAAGTTTAGCGCTGGGGTCGCTGATAGAGACCAATATGAAACAGGCCTTACTGACACTGTAGGCTGTGCCTTAAACTCTGGAGCAGGTATAAGGTCAGTGGTGTGCAGAACATAAATACTATAACAGGACATGTTTAGCAGGGGGCAGCAAAGGCGTTAAACATAGCATACTATATATATTTCTGCGTTAATCTACCACACTGTGGGAGACAAGATGAATCAAAACCAAAAAATTTAAGCACCTGGAGAAAACAGTGTCTTAACGTAAAAGTAAATACTCCTAAATAAACCTATAAATACTTTTGCATTTTCCAATGCTGTAAGACTATTGGAATTTTAAAAATATATATATATAAATCTGCGTTGAAAACTACTGACATGATCGTAGGCTGCTCTTTCATTAGGTAAACAACCCTTTTTCCCTACCCTACCCACAAAGCAAACAGGCTCTTGAGAGTGATAAATAACTTATGGCAGAGAAGCTGTAATCGAGGTAACGTTTTTGCCTTGTTTGTGTATAAAAGGTAACCTATATGTTAAGAGGTATGGGCACTCACACAAGAGAAATAACCCCTACCTTAGTTAGGAATTAATGCAAATAGACCAGATGCCACGTACCAAGCATAGGAATAGGTAGTTCAAGATTGTGGAACAGAAAATAAATACAACCCTTGCCCCAGCAGGCTTCTGGATGTAGGTTTAACTCAATTCCTGTGAATATGCATGTGCAGAAGCGCTTGCCTGGCCAAGGTCTGGGTTTGCAGTGCCTTCAGGGTGAAATAATTGTCTGTCTTCGTATGGGACCTCTGTGGTGGGACCTATGGGCGCTCTGTGGGTGGGGTGGTAAAACACAAGCTGTAGAACACAGTCTGAGCTGGCGTGTTTTATTGTTAAGTTTTCATGTCTTGACTGAACTAACTAAAATATGTTGATTTACAGAAGTGTGACTCGGGGTTATGAGGCACCTAGGGTCAGTTCGGTAGGGGTGAGGACAGGGTTTGCAGTAGCAATCGGCACAAGTGAAGTAGTGGGATATATCAGACAGTGACACAAAATAACACAGGAAATATTTAATTGGTGTTATCTAAACAGAAGCGTATCTTTCTCCTCACCTTGAATGCTACATCCAGTTCTAGTCGCGTTATGGCAGGAGGACATGGCAGAAACGGAAGAAATTCAGAGGGCAATGGAAATTGTTAGAGAGGCTACCAAGCAAAGAGATATTTATAAGGCTTGCCTGACCTAGTTAAGGAAGGAGGACACACTAAAAGATGTTAGTGGTGTATGAAATATGAACTGGTATGGAGAAGCTCAATCAAACGCATAGCTCTTTCTTGCAACAAAAGAACAAAGCGATATTGAAATTAAAAGGCAACAAATTTAAAACAGATAAAGAGAAACACATTTTCATGCAACATTTATTTAATCTATAGAAATTGCTGAGGCAGGATGATGCTGTTGCCAATAGCTCAGTTAAGTAATGAAAATGGCGAGACACACATGAAAAGGGGTTCAGTTGCACAAGCCAGGAAAAAAGTTATATTATATGAGCAATTAATCAGGCTTCAAGGGAAAAATAATGATCAACTGCTGGGCGCAGAAAGAAATATCTGAGCCTTGAGTTTTTAGAGGCGAAACTCCTCTTAAATTCGGTAGCGTTTGGTCTAATTAAGGCCTGTGTGATTGGCTTCATCATGCTGCCCTCTCCACATGATTGTATAATTAGCAAAAAGAATATTTAAATAAATGTCACTCAGTGCCTAAACACAGGATTTAGTGCTAAAATCTATCTCTTTTGCTTCCATTCCTTGGGAAAATGTTCTTGTGAAACAGTTAGCTAACGCTTGGCTTGATGTACCATAGTTATCCTGCCCTCTGATGTTAAATCCAGTTTACGCTAATAGCTTCGATGGAGCCATACTTTGACAGAACAGTTTTGGGCAAGGATCCGCATAAAAAGTCCTGTGTAGAGTCATGCTAATGGATGAGGCTTCCTGCAGGAATGCGAAGCCACAGGGGTTGTACGGTAAGAGGAGAATATTTATTAGCATATTTTTGCTCCTGGGCTGCACAAGCTCTGTCATGTTGATATGATACCAACATTTTAATTAGAAAATTCCAGAATGGAGGCTTTTAGCAGTGATGTGCTGTAGTATTATCCTTTTATTAATATAAAAAAAATGCATTAACAATTACCTACCCATGATGTGAAATCCAACGAAATTACTTTGAATGAATATAGACCTGCCTGCCTGCAGTGTGTTACTAATAGGTAGTGTTAAAAACTATTTTGAAAGGAAAGCCACAATATTCCAGTTTTTCACAGTATACTTGGAATAAACCGTTAAGTAAAAAAAAAGACTCCATGTCTTATTGTCTCAGATCACCTTTATATTAACCTGCCTAAGATTTGTTTAAAACATAATTGTTTTATATGGCAAGTATTTTTGAAGCTAAGCTTACATCTGTAAATAATCTTTAAAATTTTTAAGCGTTTTTCTTCTAAGGATGTCATGCTGACTGCTTTGTATGCCATGCTGGTCAGTAGCAATTTAGCTTTCTTCCTCAAAAAGATTTTTCAGGACCTCATTTTGCGTATTCTTGCGAAGGGAATGGATATGAAAGTTGATGTGATTGCTTGTGTGTGAACATATCTCAAAGGTGTAAAATAGTCACCACTAGATTTTCTTTGTCTGGAAAACAAGAAGTCTCACATTAGACAGGTTGCTTACTTGCATCTGATAACTGACGGTTTCTTCCCCCAGCTCAGTCATGTCCCGAAGCCTTTATTATCCTGCTATTGTCTCGCAGGTCAGAGGCTACAGAACAAATTATTGTGATAAATGTCAATAGTTAATTTAACTCCCATTAAAATTTTCTGTGTCGTAAACCTTAAATTAAAGACTAATGGCATCTCTTTTATTATTCTCCATGGCAGTAAAACAGTATTGCATCTGGCTTTGGCTTGCAGGGAAAGGATGAAGTGCCTTGAAAAACTGTTGCAAAAATATAGGGGCAGAGTGGTGTCTCACAGCTTTTCATGATTTCGTGATGCTCTGCCCAGCACTTTCGGTAAGAAGGTGGTTGATCTGCTCAGCCAGATCCCAACCCTGCCCCACGGCCGGTGGCCCCGCAGGGCGGCTGGTGTCCTTTGGCACAAGGAGCTGTTCAAGTAGTCAGACCTCTCAGAGCTGTTTAAAACTCCCGAAGGTGTAGCTATTGATTGCAGTTAGCTACAGTGAAGCATTTGGGAAGTTTTTGCCTCTTTTCCCACCTTGAGAAGGAATGACATGCACAAGCAGAATGGGCATCCTGTTTTACAGACAACACAAAAACTCAAATTCGTATTGGAGCCACTTCATCCTAGGCTGGACTTGAATTTGGTTTTTAAATCATTTTTAGCCACTGCCTTTGTGCAGTACCTGCCTCTGTTTTGAAGAACTATAGTTTCAAGCTCTTCTTAAAAGGAACTGTGCTCTAAAAGGGTGATCCCCAAAACTGTGCAAAATATGGACTAGAATGTTTGTGTGAATGGGAAGAAATCTATGGAAGAAAACCCCCAAAACTAAGAGAACTGGAAGAGATGAACAGTGAACCTATTTTCCCACTGACACCTCTGGTTTTGTGACTTCCCTGTAACTATGGCAGATTTGGAATTTCCAAGGGAATGGGAGGTGCTTTTCTCAGTTTAATAAGTAAAGTTTTAGATCTTAATGTTAGGATCTGTCCGGTTTTATTGTTAGTCACTTAGAAAATGTGAGTCTAAACATGTGAGCAAGGCATTGTCTAATAATATACGCTTATTTTTGACTAACAGTTTCACTCACAGTAGGTACTGTGGAAGAGCCATGAGTCCATGATTCAGACTGAAGTCATGAGGTATGACTATAGGTCACTTTCCTTGGTTAGGAAAGTGCTGTATGCTACTGGGAATGCAAACATATAGCGATGGATGTTTGTGTGACTTGCCCTCTCACAAAATTTATGCAAAGAGGCCAACAGTGCTGTTAACAGCTACAGTCAGATCTTAACATTCTCCATTATAAGTGTATAAAAACAACCACCATCAAAAAAACCCCAAACCCACAAAAAAGGAAAATTGTGAAGATGAGATGTTTATGAAAGAGCAACAGAAGCATTGCCTTTCTTTACGGATGACAAACCCTGACCTGGCATTAGATGTCACACCTGTGAGAATATGTTACACCTCTTATTTTAGCATCGAACCTGTATTGTCAAGTGCCTTTTGCCACTTGTGTGGTCTGCAGTGGAGGTCATCTGTCATGCTTTTGGATTCAAGGACAAAATAGCAGCTTCCTGCAAGGGTTTCTCCATCATTTCTTGATTATGTCATTAGGTTAGAGATGAAGTATCTTGTGATTTAGTTTTTGAGAAGTTATATTCAGTTCCAGTTGACAGATGCAGATACTTTTTTTAGTAATTAACTGTCATTCAAAAGGAAATTTAAAGTTATCTATTTTTTAATGTGAAAGTTACTTTAGGATTTTTTGGTTTTTTCAGTTGTTAAAGGCCTTAGGTTACCTACATTGACTTAAGGTCTAGCTGGTTATTTTGTATTTTATTTTTCTACCTCTCTTGAGAAATAAATATTAGGCATAGCTGAAATCATCTTAGGCTTTCTGTGTTTGATGTCACACATTGCTAAGAACTCTGAGGATCCTTTGAATTTTTATGGAATCTTTTAGAGTATAATAACTAAAACAAATGTTGAAAATAACATTTTCAACATTTTCACTGGAACAGGCTGCCCAGAGAGGTTGTGGAGTCTCCTTCTCTGGAGACATTCAAAACTCGACTGGACACGTTCCTGAGTGATGTGCTGTAGGTGGCCCTGCCTTCGCAGGGGGGGTTGGGCTAGATGATCTTTCGAGGTCCCTTCCAACCTCTGTGATTCTGTGAAAACTAAGCTCTGTTCTGCATTAATCCATCTGTCAAATTTGCCTGTAAAATATGTTTTATTTTTTACTAGAAAGATAATTTTGGTAGAACTATCACTCTGTATTAATAATCTGTGGAAAGTTTTTACAAAGTTTTATTGTCTCCTTAAGGAAATCATAAATATTTGATGTTGCTAGGTTTAAGTCAGTGTCATGCAATCTTGATTTTTCTTCTCTGTTGAGATAGCTTGCTTGATAAAGCACCTGTGTTGAGAGAGAAAGGTTGAGCAAAAAGGAGTACAATTGTGAATGATTTTAATGCCACAACTTCACTATAACTGACATATCATTTTTGCATTGCCTCTGCAAGTGCCCTGTGACAATGCAAGGTTTCATTTTTCTATTCTCCAAACCCAGACGTTCTTTTTTGTCAGACTGCAGCATGTTTGTGAAATGAGGATGAAGCTCTCGGTGGAGTGTTGCAGCAAATTTGTTTTGTGAATCTGAAAGAGAGGAGCTTTATTTGTCTCCCTCCAACGTGTCTCTATTGAGTTGCCAGCAGGTCTTTAGTCAGTGTTTTTCCATGGCTTTTTCCACCTTCAGTCTGTTCAGGGGTAACCAGTGAGCTCCGCTGCTGTGATTGATTCATTGTAGAGTCCAGGAAGAGTTGAACAAACTAAGAGCAAAAATCCATCCAAGAAAAATAATTACGGGATTTGGAGGAGACGGATAGGGGACCTTGTTTCCTGCATGTGTGCATCCCACTGGCACCTCTGCCTTCTGTATTTTCCCTGCTCTAAAGGGAGAGCCTCATCCACTGAGGCTGTTTAGCTTTTGGGAAGTTTGCCTTCTTGAGTATATTATCTGTGTAGCCCCTGTGTCATACAGCAGAACCGAAGTCAAACTGGTAACCTGGTCAGCAAGCTGTGGCTTGGATTTTGTCTTTTTTTATTGGCATACAGGAAGAATTCTTACAAGGTGGAAAAAATATTGGCAGATTCAATTGTATTTTTTTCTGTTTTAAAATACAACGTTATGGTGGTATTAAATTTTTGGGATGCTTTGAATGTTTGATATGAAAATGAGAAAACCTCCTATGCTTTGGAATGAAAGTAACCAATACTAGAAGGGGATGAAAAAATAAATACTACAGAAATTTTGTAAAGTATTTTCATGTTGTGGATGATATATTTTTGTGAGTAATGAGTAGGACTAGGTTTCTCTTGGGGTTTGAGCCTTTCATTTCTAATTTATCAATTCTTTCTTCTTTTGAAACATACAGGGAAAGTGCTAAGGGTAGCCACCTTACTCCACAATGCATTATTTGAAAATAGGCAATTAGGAGAGCAAATAATTTAATATTAGTTGACAGATCATTAGCCTGTAATACAAAAAGTAGGAAAAGGCAGAAGCCTAAGGAAGCAGTAGCTATATTTGGTGTTGAGGAAGAAAAAAGACCTTAATGGTGAAGCGTGGTAATAGTGAGAGGATAGGCACAAGAAAGCAGAAAATTGCTGGTACACAAAAATTTGGACTGTGTCTTGCCACTGAAGCTGAGTCAGCTTGAATCTGAACGCTAATTGGCACTCGTAGGCTGCTCTCTGTATTTCTCCTTCATGACCTGAACCTGTCTCAGGTGATGGTATCTGCTGAGTACCTGAGCGAATGACAGCTGCAATGGGTGAATTTGGGCCTCGTTTCCCAGAGGGCTGGGCCTTCGTTAGGAAAAATGCATTTTGAATGACTGAAAATAGTCAAGTCCTGGTGAAGATAAAATAGCTGGAAGATTTAATGTGCTAAGATTAGATTTGTAAGTCCTCCCATTTTTGGAGGGAGGAAATGGGAGGATGTGTTGTAGTGGGGGGGGTACAGCCTGGAGTACGAGAGCGAAATGGAGATTGCATGAGATTGTAGTAGGAAGCTGGACAGTCCCATGAGCAGCCTTTTAAAATAAACTTTCTTTAAAAGTGTGATTTAGGACCATCCCAAACCTACAGTCTGACTTGTTGGCTTTCCAGATCACATAATTCATAGTATGGGAACAAACCTTACTACAGGTCTTTCATAACGAAGAAGGAAAGACGTAGGAAATACCTACCCTGCATGTCAAACTGCTGCCAGACCCGCGCGTGGTAGTACTTTTTAACACTGTGTGAACACCGCTCCTGTGGGTAACAGCGGTAGCAGCAACAGGAGGTGAATGCCCCAAGACGGGGAAGAGTGCGTTCGGCAGGCAAAAAAAGCATAGATGTTTTTCTTTCAGGAATTTATAGTGAGATCACAGCAAAGACTGGGCTGGAACTAGTTAACTAATCTTTCAGTCTAGGCAGATCAGTACAATGTGTTCTATTGTTATTTTGGGGGGCTTAATTTTATGTATGATAAATCTCTAGCTGAACAGTCACTACCTGAAATGCAGTTTGCTAAATATACTGTATTGTGATTTTGGAAGGCTTTTAATTTGACTGACTATAGTTAGAACAATCATTTTTCAAAGTATATTTCTTTTCTTTCACTCTTTTAAGGAAAAAGCAAAAAAACTTTTTAATTAAAATAGAAGAAAAGTCTGTTCTTCCCTCTTTAGTGTTCATTCAGAATGCTTACCTTTTGTTAAATTTTCCTCTCTTCTCTCCCAGTATTAAAGGTGGTCTTTAATTACTCTCTATTTCTTCATGGCAAATTATTAGAATCTGTAGTGGTGACTAAAACAAATGTGAAGTTTTCTGTATTCTCTCAGAAACCTGGATTCTGAATAGCTTGGAATAATATGTAGTTCTTGAATATTGTCTAATTATATGCATGTTGGTTTTTGTTGTGGTGTTGGTTTTTGTTTGGTTTTTTTTTTTAACAAATCCCCAGGAGAATAGAATAACTGCTCTCTCTTTATAGTTTAAAGTTCTCATCCTGCAAAGACATTTGCATAATAGTTTAGTTGTTACTCACAATTTATGAACTATATACCCTTCTGAGTTTTATGTGCATTTTTAGAGAGGCCATTTAAGAGATTTTCTAGATTGCTGGTTGGATATCTAGTTATGTAAGAATATTCTATAGACACAGTTTAGTATAGAGCTCATTAAAAATGATGTATGTAACACACATTGTTCGCTTAAAAGAAGGACATGGTATTTCAGTGTCATGTTTGGACTGGCTTTGGATTAAAAAATTGAGATAAATAATAAACATAGATTCATGGAGGAAAGACACCTTATCTGGAGAACAGGTGAAACAAACTTGGTTAATAATGGAGCCTGTCCCTCCAAAATCTGAATATAGTGTAAATATAATATGGCGTTTGTGGAAAAAAGTGGGAGTGATCTTTTGAGCCAAATGGTAGCTGACAAGGCTAGGAGCTCTGGATATTCTGATTTTTTTTTTTCTTTTATTTTCTATTCTCTGTGTGTACATTTATGACTGTATGAGAGAAGTCCTGGATTCCAGCAACACCTTCTGGCAAAGGTCTCCTTTAGCTGCTGATCCATCTCTCCTCTGTCAGGTGAGGTCCCTGCTGATGGAGTGCGTACAGGAGGATACGGGATGCCAGATATAGGCATATCCCCCTGGCCAGGGGAATGACACGTTTCTGCACAGTGGTTGCCATTTTTAATGGGTGTTCTGGCCATGTGTATTTCATGAACTGCTTGCTTTCACTAATACAGGAGAGAGGAGTAGAGGAGGAGGGATTTTATAATACTGACTTTGGAGGAAATGAGATCATCTAAATAGATAGGTAAACAAATAGTTTCCCTTTACTGGAACTTGAAGTTTTCAAACACAACTACCTCGTTTTGTGCTGTTTCTCAACAAAGTGCCACTTCTGTGCACACGTACAAAGTCTCTAGTGCACGAAAAACTAGTTTAGGCCCAAATGAAATCCTCCAAATTTGTTCTACAACTTTATTTTCTACGTGTTTGTGTGGGCCAGATTTTCTACATTATTTTGGGTTTGCTCAGCTGCAAAGTACAAATTTTGAAGTTCAGGGTACCCTACAGATATGAACTACAGCCACAAAACAGGGGACTGAGTTGGGATTACAGATAAAATTTTCTAGTGAGCGAAGATGAAAAGGAATTCTCTGTACTTGCAGTTATGGATAAGCAAAACTTCCTTGCCTGTTAATTTGTGAGCTACCGTTTCAGTGCTGGAGCTTTCTGAGCTAGTCTAGATGGAAAACATTAATCACTATTTTTGTATTTATAAAACTGATATTTCAGCAGAGCTTTACCCCTTGTGCCTAGAGCGAGCCCAATAATTTATGTTTGAATTACAGGCACCTGGTTTGGTACAAAAATCTGTTGTGGCTGACTCTGTCTGTCTTATGCCAGACTCTTAAAGATGCAATTCTCTACAGTTATCTACCTTTTCTCTGTCATGCATGAAAATCAATTTCTTGTGCTTTAATTGTGCCATGGATTCATATACACACTTTACAAAACTGTAAGTGAATCTAATGCTTATTTTAAATGTCATTCATAATGATACTCTTGTGTCAAAATTAGCTTCACCGCTGGTTTGTCTCTGCCACATCAGAGAAGTACATGAGTTAGTGACAAGTGCCAACATTTCATCGGAGACCTTTGCGGTTTTCTGGCAGCCCTGACTTCTGGAGCGGAGACCCTCATTTTTTATTAGAAAAAAGGAGGAGAGTGTGTTTTAGATCTCTTGGCTCAGCTGTTCTGCAGGAAAAAGCCTGAAAATAGAAGCTTAATTCCTCCTCAGTGTCCAGACACCACAAGACAAAGGGATCTGTCATGAGAAAGATATTTTTAAAAGGTATTTGAGGAAGGGGATTGTTTCAGGAGAGGTAAAGGCTGACTAATGAATTTATAATGCCAGGAATTGGCAAGACTGTGTGTGTTCTGGAACTGAGTTCAGTCTGTGCTACTGGAGGCACAGAAATGACTTCTCCCTTTTATCTTGTGCGTGACAGCTAACAATTTAATCTGCTGTTTGTTGTGCAGGTCGGATGCTTTTCCTGGTTAGTGGATTAAAGGAACAAAAAGTGCCTGTGCTTGAGAAACAATTACTCCGGTCCTCCGATTGTTTGTGTGTTATAAAGCAAGATAATCTTTCAGATAATAAACAGATGCATTTAGGTTCTGAATAATTTGACATTCAGCAGTGTGCTGGGTGTCCTGATCGCGCAGTTGCGGGCCCATGTTTCTGTTGGAGGTCACCTTAACAAAAGGAGGTGTCATGAACAATAACATGGTATGCCTCTTTGATCAGTCACTTATGCAATTTCCCTTTCAAAGAAAATTCTTGCTGAAGTGTGAGGAGAAGTCTTGACTGATTCAAGGTTGGTTCCTGTGTAAAACAGCATTGGGCATGACCGCAGCCTTAGGGGGCTGGACTCTATGATCTCCAGAGATCCCTTCCAACCCCTACCAATCTGTGATTCTGATCCTTACATCTCTTATACCAGTTTGTAAAACTTGAACAGGAATGTGTGAGTGGGGAGGAGTGGACTGGAAGAGACAGGAGCTGGGTTTTCTTCCCAGCTTTTCTTTGTCCCTGATGGGATGACTGTTTGCAAAATGAGCAGTATCTTCTCCCCTCTGAAAAAGGGGAGATAACTCCTTCTGTAATAAACCTTTGTTTCTTTTGAACTTATCCTCTTTGTCACTTTGTTTGCCCCCCTTTTTGTCATATCTGTTGTTTAACAAGAATTTTGTTTCAGTTTGGTTGCTGTTGGACAGAGAAAATGAGCTCTCATATCAGGGAGGGAGAAAGGACCAGGCTGGTGGATGTGCAGCACCGCTGGTGGTGCAGGTTGTCCGGGTTATATCAGGTGGTGCTGGCACTGCTGGAAGTTTTAGAGAGGCTTGTGTTGGTGGAATTTTACTTTAGTCCAGATGGAGACTTAGTCCTCATAGACACGTGCATCAGGATGGCAGCTTGAGGCTGTTCCTGGTCTGCCCTCTTCCTTCCAAAGAGCTCTAAAGGCTGCTGCCACATGAACCGACTTCCGTCGTACTTTGTCACACTCTTTGGGTTAGGTGCTTCAGTATTCATTCACTGGCTCATCGTATCTGCATCTCTTTTTTTTTTCTTGCCTTTTTTTTTTTTTTTTTAAGAGCATCAGCTTGTCTAAGAGGAGGAAATGGACAACTGGTCCTGTTAGAATTGCCACACAAATTGGCATGGTATCTTTTCCTTGTTTATGCTCAGATAAACTTTGATTTCTGTCAGTTTTATTATTCAGATGGTGTGAATAAAATCAGACAGTGTAACAGAGCACTGGAGACACAAAGAGTGTGCTTTAACACCAGCTTGAATTGACTGGTTCATTAAATAAACGATGAAAAGAGCATACCAGTCCAAAATCTGCAGATTGTCACCTTTTGCAGTGACTTGGATGCTCTGTTGCCTTGATCTTTCTATGTCCTTTTCAGGGAGTCTTTAAGTCATAGGGAAACCACTTTAACTTGTTCACACCTTGGGTTCTCCATTGCTTTGGCTTTCTAGCCCCAAGGTAGTTGGAGCTCATACACTCAAAGTCTAGCAAAACTCATTGTCTTTGCACCCTCATTTCTTAGCTCATTAGTATGTCTCTGATATAGAGATTAGATATTCACTTGATTAGAACGGGTATCAGCTTTATGCAAAGCTATTCCTTCTCCTTGAAGGGTAATGGATTAGTGTTGTCTAGCTCCTTGGATGGAACCATCTCGTTGTCCATCACTTCTCCTCAACTATTGCAACTCCTCAACTGTCAGAGGAGAAAGTGCAGCGGGAACATCACCAGTTGAGAGCACTTAAGCAAGATAATTTTGATTTTGTGGCTTAATATACAGTGGGTTTAGGGTTGTGCGTAAAACCAGTGAGGCATATAAACTGTTAGAAGTTCAAAAGGTCCTGGGATGATATGGCTTAATTGTTTTGGAAATGAATCAGTTGGGATATGAGTGTAAATCTGTCATCTTGTCGGTCTTAGTAGTATAGTCCTTGTGCTTCTGAGGAAAATGTTTGATATTTCAGAGAAGAAATAAATAATAAAAAAGGTGGGAAAGCTTGTTCTTTGTATCGACTGGAGGATGTTGCAAATAAACAGCAAAGCAATTTGCTGATTTGTTCATGTTGTCATATTCACGTTAATTTGTTATCATTTTTGGAGTGGTAATATCCTTAAAATAAGTATAGTGTAATTTTTTTTTTTTTAAATTTGCTTATTTTTTCAAAGCTGAGTTCAGTTCCTCCCTTCAGGTTTTGTGCTTACACCTCAGACACTGCACTGAAGAAACTTGCTTTGTTCTTCCAGACATCACCAATTATAGCCAGGATGCGTTTTGGACCCGATACATATGTGCTAGTTCTTGATGAAATAGGTAACAGCTATTTTCAGTAAGCACCATTCATAGTCCCGTTAAGTCTTTATTTCAGTAGCCTGCAATGAGGATTGGTTGAAAGCACAAGATTGGGACCAGAATTAGCAAGAGTATTAGAAACCTGGAACTTCAGTTACCTCCCTCACTTGTACAGAGCTCTTACCGTGCTGAGGCTGCTTTTCCTACCTACTTCACCAAAAGCAGTTCTGAAATAATTTTTATTGTGTGGTAGTTGAAGGAGGTGATTGAAAGCCTCTTTGCAAGTATATTTTGTTAAGCAGGCAAAAAAAAAAAGATCCCAAAAGGATACTCTGAAACTGCTTTCCATTTTGCCAGTGGTAGGACATGAGGTTCTTCAGCAATAAAGATTATAAACAGGCATCTTAGCTACATGCTGTCTCTATCTTCTCACTACAATCATACACTCTCACGCACATGCCATCTTGTCCAGAAGAGCTGTCTGCATACAGATAAATTGCAAAACCACTTCCAGAGCTATTATAAGAAAGGAAAACAAGGTTCATGTTTTATCTTGTAATCCCTTCATATCAATCGTTGGCTTGCACCCCATGTTTCTTATTCATACTAGGCGTTGTAAGGTGGGCCAATTTTCCTTTTTTATGCAGGACAGATTAATTTTCTGGACATGGATTATAGATATGAAGGGCTTTTGTTTATAAAACCATTATGTAAACTCTTTGCCGTGCTTGTAGTTTATAGAGCGTAGACAGCATGATTCTCTTCCCACTTACACAAGCCTTAGATTGCTGTAACTCATGGGGATTCACTTAAGTTATTCCTGGTTTACAGTGCTGTAAGAGAAGAGTCAGAGAGTACTTAGCTTTAAGAAAATGGAACATGTTTGTAGTTCGCTAATACCTAGCATTATGTATTCCTGGAAAATTACTCGTGTCTTGTAGGGAGGCATTTTCTTTGTCAGAATGCTGCTAATGGAATTTGATTTGGAAATCAGGAATCCACACCGTTCAAATGGTAAGCTTCCAAGTTTCTGTCACATTGGATTTTAAGTGCAATGGTGTCTGGTGAAGAGTACATTGGTTTTTTTCAGCCTGTACTCCTTGTTTTTGGAGCTTTTGGATTTCCACTGTCAAGGTTTGCACCCCAGCATTCACAGAAAGGAAACCCAGATGTGCAAGCTATAGCCAGATTAGATGCAAAGCTTTATGTACTATTGTTGCTTATGGGAATGCTGCTGTGAAATTATGTGTGTTTTGTACAGGATTTGGTTCTTGATAGGTCTTGAACAGGTGATATATTTCTCAGCTGTCCCTGAAGCTGGCTTGGCTAGTGGACATTAGCTTCCCTCAGAAGTCTTTCATGAATCTTTTTGGTAATATCAATATCTACCTGACAGAAGAATGGTTGAATTAGTGTATAGACTGGAGAAACTGTTAAGGATGACATCACATGATGGATGGCATCATCTGACTGATACACCACTGCTTGTGCTGTCACTGCCGTGGGCAGGGAATCCTCTACTCCAGATCTGCTTGAACATCACCATTCACATGCTCCCTTTCCTTTTCTCTTTTCCTTTTTCTTGAGTTGTCTATTTAGTGAATGTGCAAGTCCGGAGTCCTTAAGGAGTGTCACTAGCAAATCATCAAAGCACTGACTTACGTTAATAATAAAGTACAAACGTTAGTAGGCCTGTATTTTCTACCTCTGAAGGAAACAGATAGGGATCAGAAGTTACTGAACACTTGGAAGGACGTTTAGCTAACAACATTGCATCCTTTTCAGAAAATCACTTCTCTGACTACTGCCTAGTCATTTCTTGCATGACCCCTGTATCCTACTGGTTGTCTTGGTATGTTTTTCCTACATTACTTGTCCACACAGTGCTCTCCTGTTGCATTATTAATGGTAACCTTTTCCCTGCGTGCTGTCTTGTTAGTCAGCCATTGTTTTGACCTCCTGGCTTGAGTTATCCAGGAGGAAAATGTCAGTGGACAAACATGTAGCTTGTTTGGTGCCCCTTCAAGAATGCTGCTGCTGTTTTGCAAGGGTTTTTTTCCCACCTGTGGTAATTTATAGCATCTGCCACCCTGGAAATTGAAGAGCACAAAGGTGAGCCTATAATTATGGCTAAAGGCAGATCCCTGAAATGTTGAGCTTTGACCTAGTGCTGAGGTTTGTACCAGAATTTCAAATGAGGCAAGTCCGTGATCTTGGAGAAAGAAAACAGAAACAGGAGCCCGTAACCAACTAACCAATGAACAACCGACCAACACAACACCCTGCTTGACCCAACACGTGATCAGAGAAATGCAAACACAAAAGCTTTCTCTGGAGAAATGTTTGGGGATGGCAGCTAGCATTTGTCTTGTGCTGTTATATCTAAGCTCCACTGGATCATTAAGGTTTCCCTTTTTTTTTTTTTTCCCCAAAGGAAGTGTATAATGATTGCCTGATGTTCACCAGTGTTTCTTGCAAGGCAGCTGTCAACCTGCTGGGAATTCCAGAACAGAATCATAATTGCTGGATTTATCCTAGCTCTGCTGGATGATGTTACTTTCCTAATGCTTCCCCTGAGCTTTGTTTGAAGTCTTTTGTGAGTCTTTCTTTAGATGGAGAAATGCAAAGAAATACTTACTTTGCTCTTCTAGCAATCCCTAGGTAGGACAAGGGTTGTGAATATTAAACTTCCTATCTGGACATATTTTCTCTCATTTAGTGTTGCCATTTCCCAATAAACACTTCATTACAATGAATATTATTGAAGGCACTTGCATATGATCACTAGAAGTAACAATAAATTTTTGGAACTTAATGTTGAGCTGGTCTAATGGAAGACTGTTTCTTTTTGACTCCAGTAACTTTGGATCATGCCATAAGTGCTCACGCAGATTTTCGATTTTTGTTCATCTTTCCAATGAAATCTGATGATCTTAGTGTAGCTGGGATGCTGAAAGTGCTTGAAGAGTGAGAATAAAAGGAGGAACTGAGTTATTTGACAGTAGATCTGATAGAGAAGGAAAAGAATAATGTTGTAGGAAAGAAGATGTAATCTTAAATATTTACCGCTATGTTGTCGATGTCTCTGGACTGATTTAATATGGCATAAAAAAAATAAAAAAAGTAAGTTGTGCCAGGCACACTTTCATTTTATATGAAAAAATAAATTTAGCTGCAATCCAGTAAATGTTTAGGAAAGTAACAGATATTGTCTTGTATAAAGAACCCAAGATCAATATCACTAAGTTTATAAAAGGACCTAAAGTTGTGCTTTTATTGTGTGTTATAAATAATATTGTCCTTAGTATTGTGTCCTCAGGCAAAGGGATCGGCAACTCTTTAAGGAGCAGACTTTGAGTTCAGTGTGCTTGGGTTTTTACTGCCTGTGTCTAAGTTCCACACACTTCCATATCCTTATTGTGTTTGGGTCCCCCCGAACTCCCGAAAACAAAACAAATAAACCGGTAGTTTACCCGCTCTTTGGGGATGGCTGTCTTTTCTAGGGTTGCTTCTCTGGATCTGATTCAGATAGATATAGCTCACGAGCCAAATACTGCCTTCAGAATATTTCTTTTAGAACTAAGCAGGGATACAGTGCCTGGGATATCTACAAAACTAAAATTTGTAGTTGTTTTGGTGGAAGAACAAAGTATAAAGTAACTCTTTTAATTTTACATGTAAAAGAGATTTTGGGAGTGGAGTTATGAGGAAACTGGGCCTTTTTCCTGCTAAGCGCTCAGCTGTTTAAATGAATGGGTAGGTTGTAGTTTCTGTACTGCTCGTGTACCGTTTGGAAGCATTTCTGTGTACCAGCACGCTCTGTAGCTCAGTACAGGATTTGTACTGAGGCAGAAGTGAGTCCTGCGTAGTTCTATAGCCACTACGACCAGTGTTTTTCTTCTGGCCAGTGAGTGGTGAAGAGCCCACAGCTCTTACCACCTCCTCGGACCCAGGATCAGAAATTCTGGGCAAATGATACCAACCTGCCCGCTTAAGAGCGTGGGCAGTTTTCAGGCAGGGCAGAAGTGAAGGTGTTGCTATTTGTTCCCACATAAACCCTATTTCAGGCATTGAAATTCAGACTGACCAGGCAGTGGTCAGCCTAACCCAGGGTGATGTCTCATGAGCTACTAGTTCCAAAGGGCTCAGAGGAAAAGTTGCAAAACCCACCCTGGATAACTTTTCTAGAGATGAAGCACAGTTTCTCACAGCTGTTTTCTCTACGTTATTGCAGGTTGGGTATATTTTCACATTGATGTAAGGACCTGTTTAGGATTTATATGGACACTGTTAGATCCACATCCCCAAACCTTTGTCTTTGTGGTTTGAGTTTGTCAGTTAGATATAGAGAGTCCTGACTCTTGATTTAATTACACTTTATTACTGACTTTTTCTGGTAGTATCCTGTCTTTAACTGTCCAGGCAGGCTTCTGAAGGGAGCTGGTTAGAAACATAGCTCCAAGGGCAAGGATTAGAGAGGAAAGGTTCTGAATGAAGGGTCGGTGCTGAAGGAGGAGATAGTGATCAAAGTAGGCAGAGCAAAGGAGTATGATATTTTTCCCTGACTTTTGCTTCCCTTTTCTTCCAAGTCATATTACCATGCAAAATTTTCCCAAGATCTCACGTGTCTAAAGAAGATCTTATATATACATACACACAAATGCAAATTGAAAAAAAAAAAAGCCCCTACTGTGAAGTAGTTATTTTAAATAGCCTAATAGTAATATAAACAAACTGTGAAGTTATAGTATATATATTATATGAAAACATGCATTTCTAGATAGTGTTTATTGGGCCTCAATGGATGAGTGTATACAGATTACTAAGCATTAAATTTATTATTTCTAGTTAAAACCCACTGAAACACTGAATCATAGCACAAAAGGACACATGTTAAAGTTTATGCTGGAAGCAAGGTCTCAGCAGCTGTGTAGAGCTCAAATTTCCCCCTGCCCCTGTGAATTCTTCCCCAAATCACCGTCATTTTTGAAGCCTGGAGCAGATTTGCTGATAAAGCACAAGTGGCTTTTCGGACTGAAAGCACCAAACTGTCTCTCTCTGCCGAAGAACCACTGCCATCCTGGTCCTCCAGCGTGGCTGGCTGCTCAGCAGGGCCAGCGGCTTTGTCGGGAACACAGCAGTGAATTAGCATCGGATGGCTAAAGCTGTTACTGGCCCTGGCTGTGTGCTCCATGCCGTCGGTGGTAAACCAACGTTGGTATCAGGTCACCTTAAAACACCGGGCTGAAAAGCAGGGTGAGCTAGGAGTTGATTCATGAGAGGATCAGACATCCCTGCCTTGGGGGCAGCCAACATCTGTTAGGCAGGTGGGCAGGAAGGCAGGGAGTGGTAGCAGCCTCAGCTGCCCGATTTTCCTCTGCTGCTGCATGTCTATCGGAGCCCTGCGGTCACAGGTTGCCCTGGATTGAAACGTCCATCTCAGGCTGAGATGCTGCTTGTTGTCTCAACGGGATTGAGATTTACAGGATCAAAGGTTGTGGGTTTGCTCAGCATATGGCCACAGGCCTATTGCAAAAGCAGACTCTTCCTACCAGGTGATGAGCCTGAGCTGCGCGATGCTTTCTCTGGCACTCGGCGTGGGGACAGGGAGGGCTGCTGCTTGAAACCTCCAACAGCTGCAGTTTCATCCTGGGGTTTTTTTTCAGTCCTTCTGATGACTTCTCCACCTTGCTGGATTTGTCAATACCTGGACTTTATTTTACAAAGCTCAGTCATTTTCTCTGCTTACATTGCACTATGATTTTCTAATGTGTTTCAGGAAATCTTTTCCCCGTTCAGACCTAAAAGACAGCGCTCGTTCAGCTGCAGGCAGCAGGTAGCCATCCATATACCACAGGGTTAGTGTGGTCAACAGCGTACTCTCTTTAGGGGTACCCCAATTGTTCTCAACCTAAGGAGCACCTATCATGGACAAAAATCTGTGGTCTCTCCTGGACATTATAGTCAAAATAGTTAACTTCAAAATTTAGGTGTAACTTGAATTATTTTTTCTTCGTTTTTTGGTGGCTTGCTTTTATCTGTAGGAGTCTCTGTGTGGTTTTATAAAAAATGATAACTGTAATTTATAAATTATTTTCTGATGCCTTGCAGACCACAGAGTGAGGAATACTGATCATCTGAAAAGTCTTGTCAGTCTTTGAGAAGTTTCAGTCACAACCAAAGTGTTTTTTAGTAAAGCGGGAGTCGCTGGAAGTTGTCAGTTATGCTTGTATTTTCTTGACCAACCTCCCGAATTCAAGTAAGATGGTAAGAGTTGATTTACCTGATGAAATTTTGCTGGTGGTGTACTCTGGGACTTTACCCAGACTATATGCTAGGCTCAGCTATGGTGTATCCAGGCGCCCTTTGTAGGGATGCTAGACTTCAGATGTAAAAGATGGCTTGGGATGCTTGCAGGTGCAGAATTGGGAAGGGGTATGCACTCCTGCCTTGGAGTGGGGTGCACGCCAAGCCTGGTAATACAGATGTAGCTCAAACCTCTGCTGTTTCTGCTTGTGATGACAGAAATAGCATACCTGAATATTACTGCCTCTCTTCCTGGCATGAAATCCAATAAAAAGAAAAGACAGACACTTGTTCTTGTCTTTTTATGCTGAAGAAACTAGTTGTATTGGAAGCAGAGTTGAAAAAATGAACCTCACTGTAAGGGGTTCTGGCAGTCCTCAATCAGCAGAGGCAAGTAAGGAGGGAGAACATCAGAAAGCAGAAGGTATATGGGTAAGCGGGAAAAGCCATGTCATGAAAGGTTTCATCAGAAACTGAATTTTTTCCCCTTGATTGTCTTAATTTTTTAAACTGTTTTCCTAGCCATTGCCTCTTATTTATATTGCATTGTGTCTGTGTGGCAAGGTTTTGGTAGCGGGGACAGGGGGGGCTACAGGGGTGGCTTCTGTCAGAAGCTGCTAGAAGCAGAGGGATCCCATGCTGGAGCAGGGGAAGTGTGTGAGAAGTCTTCCCTCCAAGAGGAGGAAGGAGCGGCAGAGACACTGTGTGTCACAACCCCCAGTCCCTGTGCCCCTGTACTGCTGGGGGGCAGGAGGGAGAGAAAACTGGGAGTAAAGTTCAGCCCAGAAAGAAGGGAGGGGTGGGGGGAAGGTGTTTTTAAGATTTGATTTTATTACTCAAATCTGATTTGATTGGTAATAAATTAATTTACCTAAGTTTAATCTGGTTTGCCCGTGACAGTAATTGATGAGTGATGTCTCCCTGTTCTTATCTCTACCCATGAGCCTTTTATTGTATTTTCTCTCCCCTGCCCAGCTGAGTGGGCTTTGGTGGGCACCTGGTGTCCAGCCAAGGTCAACCCACTGCATATATCTGTTAGTCACTGAGAAACACAGGAGTAGTAATGCTGGTGCTCAGCCCCTGCCAAAGCGTAAAAGGTGGAGTGGAGCTCCTCTCAACTCCCATTCACCCTGAGCACTGAAGAAATAAAAATGCAGATGCCCAGAAGAAGGGGTGGGGGGTGAAATCAGTAATCCCAGTGAAAGACATCCTTACACTCTTCAAAACTTTGTTCTCCAAAATCCCCATGCTTTTCCTTTAGCTAGTTCACAGATTCACATCCCATTTGTTCGCACTCCATTATTTTATAGTTAATGAGATTATTCTTCTTCTAAGGTGCTGAATCAGATATCTGCATTACAGTAGGAAAATATTAGGCCTGATGTATCTCTTCACTCATTTTTAGGCTATTGATAATGAGCCAAGATTGAATTGGCTCTGTAGAAGTACAGGGCTAGAGTCAGATTAGTTATACACTAAATACACTTGCATGATAGTTAGGAAAAATGTGTTCAGAAGCCCCAAAAGAAGTTGCCAGTTCTGAGGTAAAACATTCCCTTTCTATATTTTCATCTGCTCACTTTCTCTTTTTCGTTTTGCAGACCCCTTAAGTGAATGAGGGATTGTTTGTTTTCAGCTAATTAAAACTATTTTAATTATCCCAAGTTTATTGAATCACTCTGCTTCTGGAGTGAATAAGAAAGATTTGATCAGGTAAATATGTATAGCACAGGAAAGTATCTGTTTAATGTGGGAGTTGGCATGGGTTTATGCCAAATTTTATTTTAGATTTTTTTTTTTAGTACAGAAGGCAAGATGTGAATAAAGGTCATCAGATATTTAATCTGTTTCTATCTCTCTGAAGTGAGTGCTAGCATTGCATTAGTCAGGTATGGTGTTGGGTGTGTTCTTACTCCTTCCATTGCTTCCCTTACTCCTTTCCTTCCAATCAGCGTGTCTCTTGTTCTGCCTCAGAGTAATGGATGAAGATAACTAGAACAGATGATATCTCTCGTGGCCTTCCATACTGTTTAGGGTGGAAAGGGCACCACAGGCTTGCACCAGACTCCTAGCAGACTCCCCTGAACCTCTTTTCCATGTAGCCCTTGCTATGCAGCACGTCTTAACGTGTCTAATTGTCCTGTAACGATGGATTAAAATCCACAACTATGACCTGCCTCAGAGCGAAGTGGGGAAGAGGGAAGGTGTTACCATTCCCAAGTCCTGTACTGCCTGGTGTTTCTGACTTGTTTTCTCACTTGGCTAGTCTTCCCCAGCTTCTGTTTGCATACATTCAGCTTTATGTTTTTTCAGCTTCCACTGTAAGAACTCCTACTGAGGGGGATGTAAGTGAAGTTGTCAACCAAATGTTTTCATTATCACCCTTGAAGCTTTGCTGTTTCTTATGCTCCATCATTTTTCTCATTCAGATCTGTTATTGTGAGCATGTACCTTAGGGAAGTGTTAAAATAGTATATTGACTTCTGCAGCTCCTGCCTCTCTTCTCTAACAAGCACACACATGAGTTTGACACCCAGGCAGGGTGCATGGAGCTGTCATGCCGACAGCTGTTGGGCTGGGTTCCCCTCTTTAACTTTCAGAGCAGTACAGGAAAGACATGGAGCTGTTGGAGAGAGTCCAGAGGAGGCCATGAAGTTGATCAGAGGGCTGGAGCACCTCCCCTATGAGGACAGGCTGAGGGAGTTGGGGTTGTTCAGCCTGGAGAAGAAAAGGCTCCGGGGAGACCTAATCATGGCCTTCCAGTACCTGAAGGGGGCTACAGGAAAGCTGTCGAGGAGCTGTTTATCAGGGAGTGTAGGTGACAGGACAAGGGGTGATGGGTTTACACTGAAAGAGGGGAGATTTAGATTAGATATTAGGAAGAAATTCTTTACTGTGAGGGTGGTGAGACCCTGGCACAGGTTGCCCAGAGAAGCTGTGGAGGCCCAATCCCTGAAAACATTCAAGGTCAGGTTGGACAGGGCTCTGAACAACCTGATCTAGTTGAAGATGTCCCTGCTCATGACAGAGGAGTTGTACTGGATGACATTAGAGGTCCCTTCCAACTCAAGCCATTTTATGATTCTAAGTGAGCTAAGCAGGAGTCGTCTGGATTGTGTTTGTCTTTTGTCTTCTTCAGGAAAGAAGTTGTGAGTGGTTTAGAGCTTTCAAAACTGTGGATGAACAAGACGATATCCTGTGCAAACACACCTCCTTCAGAGGGCTCAGTCTTTGTTGTGGTGTCTTGGAAATAGCATGGGTATTTCTGCTAAATACTCTGCATCGTTAAATACTGTAAGCTCTTTGCATTATTAATTATTCTCACATTCTGCAAAGCAGAAAAACAGCCAAAGGTGCATAATCTTAATTCCCAGTCCCCTTGTATAATTTAACTAGTGTTCAGTGACCTTTAGCTGGAGAATGATTTTTCAAAAGCCCTTTTAAAATCTGTTTTTTACATGACATCCATACTTTCAGCTATGCCTGAGATTTTTGCCAAGCTTAGGGGAAGGTCAGGACATTATATAAAACAGATCATCTTGCTTCTAGCCACACTCCAATAAAGAAAAAAAATAGATCAATAAAGCATGTTGAAGCCATTATAATCCAGATTTTGGAAATTCCTGTTAGCAGAGCACTTGCGGGTATTAACAGAAAATATGTTTTCTTTAAGGATGAGTGGCTGCAATAGCTGCTGTCACTCAGTGACTCAGAGCTTTCTCTGCATGCAGATATCATGCCCAGCTCAAAAAATGTGGTGTTCGAGTGTCAGGCCTGGTATGTGCCTTACTATGGTCAGATTGGTAAAAGCAGAAGTATGTCAAAACTCTGACCATCCTTCAAATTAATCCCTTTTTACGGAGATGTTTATGTCTATGTACTTCTGATTGGGCAGCCACCTTTTTCCCACTCTGTTAAGATAAAATGTCAAATTAGTTAAACTCTGTTTGCTTGAAGATACTGATGGACAAAAAACAGATACATGAATAACAATGAAAGCAATAACATGAAAGCAAACCAAAATCCTTTGTGTATTCTGGAGCAAGGCATTCCCCAGAGAAAAAGAAAATCCAGAAAATGCTTGATTTGCTGTGGCATATTTCCTCTTACAATAATGAAAAATTACAGTTGTCACCTGCTGTATCTTCTAGCTATTCACATTTCATATACATAAATCTTGAAGGGTGTAAGTTCAGGAAATTGAGATAGAAGCAACACAAAGATCAATAATTTGTCTCTTTTTTAAAAAAAAGTTTTACTTGGTTTGAATGGATCCTTTTATAAAATATAGTCCTTATATTATGCATTTTGAGCTACATCCTAGGCTGATCATCCATATTTCAAAGAAATGGAGAAAAGCATAGAAAGGTCAAGAGTGACTGATTTATTAATTTTTAGGGAAACTATTCTATCATACATTGTTCATGTAAAAAAGAAAACCCCAAGTGTGAAACAGTTGCAATCCAGTGAAATTTCTTATTTAAAAAAAAAAATCAGGTTTTGAATGAGCTTAATTTTTCTACAGAAGGTATCTTCCTCTCCTTGTGGTGCTCTCAGAAATGTAGGCAAAACTAAATTACTTTGTCCTGAGGAGTCCAGGACTGAGTACTCAGCAAAACAAACAACTAATATCTGATTAATTCTTAAGTAGCTGAGATAGAGCTGCTATGGGACTATGTATTTATTTGTTTATAATGTTCCTAGCCCAAAGTGTTTTGCTGAGCACTGACACGTTGGGTAACTTATGTTGCAGGGCATGTGTGTTTCCTGCAGCTCTGGTAATTGCGAGAGCAAGAGGGCTATAAAGCAGTGGGATTGAGTGCACTTTCAGCAAGTTGTAGATGACACCAAGCTGAGTGGTGCAGTTGATTTGTTAGAAGGAAAGAATGCCATCCAGAGGCACCTTGGGAGGTGGGCCCTTGCAAACCTCATGAAGCTCAACAAGGGCAAGTGCAAGGTCCTGCACATGGGTCAGGGCAATCCCAAGCACAGTTACAGGCTGGGCAGAGAATGGATTGTGAGCAGCCCTGAGGAGAAGGACTTGGGGGTACTGGTGGATGAAAAGCACAGCATGAGCTGGCAGTGTGCACTTGCAGCCCCAGAAAGCCAACCGTAACCTGGGCTGCATCAGAAGCAGCGTGACCAGCAGGTTGAGGGAGGTGATTCTCTCCATTTACTCTGCTTTGGTGAGACCCCGAACTGGAGTACTGTGTCCAGCTCTGTGGTTCCCAGTACAAGACAGATATTGAGCTGTTGGAGCAAGTCCAGAGGAGGGGTGCAAAGATGATCAGAGGGCTGGAGCACCTCTCCTATGCAAACAGGCTGGGAGTTGGGGTTGTTCAGCCTGGAGAAGAAAAGGCTCCAGGGAGACCTCGTAGCAGCCTCCCAGTACCTAAAGAGAGCTTGTAAGGAAGATGCAGAGGGACTGTTTACAAGGGCATGAAGTAATAGGAAAAGGGATGATGGCCTTAAGCTGAAAGAGGGGAGATTCAGATTAGACACTAGGAAGAAATTCTTTACTGTGAGCATGGTGAAGCACTGGAACTGGTTGCCCAGAGTGTTTGTGGATGTCCCCTCCCTGGAAGCGTTTAAGGCCAGGTTGGGTGGGGCTTTGAGCAACCTGGTGTGTCCCTGCCCGTGGCAGCGGGTTGGAACTAGATGACCATTCTACGATTCTATAAAGTTACTCCTTCTTGCAAGGTGAGGGTTGTTTTCCAGAGCAGATGTTACACTTTGGTGTTTAATATCTTAAGGGTTCAAGCTTCCAGAAGAACATGTGAGTCCAATTCTTGTCACCACCCAGGTTCTCTGTGAGAGCAGAAGAAACTCGGCAAAATGAAGTATTCAGCCACCCCCCTGAGCATGTGGGCCGGAAGGTTAATGCATTTTCCTGTTCTCCATCTCATCCCACTATTCTCGGTCTTATTTCTCCTAACTTCTTGAAATTTAATCCTTACACGTATGAGTAGGTAATCCTAACGGGTGTCCAAAGGGTGAAGCATTATATGCCAATGTGTGGCATCAGACCTTGATAGCATAAAATGGGAGTACGGCTCTGTCCTTCCTCAGGAGAAAACAGGCACATGCGATCCTTTTTTCGGGTTGTGCTGGGAACAAAATACATGACTTTTTGGTTTGAGTTCTAATGCCCAAGGCTAAATCTATAGGACTGACAGTTGCTGTAGATGTAGTGCTGTTTGTGGAGTGTTCTGACTTGTTCTGGAAACTGGTGACATGGATCTCTAGCTCAAGTTTCTGAAGTTCATTTTTTTTGAGTCTGGAGCCATCAAGTAACTTCCAAAGAGATTTTAACTTGCAGTTAATTTGTTACAATTTGGAGACATTCCTGAAGTAATGCTATCTAGATTTTTACATGATGTCACATCCAAAACCTATTCCCTGAAAATGGGCACACTCTAACTGGAGGAAACAAATACAGACTTTTTGTTTGTCAGTTATTAATAACTTTAACTTCAAAACTCAAGTACTTTTTTAAAAAGAAAACACGTGCTGCTTCAATAAAGATCCTCGACTAAGTCCTCCTTAATAGCTATTGTTCCTACCCCTGTTAGCACCTAAAGCAGATAGAAATGGAGCTCATAAGTCCTGCAGAGAGAGCATCAGTAAAATTTTTTCTGCTGAACTCACTGGTTACAAACTATTTCCCTTTTAAAGCACCCAAGCATAACAGCAGTCTCTTTCTCAATAGGATAAATAACCTTTTTTTAATTTAAAATAATTTATTTAGTTGTGCACTATTAGGGTGATTTGCTGATTTCCAGTATTTGTTTATAGGGACTTTTACTGCAGGAAAGTTTTTGGGTGGTTTTTTTGGTGAGTGTGGTTTTGGGGTTTTTTTGGTAGGATTTTAATTTTTTTAAAATTTACTTCCGGAAAACTTTAAATGTGAGGTCTTGTAAACGTACCTGTATTTTCATATAGTAATATGTAGGATTGCAGACCTCTGTTTTAGAAGGTATAATGATCTATAGCTGTGAAGTTAACAAGCTGTAAAGAATTAGTGTTTAAAAAAAATGAGTGTTGTTTACCCTTAACTATCCAGAGATACTTAAAAACAGGCTTTGCACCAGTTTTTTAGAAGTTTGATTCTGCAGTACAACGAACACTTATTTACATTTTCTTTTTGCATATTTTTTAGTATTATGAATAATATCTTTTTTCTGGACGTGTAAAATATAACTGAACCTTGAAAATGCATCCGAGAGCAAGTAGTCCTTATAAATAGTGCTTTAGTGGGTCTCACTTGAAGGTGAATAATATTAGATAGTTTATATTCAACAAATGGGAATAAGATACTCTGTGCTGATATAGAAGAGCATTCCTTGTGAAGGTGGCTTTGCCAGCAGAGCTGTCTGGAAAGCAGAACTTAGGGAGTGCAGCACTCTGCTGTTCCTGGGTTCCAGACTAATTTTGCTCTGCCACTGTCTGTCCATATGCCAGTTTGGTCACCACCGGCTCAGGGATCTCCACCCAGCCCTCCACTGGACAGTGGGAGTTTGCCACTTTGGCTGGGATTCATTTGCTCAAATGTGGAGCTCTATGGTGTGTCTCCATCTGAGGAAACTGCTAGACTCCATTCGCGGTCAATGGAAAAAAGGACAAATGTCTGGGACATGACTGATCTTATTCTGAAGGTAGGTATGTGAAACAGGGCAGACAACCCTGGCCCTAAAAATGCCTTTTTCTCTGACATCTATTAACAGAGCCTATGGTACAATCTACAGTTGAATGTTATGAAGCCTATCTTACGTGACCTGTCAAGGCTTAGTCATCTAAACCTAAATGCTGGCAGTTAAATGTATGGTTTGGAGAAATTCAAAATGGTCATAAACCCAGGAGAAGTAGTAGCCTGAGGAGCAGAAAGCTGTGAATATGAATATTCGCTTCCCTGAGGTCAAGGCTTGCTTGAAAATGTTGGCCTTTCTGTAAAGTATAATAATACTGCTTCTTAATTGCAGAAGATTTTATGTTTTCCATAAGGTAAAGCAGGCCTACAGCCACAGTCATATATGAAATAAACCATCAAGGTATGGCAAGTCTTTATTCTATTTGCTCTGACCATTAAAGATAACAATACAAAATCTGACATATTAATCCTGCTTTTCACGTGTGTTACCATCTATACCTACAGGACAATAGGATTTAAATTACTGCAGTTAATTAGCTGTTTCTGAATGTACTCTTATTCTGTAAAAAGAACATTTGGTACCCCTTCACTTTCTTTGAAAGTGTATGCATGGAATTGATTATAAACACCTAAAGAACAAGTCTGAGGGATACTCTGTTTCAGGGTATGTCTGTGGAATAATATTTGCCTCTGTGTGATATCTTTTACGCTGTAATGCAGTTCTTACGTGTTAAACTTTTGGCTCTGGCCAACGTGAAAAATTCTGAACTGCTTCTTTGATAAAAAACAGCAGCAGTGTCTCAAATCAAGCTAAAAACATTTCACTAATAAATGATCAACTGTTCTCTGTTAACAGAAAGCAGTCTGAAGCCCTTCATGCAATTTACATGATGTCTGTAATAGGAGTTCTCACTTTGGCCATTGGAATCTAAATCACGCAGGGTGAAGGCATGCTAAAATGGTGAACTAATACAGCTGCTTGGGACTGTGAGAAGGAAAAATTAATAAGAGACCATGGGATCAAGGTTGGCTGACTGTGATTGAAAATTAGAACTGTTGAGCACTGTGCGATTTCTTTGGTGTAAATGGAATGAAAGCAATTTTGAAATCTTAACAAGTCTGTCTCCCTGTTGCTTTTTGTAATTCAAAGCAAGTGTCTTCGCTGGTAATTTCTGCCAGTCTCCTGAAATCCCCATAGTTAGGGAGAATAATTCTGCTTGTTTTCTAAATTCTAATTTTTCTTTCTTCTTACTCCTCCTGAACACAGGAGTCAGGGTTAATTTTAGAGAGGAAGTACACTTCAAATGCTACAAGCAGTGGCATCTAGGTAACTTGCAGAGGAAGTCTGCGGTGTGCCCTGGAGTCATGGATCCTCTTTCAAGATGCCTTGGGGGGGGAATGTGCCACAGCTTCTGACTAGTCCAGGTGTCTGGATTGCCTTTTGATGGAGCTGGGATGCAGCTGGACCACGGGCATGGAAGGTGCAATTTGATTCTTTAAATTATGTGTTGTTCTGAAGTGCCTTGCAACGTGATCTGTCTCAGTCTTGTCCATTCGATATATAAATTTGAGAATTAAATATATTCAATCTCAAGGGTGGTCTAACTTCCGTCTGCTTAAATGCCGCATGCCTTTTTGCTGTATTTTATTATACAAGTGCAAGAAGAGGAAATCTAACCTTTTTCTAAGATAAAATATTGAGTGTCCCAGTGCCAATGGACTGTGATGGATGATGCAGTGTCAGGAGCAGTACTGCTACCAGGAATGTTTTTACAAGTTTATAGTTTGCAGGCAAAGACAGATAAAGGAGAAGTGATTCAGGTACTTAACTGTAGTAGACACCTATACCTGCTGATATGACCTCTGTATTCCTGGCAGATGTGTGATACAGGATCCATGGGATACCCATGCCCAGCTGGAACATCAGCCGAGGCAGGGAGATACCCAAAAGCATTGCAAATGGTCTGGACACCAATGTTTAGGCACCTGAATTCCTCTCAAAGTGGTGAGAATTTGACAGTGACCTCCTAGCCTTTCTGCTTTATTAAGCTCCTTAGTATGGCAGGTTCTGCTCTCCCCTTACGGGCAGAGTTGTACTTTGCTAGCACTTGTTTTAAAAAGTCAGCAAGGCCAAATTTGGGGATAATGTTTTGGCTATCAACATTATAAGGGAAGGATAGCTGGGTTGACACTTACATAATTCATACTCAGAACTCTCAATTTCTGTAATAAACAGATTTTCATCTTGCATTGGCTTTCAGTTCACAAGGAAGGGACTATGTGCTCTTTAAATTATTCTGTGGCTTTTCTTAAAATTAATGTAGGTGAATAAGTAGGAAAACATCTCAGTAAGGTTTCCCGAAGCTGTTTAAACAAGCGCCTCTTTGGTACCATGGTCTATCAAATCTCTCTTGTAAAGTGGCAACTGCTACAGCTGATTAACATGTAAAAGCTATGGTACAGGAAAAAGGTCACCAGTTACCTTAGTACCTACACAGTAATTAACTACTGATCAAGAGCTACCATCTGCAACAGAGGGGTAGTGGATTTCAAGTGCATGACCAACACATTAATTTAAGCTTTTGTGTAGTCAAAGAAAATGATTCCATTTTATTTTCAGAGAAATCTGTCTAAATGTATGCTTATTTTCAAATTAACTATTTTATATTAAAATAAAACCAGCGAGCATATTGCTTCCCTAGATTCACCATCATTTTTCCCCTTAGGACAAGATGAGTGTACAGAAGTTAACGGGAGATGTGAGCTGCTAATGCATCACTTAATTTCCAGCAGTGCCTTAAATGATAAGGATTTCATCTTGCGAGACTCTGTAGAGCTGGGTGAATTTTTTCAGTGAAAAAGGGGAAAGAGGGGAAGCTGTGACATAAATAATTCCTGGTTTTGGACAAACTTTTATTGTGAAGACTCCTGTAAGGCACAATGTGGCCTAAAGTCATCACGCAGGAAATATAGATGTGTGAGTGCCTCATGAAAATACAGTTAGAAACTCCCTTCCATATCCAGTGAGGAAAGTCAGAACTACTCGGGTAAGAGAATACTACTTGAAATAATACCTCAATAATTCTGCTTGCTGATTAGGTTTGCATCTATTGGCAATTGTTGTGCTGCTTCCCCGCCCTCCTCCCCGAACCTTCTTTGTACTTCCCAGTTTTTCTGTTTAATTAGTTCTCTTCTTTGGTCCTAACATGTAGGAGAATTAAACAAGGCTCTCCAGGCTGCTAGGAAGATCAAAATCTGTAAAATGAAATGAAAGATGGAAACAAAACTTTGTTTGAACATTAAACAAAGAAAAATAATTATGATGAAGATCATAATAATAAGATGAGTCCTCATTTACCGCAGCAGTCTGGCCATGAAACTATAAAAAGGAAGAAAAAGATCCACCCTAGCATTTCTCATTTTAATTAAACTGTGTCATTTTTAAGTGCTGCCATAAATTTTACCACCAGGTTTATAAATCCTGACTTTGGGCTTAAGTCTGATTTCAGATGAGGAGGTGCTATGTCCACACAGGTTTCCGTGGATTTACTTCAGAATACCTTTGATGTAGGAAAGGGTTTTTGCCTCTTGTGTAGACCAAAACAAATATAATACAAAGAAAGCAGCAGCTGAAAGAAAGCAGCTGCAGAACAACAGAGTATCAGTGAGTCTGGATTTTTGATGCTACAATTAAACTTTTTCATTTTAGGTACCTTTTTTTAGGTGAAATTTAGTTGCTAGATAGGAGAGGGTATGTAGACATGAATGATCTGTGAAGCCCATTGGAACTGGGATGTGCTAGGAGCTCATAAGCTCTTCTGCCTGGAGCCCAAGAAAGGCTATTTGTAAAATAAGATAGGCAATATTAAGAAAAACATACAGTAAAATTTGATGCAAGTTATCCTATTGGGAATCTTTCTTCTCTTATTGAAAGGTTTCAAATTTAGAAAGAGAAAAGTTGTCCCCAGGACAGTCTAAAGATAATAAAGTCATTCCTTCAAGTGTTTGTAGTGTCTTCTGAGAGAAAAATCTCATATAGTGTGTTCGTTTTAACTTACTCAGTCTCCACAGCATATGGAAAGTCTGAGCTATACAAAGTTATCTGTGACCACCCCTGAAATGCAATAGTCTCTTAAGAGAAAGTGCGACTGCATCGACAAGTTTCATGAAGGAAATGGAGAAGGTAGGAAGGGAGGGAGCGGGAGGCCCGCAGGAGCTGCCGGTTGCTGAACCACAATTACCTGAGTAGAAATATAATTAGGCTGTCACCAACACAGTTGATTTTATAACGTTGCTACCCAATGTTTATTGATCCTAACTGGATTCTGAATTTATTGTTCATTTGAAAGACCAGCTATTTTATGTAATGCCTATGATGTGCTATTTGGAATAATCCTAGGCAGTTTCTTGGGGATAGGGAAGTGCTCCTGAAGCATGTGATGATCTTGGATTGCTTGCGTAGACAATAGACAGCTTCACTTTACTTTCTTAATAAGATGCTATCCTTTCTCTTATTTTCATGGTAAAAACCTGCCTCTGTGATAGTGAAGAGATGTTGCTGGTAACTCTACACAAGTTTGTGGAACGTGGGAAGTTTATCTCTTAATTCACCACATCCCTCAGGTATGCAGGCAATATTTTTCTCAGAAATTATCCCTGTGCTGCAATCAGCATGCTTGTGACCTTGCAAAATGAAAGAAGGCATATGTACTTGTTCATCTTCAACAGGCTTTCATTTTTGTGGTAACTGCAGAAGTCTTGCTGGGCACAAATTACCATCTCTGGATGCCATGAAAACTCTGAGAGATTTGCTCACTGAGTCAACCCTTCAATGAGTATACATGGAGGCTGCTTTTTTGCTGCAGGTACGAGACCAGCACATCCAGTTAGACCAGTGAGAGACCTTTGTTTAGGAAAAACATATTTCTCTTATTCTCCACAGGAATTTTGTTATATTTATGCAGTAGTTTTTACTCACATAAAGCTACATTTACTTTTATGCTTTTTTATTTTTAATTTTGTCTTCTATTACAAGCCTGTTAATAGAAACGTCAGATTTAAACAGCCTCCTCTATTTTTGTGCATTTGGCAATAGCTGGATTTTTCCCATCTTCCTCTGCTGGATTTTAAAAGCGACGCCATCTTTTCCTTGCACCAGTGCAGAAAAACCATGTTATAACTGAGGTGCAACTGCAGACTTGAGTAACGGCTTAGTCCTCACCCTGATCTGCTGTTATATTACCAGAAGCGTACTGTAATTGAACTATAACATCTTTTTGGAAACTTAGCGGTGAGGTTAAAGGGAGACCAGACCTATTTTGGTTCACTTGTGACTTTCAGAGACACTTCGCACCTTGCAGAAAGTTATTAGCAGTTAATATAAGCTATGGAACGTGTTTTAAAAGAAAGCTAACTGTATAATTATTTGGCTGATGAAACTGCTGCTGTCAACTGTCTAGGACTAATTTGAACACTACATTGAAGCAGAATGTAGATGGCTTTGCAGTCTTCTGGTTGTCCTACACCTAGAAATACTGGTGACAATATTGCCCGACACCACTGTTAACACAAAAAATCACAGCCTGCCATAATAAATATAATCATTAAAAAAAACCAAACCAAAACAAAAACCAAACAAAAAACCCCCACCCAACAAACCAAAACGACACAGCCAAGCATGTTAGAGACCCCAGAGTCAAAACTTATCCCCAGGACACAAGGTTAGAACTACTGACTGCCATGTCCTCATCGTAAAGGTTGGGCTTTAGCAGTTTCCTATTCAGCAAAACGCCCAGCATTGGCATCCCCTGCCATGGCAGCATGGTGACTGCACAGCTTAGCCTTTCGCGCTGGTCACTCATACGTGGCTAAAGATCCCCTTGCACGATAGATTTTTCCATATCTTTTCTTACTGTAGTTATTACAGTTTTAGAGTTGCTGAGTGTTTTGACCTCAATTGTAACCTAAGCTGATCCTCTTTTTTTGTGTGTGTGTTCTATTTTGTTATTATTTTCCTCCTCTTTAGGCATATTGCTGGGTTTTGGGAGACAATTTTAAGTACTGAAAGATCAAGAGCTGGGAGTGTGACCATGACAATTAAATGTTCTTAAGATTTTCTCCTGCTATGTTATAAATTCGTGAAGATGTTTCAATGAAGAAGAAAATATTAATCTTAAAGAACATGATGAGGAGGTAAAACTTTTAAAAAAACAAACAAACAAACCCCACCACAAACCCAAAAAACCCATGTACAGTATTGTTTAATGACTTATAAAGATGAATAATTCTATAAGATCTTCATTTTGATTTTAAGTGTCCTTGGGTGCTTGATGGATAAAGAAGTGCTAACAGAAAAGCCAGAACAGGTAGAAATGTTTCCTTATAGACCTCAAATATTTTTGATTTGACATTCATGACATGCAGGGATGTGCAATTTCCCGAAAGAACGCCTGAGGATGAGACAGATGTCAGGGGAAAGTGAGGAATGCAGGCGTGTATCGTATTATGCTCTGACCTTATAAAATGTCCATCTCCCGCACTTACTCATATAGAGAATTTTCAGCAGAGGAGACTGAGCACTACAGAAGCTATGCATTGAACTGTAGATTTTAAATAGAAAACATTGTTTTCTGCAGGTCTATTTAACATGTTGCTGCTAAAGCAGACTTTAAACGCAGTAAGTACCAAGCTTTAAGCAGAAGATCTACTCTGCAAAGTAATTTTGTAAAAACTTGAGGAATAAGGTGTTAGAGTTGTCTCAGGTTGTATTAGGTATTTGTAGTCATATGTGCTGTCCTTAGGGGAAAATGAAACAGAAGTCCATTTTGAATGTTCTGCTAGCCCTGCACAAGTGATGCGTCTCAGAAAGATGTGCTGTGTTGTATGGTCAGCGGGTTTGTTAGCTAAGTGCTACTTGCCGTCTCGGATCCTGTGTGTACTCATGTAACTTCTCTGATTTCAGTGACGTTTGCATTGACATCTGATGTAATTGGTAGCATGCTCTGAGGGCAACAGGCTGGTGAGTGCCAAACTGTTAAAAGGAACAGAGCCAAGGGCTCCTTGCAAAGCTGCGAGCTTGGCAATGTGATTGCATATACAAGATCAAAACATTAAATGTAGAGTAGAAATGAAATTCCGGGTCTTTGTAAAGCTACAAATGGTCATAAAAAAGTATTTTTGGAGATATTCAGGAAGGATATTCTAAAACATGTCATTGAATATTCTTCCTCTGACCTCTTTTATGCATTGAGTGGAAGTCCCTACTATTGTTCTTCCTCCACAAGTTTGCGGATAACACTAAATTGGGAGGAGCTGTTGATTCTGTCAAGGGTGGAGAGGTCTTGCAGAGAGATCTGGACAGATTAGAGAGCTGGGCAATCACCAACTGCATTAAGTTCAACAAGGGCAAGTGCTGGATTCTGCACCTGGGAAGGGACAACCCTGGCTGTACAGACTGGGCGATGAGACTCTGGAGACCAGCCACGCAGAGAGGTAATTGGGGGTCTTAGTCAACAGCAAGTTGAATGTGAATCAACAGTGTGCCCAGGCTGCCAGGAAGACCAACTGTGTCCTGGGGTACATCAAGCACAGCATTGCCAGCCAGTCTAGGGATGTGACTGTCCCACTCTACACTGTGCTGGTGCGGCCCCACCTCAAGTCCTGTGTGCAGTTTTGGGTGCCACAGCACAAAAAGGAAATAAAACTATTGGAGAGTGTCCAAAGGATGGCAACAAAATTGGTGAAGAGTCTAGAAGGGAAGACATATAAGGAGAGGCTGAAGTCCCTTGGTTTGTTCAGCCTGGAGGAGACTGAGGGGAGACCTCATCACAGCCTACAGCTTCCTCACGGGGGGGATCGAAGGGGCAGACGCTGATCTCCTCCCTCTGGTGACCAGTGACAGAACCTGAGGGAACAGCATGAAGCTGTGACAGAGGAGGTTTAGGTTGGAGATCAGGAGAAGGTTCTTCGCTGAGAGGGTGGTGGGGCACTGGAACAGGCTCCCCAGGGAAGTGATCACAGCACCGAGCTGGGCTGAGTTCAAGAAGTGCCTGGCCAACTCTCTCAGTCATCTGCTGTGATTGGGCTGGTCCTGTGTGGAGCCAGGATTTGGACTTGATTCTTATGGGTCCTTTCCAACCCGGGATATTTTGCGATTCTATGATTTGATGATTTATTTTGTCCTGAGATGGTGCAACTGTAAGTAATTCGTAAGACATCTCTGTTCATAGATGGCTTTTGCTTAGACACAGTTATCTGGCACTGTATTGCCCCATAGTTTATTATTGCTATGAATTCAGAATTTTTTTCCCTCAGAATTCTTACTACTTCTGTGCCATCAGCAATTTTTCCCTTTTTTTTTTTTTACCCCATTTCCAACTTCACCAATAAGTGCAGCGAAGAGCATTAGGGAGTGTTATTATTCCATTAGGTATATTTTAACTCAATGGTCTTCTTCCTTAAAAAGCACTCTCAGTTTTTAATAAGTAGCAGAACTTTCTTCTTAATTACTGAACTTACTTGATTACATTGAATGAGAGACATCTGTAAAAATCTGTTTGAAACTGTGAATCTAACTTCCAGCTTCTATTTCTGTTTTAGGAATTTCTTGCAGTCGTCTGGAAGAGGAGGACAAATCTCATAAATCTCATTCTCAGAAATTTCAAGTGAAAATTCTTGTGTAGGCATTTTCATGCTGTCTACAGCTCAAATGGTTGTCATCATACTAATCCTAAGTAGTGTAGAGTTGTGTGTTTATATATATGTATATATGCTATATAAAGTGCGAAGAATCAAACGTTTTGGTAGAATTTTGTGCACGCATTGGGTTCATATTCTAAAAACAAAACACAGAGGAGACTAACTGCAACAAATTTATTATCTCAGCATCTACCCACAGGGGTAAAAACCCTGCAGTTTTCTGATACATTACAATGTTTCTCGCTGTCACCTCCTGTTTTTCTGAATAAATCTATGTGCTGTTGTGAAGCTCATTAGAAAGCTGGGCTATTTTTCAAAGCTAGCTGCTCCCTTGCTTGACTGGGGCGGAGGCATGAAGCAATAAGTTGTTTCTTCTGTGATTCCTTTTATGTTCCCAGGGTCTGCTAGTCCCAAGTATGTGCAAATTGTGCATAGCCATGCTTATATAGGTAATGATACGTTTATTTAATTTTTTTTGCCATTCAGGGGGAACTTCTTGCATTTTTCTGCCTTAAACAAAATTTCCTGCCAAATTTTGTCCATCACTATGTCATAGTAATACATAGCGTTACTTTTGCGTAGCTAGAGAGAATCTTGTTGTAGATTGAATCTAGCATAACAATGTCTTGACGTACACTAGAGTATACACAATTACTTCAACTGATAGTTAACATCCATGGGAAAAGCTTTTCCTAGAGAGATGGAGCTTAAAAATAACCAGTGACCTCTGACTCTCCGTCTGGCTGCACTTGGTTTAAAGCTGGGCTGTGTAATGCTAGATAAGCAGAGAACTACACTACCTTTTGTTGTGAGAGCCTTTTATGGCCCAGAAGGATTATACAGATGTGTCTGAAAAGCAGGGGCGCTCAGGGACAGGTCAGAAAGACAAGCACAGGAGGGGGAAATGATGCAATTTTTTCAAGTTCCTCTTTTCCCTGTAATAGGTGTGCCCTCCAAACCCTCTCTTCCACTTTTCCCAGTGCTGCTTTCTCAGTTATCAACATTTTTCTCTGCCCAAGGATATGTCCATGCCAGTACGTCGGGCAGAGTACTGTGGCTTTACTTAAACACTAGGTGGTGTTGCATGGGTGGGTGGCCCTGTTTCCTCTTTTTTTTTTTGTTGTGTGGTTTTTTTTTTGGTGGTGGTTTTTTTTGTTTTGTTATGCAGCCAATATCTGACCCTGGAGCATTGTAAAGCAGCCTTGCAGCAGATACACTCTGCTGTAAGTCTACCTCACCTAGATGCCTCCTTTTACCTTCCTTGACTGTTATGGGGTAGTTCCCCTGGTAAAAAACTCATTCGTCCCTCTCCCCTTCTGAAGGAGCTTGCAATTTATCCCTCTTGCGGATGCACATACACGCATGTCTTAAATGGGTTGGTAGGTAATCATTATCTTCGAGTGGCAGGTCTTAATTGCTGTATTAAAATTCCATGTAGCTTATTTGCCATGCAGGACTGCAGCAGAATTGTATGTATCTCGCCAGCAAGTTGATTAGAGATGCTTTAGGCATCATCTTTTCCAATTTTTAAAAAATTAATCACGCATAGTTTTCATATTAACTTAGAATAGGGCAAGGGGTGAAAATGAGGCAGTTCTTGCAGCACGCTCTGCATGTTCTGTGTCTCTTTATGATCCCAGACTAACCTCTTTCTGCATATGATGACCCACACCTGAAAGAATAAAAGAAATATTGTAATGAATCCAACTTCTCCAGGCAGGGTTTCTATTCCTTGTAGAAAAAAAACAAAAAAAAATAAAAAAAAAAAAAAAAAGGTGGAGTTGCCGAGCATTTCTCATTCCTGCTGACCTTGCCAGCGCTGGAATGGCGACGGTAACATACGTTAGCATATGTCACGATGTTAACATGCTGGAGACGCTGTCTAGTAGAGGTGTAGAGTATTTGTATAGTACAAAAAATGTCAAATGACATAACCTAAGCCTGCAAAAGTACTCAGCTGTTAGTGAATCTGTTTCTGCACCAGGGATTTTGCTATCTTTATTTAGGTTGACAAAGTGATTTATTCTCCTCTGCACTGCCAGTGGGTGTACTTGTAATGGCAAACCTTGTTGTATAGACAGTGTCCTCTCAGAAGAATAGGAATTCCTCTCAGAAGTGTAGGAATTACAGCAGTCTAAAGAGTCGCTTTTGCGCATCTAACGATATTTGGGGAAAGAGACAGAGGCTGACTTGGGCTTTAGTAGCCACTCGTCTTTACATAGCTGACCGACAATTTTAGTGTAGCTGTGAGGATCTTGCTCAGCTTCCCGTGTTAGGAGGAAGTCGTTGGTTCTGGTCCGTCAGTAGAGCTGGACGAGGAAGCGTATTGTACCATGTGGCCTTATTTTCCATAGCATTGGGTCCAACTGGGTTTTGAGAACTGACTGAGGCTTCTTGATGTGTTTATACTATAGACGTGAACTGGTGTGGATAAACAGTGGCACTGGAGTAGTTGCAGCAACATTAATACCCCAGGTGAGAAGTTGCTTGTGAACAGAGTGGTCTGAGTGATTTCTGCTGTGTAGGTTCATTTGCGTTTGTAAATTAAAGACCCTATCCCTGCCTGAAAGGGTTTGCAGCCCAAATCTTACTGAAAGACATGGGACTACTTAGCAGGTTAAAATTAGTAGGAGTCACTGGGTAGGCAGTGGGGCTTGTGATGTTAGCTGTGAATACAAGAAACGGGAAGTGGCAGGTGGTGAAAACAGCAGTCCCAGGGTCCTCCCATGGTCCACAGTCATTTGGAGTCTATAAAGTGTTTTCCTCATTTTAAAAACAGGGTGAAAAATTCCCTCTTGTTACCCACATGGGGGAAGACTTGAGAAAATTACCAAAATTTTACATTAGAAAACCTGATATGTACTTTAAAATAAGCTCATTTTGCTGCTTATAATTCACTAATCTGTAATGATTTTCACAGCAAACAGTGAAGCCAAAAGCACAAGATTATGACAAAGTTAAGAAAAAAGCAGTGGAAGCAAATTGCTTATTAATAATGGGTATACCAAACCCAACGGACAAAGGAGGGTGGACTGCTTTCAATTTAAAACAAAACAAATTGCTTGATAGCCATGTAAAAATAAAATGATCAGTACCATTAGCATCTCTGCTGTTACATGCTGAGATTGGTCAGTGGTTATTTCATTGGATGAGATTCCGGAATGAGCGTAGTTAAATCACATAGACTCGGCCATGCATTTCTTTCTGCGCCGCTGTGCGGAAAGTAAATGTAACGATTACTTCCCTTTTTCTTTCATGCAGCTCGTGTTGTATGGTAAATAAATTTTCCCTGTTCCTGATTACTGCTGCCAGCTGGTACAGTCACTCCTGCAGTGGAGGAGGTTTGTATTATAAGGTTCAGCTTATTCTTGGTTCATCACAGAGGTGGTTGTGCGGCCAACGCACATTTCCTTGAAAAACTGGATGCAAGAAGATGCTTACGGACCTTCATCCCTGTCTCCCCTCAAGAGAACAAGAAGCTGAATCTTTCTTCCTTTTAATTTGGGTTATCTGTTTTTTAATCTGGTTTATCTGATTTTTTCCTATGTAACCTACATATTGGGAGTAATAGCAGAGTTATTTGTACTGTTTTGGTGTACAAATGTTATTTGTTTCAAAATGAGGATCTGCCAAACTGACTTTGATCCATGAAATCTGTCTGAATGCTTTTATTTATTTTTTTATTTGCTATTGGATATATATTGAAAAAGTTCATGGCTCATAATCTGAATTGATGCTTTTTATGTCTAGAAAACTCTACCTGAATAAGCAAAAGTTTAAGATCTCTGTGAGAATGGAAAATCGTTCATTATAGTTAAGGCCTTAAACACAGCACACAGGTATCTCTTGAAGGGCGTTATGTGCTCGTTAAGGTCTGAAACATAGACAGACTCTCTGGTGTAAGGTAATGGAACAAAGTTCTCCCAGTTTTGGAGAGCAATTTGGAGGACGTGTCTAAGAGCAGATTTGGCCCAAGGAAGATATTGCACTAAAGCCTCAGTCTCTTGGTTTATAGGCATAGCGAGATCAGCCACTCTTCTAACATCCAACTTCTTCCTATCTGCAGCTCAGGCTGGCTCAGCCAACTTTGTACTTTGAGAGTGTTTTACTAAAAAAAAAAGAAATATTACTTGTTTGAGGGTTTTCTGGGGGAATTAGTTTGAAATATTTAAGCGCTACAAAGGTTTCTGACCTAAATGAACAGTGTAAGAGACCCAGGGGTCTCCTTTACCTTTGGCTTCTTTTTTTTTTCCACCTGGAGAAAACTTAATGTAATAGTTACAGTGTGCTATAATCTGCTTCTCGGAGGTACCATTCAGAAATTTATCTTCCTCATCTTTGGCATTTAAATCTGACCACTACTTCCTGAGGAATTTAAAAAGGGAAATGTTGAGATGTTCATAGTTTAAGCGCATACAGATGTCAAATTGCTTTGTGAATGATATTCAACACTGTTAATGGGGGAAAAAAAAATCCTGTGATAGAAATTAGTGAAGATAAAGGTTTGTTGGGTTTTTTCTTTTTTCATAAAGTTGTTGAAAAATACATCTTAGAAAACTTTTCTCTATACTGAAAGCAAGGAATGTAAAGAACACAGAGTGATGTATTGTTTTTCTCTTGGTTTGGTTTTTTTTTGTTTTTAATGAATGGATTGTCTAAAAAAAGAGGAAAAAATAAAGAAGACATCTTTTTTTTTTTTCTCTAGGGTTGAAGTATGTCTGAAAAGGGCTTATGCAAATGCACAGTGGAGATGTGTTCTGGCAAATAAAATAGTGGTAATTCAGATACAACTTTTGTGACAAGAAATCTTGGAACTGCAGCTGTAGTCAACTCTTGATGGCCTGCAAGCAGATGGTGTTTTTGGGGAGCTCAGTTTGCCAGGTCTTGAAGAACTGCTGTGGTGGTGGCATTGAGCTGGTGTGCAGCAGTTTAATGAGGTAACCAGAAATGACTTCTTTGTTGTGAAAAGAAATGTTCCTAGAAGAAAAAAATGAATAATACTGGCTCAGTATTAACCACAGGCCTCTGGTCTCACTTTTTTTCCGCTAGAAAAAACCCTTTGTATTTTTTTTCCCTTAACGTTTAGTTGAGAGTGCACAAAGGGAGCACACAAGGTTATCACGGAAAGACTTCAACATGAAGAAGTATACAACTAATTGATTATGCTATTCAGACCTGGAAAAATGGTGAGATCTGCTAGTTACAATGTTTGTTTCTCCAAGTTTCTTGGCATAACCAGCCAACCTCTACTGTGTGTGAATAGTAATTCTAGAACTCTGCCAAACTGTGATGTCATTAGCGTTTTGGAGATGTAGATGAAGGTGAAAGCTGGCCAGCTGATGGGACGAGGCTGCACAACGTCCAAAAGCTGCATTCTGCCTTGGTGGAGGTGTCACTTCGAAGGCTGCCCTTTACTGTGATTCACTCCCAGCATTTCCATTTTATTTCTGCCCGCAAAGGCTTTGGGTGCTAACCCAAAGGTGTTTTTCTGCCTGAACAAGGTTTGTTATAGGCACACGGGGGACAGGACAAAATGCAGAGACAAGCATGCAAGGACTGCATTGTGTAAATTAACAATTCCGACCCTGAGTTGTTGCAGAGGTTCTGTGATGTAATACACCCTGCTTCGAGTGAGATTGGCTACGCAGTCTGCACCCTCAGAGCCTGTAGCACAGATTTTTGTTGTGCTAGATGCATGTTAAATAACTTCCAGCCTCCTTTGAGCGTTACTCCAAAAGGGGGGAAATATGTAGAATAGGAGGTAAAAAAACGCCACCAAAACCCCTCAGCTTTATTACAGGATAGAAGGAAAGGAGGATTAAAAAAAATGGAAAGAAACTGGCATTTGCTAGTTGGCTGTTCATGTTAATCCTCCTTAACACACACGTGACTTCAGCTGGAAAACCTCTCACATTTTTCAATGTGTTGTGGAGCAGCGAGCTTAGTAACAGTCACAAGAACCTTTAAAAATCTCTAAGTAGTTTCTAGCCCCTCTCAGTGTCACTCTCCGACACTGTAGGCTGGCAGACTGGCACTGCTCAGAGACCTAGGACCAAATGACAAATGCTAACCCTGCTTCTATGCATTTCAAATAGTCTGTTGTACCGTGAGTAGTGGTTCAAAATGACACGTCAGGAACTGATGTGTGGATTTTAGTGCTGTTTTTGAAAAGAGACTTAAACAGAATTTCTAGGCTGAAAATGGAATTTAATAGTTTGTAACTTGTGCCGTAAAAACATAACTTGGGACTTTCTGATTTCTGTTGTCAAGATTTTTCAGAGGAACTACTACAAGCCCTGAAAGGACAAAGCAGAGCATAATTATGAAAGGTTTCCCTCTTAAGTGATGATAGAGGTCATAAATTAAACAGTAGTATAATAGATCATCTTGTCTTGCATTGTGAAAGTTGGAGTAGGGTCATACACTGTCATTTGCAGTACTTATCCTGATTAATTTTAGAAGTCTCAAGGAGCTGAATTTTACTACCATATATGCCTAGAGCTACAGACATGAGGTTATTTCAGTTGTTTTTTCTTTACTGGGAGGTATCTTAAATGAATTATCAGGAAATATGGGCTGACTGAGAAAACTTTCACAAATTATTACGGCTCATACGGCCTGACAGTGTGGAGAAACTGTATGACAATGGTTCTGGACCTTAAAATAAAACTTTTATCTTTGGCAATTCAGAAGAAAGACCAAAAAGCTAGAAAAGAAAGAAAATGATCAGGCTTGGGTTTCCACTTCGCTGACCCCCCCCATCTTTCGGTATTACCTAAACGTAAGAACTGAAAAGAATAGCAGACTGCCTGAAATGCTGCTATATGCTGAGCTCGACTGGAGTTTATATTTATCTCTTCTGTGGTATCATACTGTCTTTACTTTGCTTAAATTTTTAACATAGTGTTACTGAGGAATTTTACTGATGATTCCTTACATATTGTAAGAAATGAGACATGTAACTGTCTGAAAACACCGAGCAAGTCATTTAGCTCTTCACAGATCTTATCAATTCCAAGAGCTTGGATTTTGCTGTGTATAAATGCTTCAGTTAGATTGGTTGCCAATAAACATTGTAAACCTATAGAAAGTGAACAAAGGGTGAAACAGGGAGAATATATCTAAAAACAAGTATTTTGTGTCATGAATGCGTATGAGGATGTATTTTGTCATACCAAAGCATTATCCTTAAATCAACTTTTGATTAATTGATGCTGACAGATACGTCTTCCTACTCTAATTCCAGGTTCTTGCTAGTATTAATGAGTGCAATGGCAATTTTAATACCGTGTTTTATGAACATAAGTGTGTCAGTTATGGTTTTATGCACAGCTTCTTTGTTAACTTAAAAGGTCATCTGTAAAATTCACATGTGCATGTAAATTTAAAAGAAATTTATTTTTTTTCTTGTAAAATGATGCAGTGAGAGTGATTAAAAAGCATAGTGGAAAGTGAGACATCATAAACAGAGAGAAAGGCCTTTGGAAATGTGACCCTGAGAAGTCTGGGAACCTGGTCCACAAATCTTACTGCCACTAAAATTCTGATGGCAGGTAGTAAAATTCAGTGCAAAAGTTGAATTGCATTTGAAACTTTTTTTTTTAAAATGAAATAAGAGTAAAGCTGTGTATGACTGCACTTAGATAAACCTTCCACCAGGTGATATTTGAAAGATAAAACTTATCTTCGTATATGGTCATATATGAATGAAAGCAGCCAGGCAGGCTGGGGGAGTGGCCATCAATTTATGCACACAACTGCGTTTTCAACATAATTAGCTGTCTAATTGAGCATCATAATTTAACTGACACATTTAAACATGTAATTTATTTGAATGCACACTGTTTGTAATCTGTTTATAATGTTTTGCTCTTCAGGATGTTGTCAGACTCTAGACGATGAAAATGTCCTTCTGATGAACAGAAAAAGAATCAAAAAGTATTGAGGAGCCCTGAATGCCAAAAAATGTCTGTAATTTCAAATCACAAGAGGAATATGGAAGCAGAAAAGTCCTGTAGATAAAGTTAAGTAACATCTTAGTTTTAAATATCAGAGATGTTTTACTGTCTTTCATATTATCAGATTATTGTGTAAAGGTGACTAGTTTAGCTGGCAGCTAGGTAGGAAGGAGGTTTTGGTAACAGAGTTTTAAACTGCACATCTGTTTTGTCTGGAAGAAAGAAACTTCCCTTTTTTCACGTGATAGATATGGCCAATTGTTCTACATTTATGCCAGGGCAGATTCTGAACCTGAAGTTGATGGAAATAGAGTTGGGTGGCGGGGGGTGGGAGTTTGGGGTTTTTTGTTTGTTCGGAGGTTTTTTGTTTGTGTTTTTAACCTCTGCACTGATCATGCTGGAGTGGTGCTGGTGCCTGCCTATACAATCCCTAGGCCCTGATAAAATACTTGACAGGCTACTCTCTGTGTGTAGTTGCAGAGAAAGGAGCCAAAAGTTCCTTCATTCATGCTTGCATACTCCCTGGTGTGCAGAAATGTTCACTCTCTGGGTGACAGCTAAGCACCTGAAGGCTTATTTTCAAGGAAAAAACCAAACCAATGCATATTTGGTTGTGCTCCCAGATTATTATTATTTATTTTTTTTTTAGTTTCAGACTTTATTTGTTGAACAAAGTAGTTGCAGGTTTCCTTTTAACCTAGTAAACTTTTGTACTGCTACACCTCATTATATATCGTGTGGTGCTGAGTTCTGAATCTGCTGCTTCAATTACAGAAACTGCCAACAGACATATGAAAATCCAGAATGTAGAGGCTGAAGCATTTCTGCTTTTTAACTTTGGAATTACTTTTGCATACTCCAACAATTTCCCCTTATAAACTGAGTTGGTGATAGATACAGTTATGGAATGCAAGAAAACTAATGCAAAATTTTAGTGCCAAAATAGAGAAGAAAACTTTTTCAAACCAGAGGTTGGCACAACTCCTGGCTTGTCTCCCCACATTTCTCTCTCCTCTCTGCCCCCCCCAAGTCAGTAAGCATCAGAAGTGGAGAAGAGGAAGTAAATGCAAGATCATGAGAAAGGAAATAAAAATGTGCAGCGCTCTTACCCCAAGGAGTTGCAGCTTTCCTTCTTACAAGACACATTGTGATTTCATGTCATTTGAGTTTATTATGCTCAGCGTAGCATAAGAGGTGATGGATGAAGTTCTGCCCCTGGTGTATGGGAGGTGAGGAGTTTTAGCTTCAGTCTTAACCTAAGTGATTGAAAATTGCATTTGTATTGTTTGTTTAAATCAAAAGAAAATGTACTGACTCAGCAGGTGATACACTGGACTGTTTGGAGTGGGAAGATTACTTCATTTTCAGATTGAACAAGGTCAATTCACTTATTAGGATATTCTGAAGCTTATGGAGGTGGATTTTGTATATCTGGATAGACAGGGCTGGTGTAGGATAAGCTCACAAGGTAGAATAAAACCAGGATGTGTAAAAGACTCTCCCAAGTCTTGGAGAGACTAGTCTGTCGCTGTGGTTCCACTGTGTTGGTGCATAGGTTTCCAAATACGTGCTTGCATGTGCGTGCCATACAGAAGACAAGAGGAAAGGGAACTCTTCCAGGAAAGCTGGACTTCGTACCCTTCTTGGGGAGATGAAGGGAGAGTTAGGAAGATGGACAGTGGCTCAGGCCATCGTTTCTCATTTTCACTTCTTTGCCAGAGTAATTGTCAGGAGGTTGAATTTCTATTTTGTTGCCCGGTGTGTTCAGAATAGCTTTTGTCAGGAGAAGCAATATTAGAAATATAATGTGAAATACATTCTATAAAATAAAATTCCTTGCTACTTTGACCTTTCAGTCCTTTGCACTGTGCTTCATGGTGATGTTCTCCATTCTGTGAAAATTAGCCAGGCTGTTCATATGAGAAGGAGCCCAACAAAAAGCTCTCTACTCTGGTTACAGCATCTGGGGGCACATTTTCGTATTTTGAGTGTTAGTGCTTCTTCTGTTCTTCCTTGGTGACAAAGGAGCGATGAAACCTTTCCTATTTGGAAGGGGAGGATGAGTGGAAGGGGAGAAACAGTGGAATTACTCCCAAATCACCTGTAATAGAGTAGTTCCTATTTTAATGATAAAAGGTCGTTCTTACTGTGTTGTCTAAAGAAAAGGTCGTTCTTGCTGTGTTGCCTAAAGACAAACAGAAAGCCCTTCGTACCCTGAGTCGCGTTGATTCTGCTCGGGAGGGAAGCAGATGTGGGAGCCCCCAGACTAGCTTAAGAAACTGTGCCAGTGCCAAAAGGCATCCTGGTAGCTGCTGTTTCCTCGCTGAGGTTTCTACCTGGTTGTGCATTAGTGTGGATGCAGAAGGCTGGCTCAGCTGGCTGGTCAAGTCCTCCTCTGATGTGTAAGGCTGCAGAGCCTGAGGCGGGACAATAAAAAGCTCTGGGGTAAACTGTTTTGCTTGGTGCAGGCTTACCTGAGCTATCTGGGATAATGAAGGGTACTTGGATCAAAGAGGAAATTCTACCTTATTCATGGAGATTGACTGAGACTTGGGCATTCACTTCCCCCGGAAATTGGTGTGGAAAAATAAGAGGAAATTCTGAATTACTCTAGCTTAGAATTTAGAGTGTGTGCTTTAAGTTGGAGGAAAGGTGAGAAATAAAGATTAAAAGAAAATAAAGCAACAGCTAATGGCAAAATATCCCTCACGTACCAGACTCATTACTGTCATGTCCAAGGAGGTGCCTGTAAATCTATGCTGTTTTCAGAAACCTGAATTGGGATATTTTCCCTACTTTCCCTGAAAGGGCTTAATAGATTGAAGTTAATTAATAAAAATACACTCAGATGATTAGCATGATATCTCTGCCTAGACTACACTCCTGTCCAAATAAGCATTTATTCCAATTTTTTGTTTAAATTTAGAATAAATAAAAGCCTGAATTGTATAACCTGAATGGAAATTGATATAGGACCAGGTCAAGTTTTCCCCGACTTAAATTTCTGTGGCACTTCAACCTATTCTCTGATAAGTGTTCACATGATTTACAGCGCAGCATCTTTCTGTAGTCCCTCTCCAAGCCGTCTGCATACAGAAGGCTAGGAGGTATTATGCTACTTGAAAACGGTGTAGTTAACTTCACATACTGGCTTTACCCAAGTACAACTTGTAATTTAACTTATAAAGCTGGTGGGGGTACCCTGCAAGGGAGATATCTATATACTCAGGATTGTGAACTTAAGGGGAAGGTCCCTTCTGTGTGCGATGGGTTATGCAATGGGCAGGATTTGCTTTTGGTATAGAGACGGCTGACTGTATATGTTTTCTTCTCTATGTATTTGCTCCAAATTTCAGCAATGTGTATGTGAGAGAGGAGTGGGAGCCTTTCATTGCATTGAACCCCTCTCTGCTGCCTTCCCTACAGTGAGGAGCCTGCAAAAATGAGAGTAATAACGATTATATCAATTTATTTTAACACAGGAGTCCTCCAAGTGCGCCGTTATAGAGTACCCTCAACTCCTCCTTGAACTGCAAGCAAGGTACTAACAAAGAATAAAACACTAGTTAGTGTCAGTTTTGTGGTAAAAGAGCCTATGATAAAAGTGGAGGCATCTGGGAGAAGAGCTTTCTCTCTTAATTCTTGGACTAGATTCGATGTGGGCGGGATGGAAAAAGGCTGGAATTGGTGCATTATACACAGAGGAGGCTGAGCTGTTGCCTGTTCGTAAGCTTATATGTGAACCGTGAATGTTAAATGTACTTAGACACCCGCGTCACTGCTTTTTGCTGTCCTAGAGACATGACTTCTGAGGCTCTGGATAGCTGTACCTCCCTGCAAATGTGGTGAGGGGCAAGAGGGCAGATCTCTGACATGGTAGCTGTTTCACACAAAGTTTTAGAGTCTAGAGTAGACAAGACAGACGCTCATCTTGCCCAGGCACTGAATGCAGCTGCTGTATGTTGCCTTCATAATCTTCTTACTGAATGTCTCAAAACATGATAAAATTACTACGCTTGAATAGACAGCGTCTCTGAAGAATATATTGTGAATGTGGAAAAGAGGAACTTTGCTTTCAAAGAAGAGACAGAGGCTGACCTCAGCACTAAGATGCTTCTCTATTGAAATGCAGGAATAATATATGGAGCTGCGCTAGTACAAGTACCTTGGCAGTGCTCCAAACGAGTGCCCTTTCTGATGGAGTTTTTAATACTTCAAGAAGACATAGTGTGTGCATTTAGATGCCAATAAAATGATTCCCTGTAGGATCCATAGGCTGCATTTCACTGCTAAATTACGATGACAGTGTGAATGATTGACCACCAATCGCCAGTGAAGCATTTCTGCACACGCGTGCTTTTGCTTTTTTGCAGTTTAATCCCTTCTTGTGGTAAACTCTGTCACTTCTTCAGCCCTTAATTGAGATGCCTCTGTCCATCTCTCTCAAAGCACACGTTGTGCCATTAAGGCTGATGCTAAAGAAGCCCTAACCACCTGGCAGAGTATTGACTGGAGCCTGACCTTATTGCGTTCGTGACCTGCAAGAGGCCACAGCCAAGACTTGTTTGGTCTCCGGACAAAAAGCTACATTAAATGAACCAGAAGAGAAATCTATAGATGCAACTCTTGCTGCATCTGGCAATTGAGAGAGGAATGAGAAGGGAACTAAAAATCCCATTACAATTATTCTTGGGTAAGAGTGTGGTTTTCTGTTTCAGAAAAATCAAATGACTTCAAATGTATGCTCCATCTAGCCTAAGTCGTATGCAACAGGAGGGGAATGAGCTTGCTCAACCTGACGGGAAAGAAGGGTGACCTTCTGTTAAGGAGGGAATAAGGAACTGGAGTTGAGAATTAAGACAAGTGATCTGAGAGTTCCCCATAGAGTGGTCAGTAAATTAAAACTTTGCTTAAGTTCTTGAAATTCTCTTTTTCAAGATTTTGGACAGATTATTTTGGTTAACAGAATTCAGTGCTGAGTCTGTCACACCTGTGAATTGGGATAAGTGTCATATCATTAACCTTTTAAAACGAGAGATGTGATTCATAGTGGAAAAACATGAATCACATCAAGTACAGTGCCTGGCCAAATAGAGGAGTAAGGCAAATGCCCCAGGATCCTGTTTCTTGTATACATGATACTGTATAAATAGTATGAAAAATATGATAAAAGCAAATAGGGAGTAATTAAATAGCCAGACCTAAAGTGGATAATCTAGGCAGCTGTTTTATGATTTCTTTACATTAAAGGCTTTTTATCTAGTGTGAAGAATTCTTATCAAGAAAATGGAGAAATTAACTAGGAAAGAAAGGGTTCTCGGTGCTAGTACTGTCTCTATCTTGATTTTTGAGGAATCCTAATTTTTTTTTTTCAGAAATGCTGATTAATTCTGTTCACATGCCCAGCCTAGCCTGAGACAGCTCAAGTAAAATCTTGACTCCCCGAAGCCGACAGCAATCTTGCCATAGTGCCAGGTATCTGGCACATGCAGTTTTGATGGAAATTTACCCTGAGGTCTTGATTTCTTGAAAGCTGTGGGCAATCTCAATGTCTGCATCTAAAAGCTGAGGAACAATAATGTAGTGACTCTGAAAATTGTCTCATTCTGCTGATGAGAAATGCAAATGCAGAAAACTCAAGAATAACATTGATGTGCAGAATTGCTTAGGTTATAATTGCATATGTCCTGAATATGAGAAATGAAATGGTATAAAACACAACGATGTTTTCACATAGGCAGGGCTTCAGTAAGAATTGGCTTTGTCTCATGTGGAGCTTTCTTGCTTCGTACCAAGTGCTAATGATTCTTGCCCACTTGAAAAAAAACCAACCAAACATTGAAATGTCAAACCGCTCAGCCAAAATCATCATGCGTTTTGAAATAAAGCTCTAACAGTGAGAAAAAAAGGAGGGATTTCTGAAATCCCCCTCCCATTTTTTTTCTTTTCCAGCTAAAAATTGACTGGCAAATATCAGCAAATTTGAGACGGGAACTTTCAGAAGTATTTGCCTTCTAAACTGCTATCTTTGCAGTCTTCTTGGAACCAGATTTCTATTTGCTGACTGCATAGACGTGTTGTTGGAAGGTTTTTACTGAAAATACAAGAAATAATATTTGAATTGCTTTTGGATTTCTTATAGGACTTTGTTTTATTTTTAAAGCCTCTGAGCTGGATGTGTATTTAATTCCTTCTCTTTTTTTGTTTTGCTTTTGTTCTGAATATCTTTGTATCCAGCACTAAGTGGAATGCAAAATAATTAAGTAATTTGTGAGTCTCTGACTACAAATTAACACTCCCCCCAATATTCTCAGTAATTCTATTTTTAACTAAAGCTTTGACCTATAGTAGAGACAATAACAATGGTTTAGTCTTCTCACAGTTCTAGGTTTGCATTATAACTTAAAAACCTGTCCCAATCTACTGAGATTTTTGTATACTCCATGCTGATACTGCTCCCAATTTCCAATGACACCTTAGTTCTTACATTGCTTAGAGATCATTCCGTCATCTCATGCGCCCCCCCCCCCACTAGTTAAACTATTTCTCTACAAAAGGAGAAGAAAATCCCTAGTCAAAGCTTTTCAGTGCTAGATTATCTACATGAAACAAATATTTTTAGGTATTTTGTCCTCCTTTGACATTTGAAACCAGACTGCTGCCTTCCTACAGGGCTGCTTTCTGAGACAAACAGCTCGGCATTATACAGAGGAGACTCAGCTTCGTGGGGTTTTTTTTCTAAGCAACTCTTTCATACCATGCCACCCACACAAAAGAGTTTGGGGCTTTCCTCGCCTCTTCAGTCTTGGTACACTTCCTTTTTTATTCCCGTGTCTCCAGTCAATGTGGCAATGTGTGGCCTGGAGCCTTGGCTTGTGACTCCTTGGATTTGCTCGATGCACTAAGCTGATGTACGAATGCCTGGAAGGAATGTCAAGGTATGCTTGCTACACCTAGAAATTAAGGAGTTTTTGTGGGCTTGAGAAGTGGAAGCTCAAGTCCAGGCTTGAATTTTAGGTCCTTCAATTTGCTGTGTGTGTTGTAGCATTTCCATAAAGGGGAATGCTGTGTGTGTTTCGTAGCATTCCCCCAGGGAAATATCAAAGCTGTTGCATCTTTGGAGTCAGAGATACAGCTGTGACCAGGTATTTGACACAAGCTCTGCTCGTGTGAAAAACAGGGGTGCCCCTGCGTCAGGCTTGCTCAGCCCATGAAACACAGCAGGATTGTTACTCCCTGCGATGTTCAGTTATTTCATTTGATGGGGTAGTGTGCTGCAGCGGACAGAAAGGTGGTTTGACACAGCGTGAAAGGTCCCAGCAGGGCAGCCAGTCCTGGTCGGCAGAGCCCACCGACAGCAGCGGGGAGCCGGCGCGTCGGCTAGCGGGTTAGCTCTTGGCAGGGCTTGGGCACAGGGGCATTCGCGGGCTCGGTCAGTGAAGGTTCCTGTTCGAAACAGACACGGGAGAGGCAGTTCTGGGCTGATGGTGAGATACAAAAGGAAACCGTTTCGCAGCGATGATCTCGGTTATGCTTTAAAATGTTTGTTCAGGAGAAAATGTCTATGAATTGAGGAAAAAACCAAGCACGGAAAAACAATAAAAGGCTGCGTACAATGCCTGCTGCCATTAAAGGTTGAAGGTTTATTTTCAGAGCATTGGTTTTAGAAACATTACTTCAAATAATTTCATCGGTCTAAAGAAAATTGCACTTTATACTTTTTTGTTCTGTTTTCAGAGTGGATTTTTATGGAAGAACAGGGCTCTTCTGAGTGTCGGACAGGTTAAGCCCTGCGCTTTCAGCAGAGCTCTCTCAAAAGACACTGAGCATTGTGTGTTGCGGCTGCATAGTGATACTACAGTTCTTGCTCTGTGATGAATAATTCAAATGAAAGTGGCTGGTGGGCTACGAATAGCTGGAACAGATTTTGTGAGTATAGTGTATAGCAGGGGGCAGCAGACAGTAACGGACCTTTTCCTGCTTCATGCCCTCCTCAGGACTGGGCTCAGGTGATGGAATTCTCATGGAATTTCCAGAATATAACAAATAATTCTCCAAAACCAAATAAATATTCCCTATCCTGGGTGGAACTGATAATTGGAAGTAAGGCTTGAACTCAGAGAAGAAAAAGTGCTCCTTTATTGTTTATTTTTAGTGCATTAGATAGCATTGAGAAGGGGTGTACACAACTGGGCTCATGGGGAAGGCTACAGATGGCATGACCAGTAGCAAGCTGCCAGTATTTAGGAAAAAATTTTCTGCATCCAGCCTTCCTTAGTTCCCACCTTAGAAATTTCACTGGGAGTTTCATGTGGTCCTAAGCTTTGCATGCGCGTTACCCCTGCACCACAGAAGAAGCAAGCACCCTTTTCTCTGTGTGGGTGAGCATTAATAGCCATGTCCAATGGGCAAACATGTGTTCTTCTGGCTAGTGGTCAAATGAAATTTGAAAGCCATTATACTGTTTTCACGGAATAGCTGATGCAGACAGCTGGATTGCTGGGAGCTGCCTCGGGATCGTCTGGGAGGTTAGCGAGCCTTTGGTTTGATCTTGGAACCATCTTCCTGTATAAATAAAGGGTAAGCGTTAGTCAAGAATGATTGCCTCAAAGTATTAGATGTTTTAAGATGTCATGTGCTTCTTCATTAAACGGCCTTTGAAAATCAAAGTGAAGGTCATCAGCCCAACCCAGTTCTGCGGTTAACGCTTTTTCCGGGTTTGATTTTGATCTACTGACTTGCTTCAGGCACTTATAATCTTATTGGGGGGCAGCCTAGGAAACGTACTTTGGGGAAAACAGTTCTGCGCAGCACACGACCAACTCGTGGCTTTGCACTTAACTGGTGCTGTGCAAATCGGCTTGGTTTGGTCAGCGGGGTGACCGGAGGAGGTCCTGCCCGCAGTCTCTGTGCAGGCACCTATGGCACGTGCTGGGGGGGCATCGCTTCCCCAAAAGGTGGGGCACGCGGTGCGGTGACAACGGCAGCGTGTGCTGTACGGAGGAGTGAGGGATCAGCTGCTGTGCACATCAGCAGATGGAGGGAGTAATAGGATGTGTTTGGAAAATGGGCAAGTGCTTGCCAGTACGTAGCCGAAAGCTGCGTTCACTTAGCTTTTACCTGTGTGCATTTAAACCAGACAAGTTTTTTTTTTTTGCGCCTTCTTTTATTTCAGTGCAAATAATTGCAGGTGAGTTCTAAGTGAAAAGATGAGGCTTTAAAAACACTGAAGTTTTAGAGCTGCAGTGTGTTGATGCTCCAGGATCTCCTTTTTCTCACACAAGTTTGAAAGCACAGTGGTGCTCTGAGCTCAGTGCCTGCTTTTCAAATGATAAAATGTTTTAACTGCTATCTTCCCGCTCCCCGCCCCCAATCCTAGGTCCTCATTAAGCAGTGACTGTAAGAGCAGTAACTGCAGTAATCATTTCTCTTTGCACTGATCTAATCCGAAGCCACGAGCAGCTGCAATAGTTATGCTACGAAGGATTTTTTCCCTTTGGCATATACGGCACAGGCTGTCCCTTGATTAGTTTACAAGTGCTTGAAGGCTATTGATTTTTGCTCTGTTTTATGAGAACGCTCCTTTTTTTAACAGTTGAGTCTCTCAGGTTTGAATTTGAATGATCAGGTCGTGAGACAAAAGTATTTGTGCATCTGATTACCTGTTTATCTGGTCAGGAAAGTTCTATGACAGCACAGAGATCCCTTTCTGATTCCTGAGCGGCTGGAGATCCCGTGCTCTGGGGTGTTGTCCTCCTCCTGCCAGATCACCCACGCGAGGTGGCTCTGAACGTTAATAGTATGTCTTAAGGGGAAGTGTCACTGCGGCGTTGCTTACCCACATCCCCGAAACACGCCGCGCGTACGAAAATTACTGTTCTACGGAAATAACCCCGGGTTTTCATTAGGCTGATTTGGGTGTGTTGCTAGGCAACTCGGGGTGACGGGGGGCTGTGTACGTCCTTTATGTAGGTACGGGTCCCCATAGAGATTTCCAGATAAGTAACGCAGAGCTGAGAGAGGTTGATCAACTGTGACTCAAGAAGTTAAGCCCAGCAAACTTTAACTTTCATTAAGAGGAGTTTTTCGAGAAATAAATTGGATTAGACCCAGGGATGACGTAACCTGTTTGATTTCTTTTCCCCTTGCGCTCTGACGAGCTTTGTGTTAAGGCAGGCTTTTGTTTCTGGCTCCGAGTTGCTTTAAAAAAATTTGGGAGTGTGTCTCGGGGTGTCGAGGGCGATGTGCTTAGCTTGATTGGCTCGGTTTCCTTGCAAGTGCTTTGTGTTCTTCCCACCACCCTCAGGTCAGTTGTGCAACATGCCCCTACCGTTTAAAGAGAAAAGAGAAAAAAAAAAAAAAAAAAAAGAGAAAAAAAAAAAAAAAANAAAGAGAGAGAGAAATGCTGACTAATGCCAGAGGTTTCTCAAATGGCTGATGCAAACCTGGAGAATTTGCATCATCATTCAGCTGGAGTAACTTGGTATGACAAGAGCTTAAATACAAGTCCACGCGGAAGCTGAGCTGGTTTCCAATGATAGGGCAGTACCAGCTCGCAGTGTGAAAGCGCAGGTGTTCCTGAGCAGCGCTTGGAGCGCAGTGAAGGCTCAGATACGCTTTGGGAGCTTGCTACCTGCGCGCTGGAGCGGCTGGGAGGATAAGCGAGGGCAGAGGAAGAGACTCAGTAGTTGGCTACACAGGGAGGGGGAAAAAAAAAAAAAAAAAGCCTTGAGTTTCTGCTGCGAACTTGTTTGCCTGCGCTTGCTGTTGGTGTGCTGGTGGCACTGTAGCATGGTTAGGAAAGCTGCTGTAACCACGGTCTCTAATGGAAGCTACTTGCAGGGGCAAGCTAATGGCAGGTTGCCCTCTATGGACAGCGGACAGCCAGCCCGGGAGGGAAAGGTGGTGCTGAAGAAGAAAGTGACGCTTTTGAGGGGGATATCCATCATAATCGGCACTATCATCGGAGCCGGCATCTTCATCTCTCCCAAAGGCATCCTGAAGAACACGGGCAGCGTGGGCATGTCCTTGACTGTCTGGACAGTGTGTGGCATCCTCTCGCTCTTCGGTAAGTCCCTGAAAAGTTTCTAATTGGTCCGGAGGGGCGGCCGGTGGATTATTGCTGTGATTTGCCTGGTTGTGCCATTGGATAGCAAGGCGCAGGCTGCAGCCTGAGGACCAATGGGGCTACAGAAGGGTTTTGCTGCGTGATAGGTTGTGCGGAGGGCGCAGAGCTGTGCAGCCCTGGCCCCCCCCCCGGTGCCTGAGCGGTGAAGAGTGGAAGCGTAAATTATTGTTTCTTATGGGTCCCTGAAGGAACAGGAAAAGTAAATGTCCGTTTTATGCCATACAACGTGCTGCATGCAGAAAGTTTTTATTCTGGCTAGAGAGGCTTGCTCATAAGGCCCCCGGCAGCCGGGGATGCGGGTCACTCCGCTCAAACACGGGCAAAGTGTTTAGACAGCTCGACTTAGTTCCCTAGAGGCTAGAGCGAGGTCTGAGAAGAACAATTCCCACCAGGCATAAGCTGTATTGGCACGAAAGGGTGAAAAGTAATAACACCACCACTAATAAGCCCTTTCCCCAGTCTTGTATTACTGCCTTTAACTTCGTTCCTCACTCACGATGTTGCTTTGAAAGATTGAGCTGCTAAAAACTGTGTGATGGAAACAAATTTGTAATGAGAGTTTTATTCCCGGCCTGCCTGTCGTGACAGTTTTTGCTAATTTTGTGTATTTTTTGAAGAGTATTAAATTCCGAAGAATGCCAGTTTATTTGTTCTGTAGACAAAGCCCCCATTCAGAGTGGAAAACCCCACCCTGGCCTCCGCAGGACAGAGGGTCCATTGACCTCCTTAATGAGTTAATCTCAAAGAAGCTGAAGAACTAACATGAATATTGGCTTTATTTAAAACAGAAACGACTTGTTTTCTGGCAGGAGGTAAAAGAGGACAAACACGGACTAACACGTGTCTGCTTAATAGGTGGAACAGGCAAATGCCACCCTGTGTAAATTGGCTCTGAGCTTAAAAGAAACATGAACTGCTTACAGGCGAAGCCCACCCAAGCCAAACAGAGCGCGCGAGCACGTTAGGAGCCGTTTTGGTCAAATGTTAAATGTATCGGTACAACGTGCAGCAAAATCTGTTGTACAAATGTGGAAGACCTGCCTGTAAGCAAAATTCCCTTATAAAGACAGACCTCAGATAGAATTTGCAAACCTGTCAGAAGACCTTGGGCTTTAGATTTTGTCAAAACAGAATTTGCTTAAGCATTACATTTTTGGCTTTAATTTTAATAGTACTAATTTTCTGGTTGTGAAGTAAAGGCTGTTAAAAAAAAAAACAACTCAACCAAAAAACTCTCTTATCAGATGAATTTTCTAGGTCATTTTCCAGATCTCAAGATATGAACAACTGTGTAACTTGGCCCAGCAAAAGAGATGTTTCTCTGAATGGACCTGTTACGGTCATTTTTTCATATTCTTTATGCTATGCGTGTTTTTAATTACCTGCATGACTTAATTATAGTAAAATCACATGAAAGATCCCTTAAGGTCTTGCTGAGGCTGTGTGTATAACATGTATCAAAACACAACTTCATTTCATCCTGACCATCAACAGAAGAGGCTGGCGAGAGAACACTCATCATTAGGTTTGGTGATTTTTTCAATGTGGCTCTAAGAATTCCTATAAGTACATTTCCAGGTAAGCTGAAGAATAGGATATAAAAGCTGCCAGATTTTTGCAAAGCCCCAAACAAAGCAAATGTAGAAGGATGGAATCTGCATAATGTGGTACAGCTCTGGTGGGACTGTCCGTGTTATGTGGTTTTGACAACCGTAGTTTTCCTCTCAATGCTGCAGCATAAATGAGCTCATATATGTTACTGATCTGAGATGTGGTGCTTACAGACTTTATTACTGCTTTCATCTGGCTTCTTAGACTTTTCTAAAAGGGCTGCCTATGTCTGTCAGATGTGATACACTTTTCTACTGATACGGTCCACCTGCGGAGCTGAGAATCCACTGGCTTTGTGACTGGGTGGTGGCTCATTAAGCAACAGTAGCAGATGGTGGATGGGTGGAGAGGGCTTCACGCAGGTCATCATAGTTGCAGCATGCTGTTGCCCGCTCCGTCACAGCAGAGACCGCACGTTGTGCTGGCAGCAGCCTCGGGGAGCTCTCTGAGAGCTGCTACTGGCTGGGAATGCCACTGGCACTTGCTCCAAAGGGCTCTGAACCACTTCTGCATGAACTAATGCAGCAATGTGATGATGATTTCGGTTTTACTGTAGTCAGTGTAAGTGCACCAAAGGACAAAAGAAAATCTATCCTATATTTTCAGGCAACACAGAAACCAACTGAGCTTGCATTGCGTTAGTAGCACATGACAACGCTGCACCGGTGTTGAAAAGTCAGGGATAAGCCTTTCCATGAATTTTGTATGCAAGATGTTGGTGGTCCTATTAAGAAAAATTCTTAATCTGAAATACCTGCTTCCAAATTTTGGCCATTCAATTGCTTTGCCCGTTGCTGAACAGAGGTCATACAATATTCGGGTGTTTCTTCAGAGGCTGAGCCAGGCACCTCCAAGGCTGAAAGGAGCTCATCGTCATTTGATAACAAGCAGATGTGTCAGAAGGCTTTCACTTAGCGGTGCAGTCAGGCTGGCGGGGAGCTGGTGTGACACGCAGGGTTTGGTTGTCCCTCTTCACGAGATACGGATGAGTAATGAAACATGTTGATAGCAAAGTTTGTTCAGTGGCTTTACACATAAATGTAACTGGATATATGTACAAGTCTAGCTGAATGAATTAAAACTTACAAAATTGTTTGGAAAAGAAAAAAAGGATTAAAATACATATCAAAAGTGGTTGTGATACCACAGCAGCTCCATTGTTTAGCTTATAAATGTTTTGAAAGGTATTGCTGGATATCTCTCCTGATACCGCAGTGTCATTCTCACAGGTGCCCTCTGCTATGCTGAACTAGGAACATGCATTAAGAAATCTGGTGGTCACTACACCTATATCCTGGAGGCCTTTGGCCCATTACCTGCTTTTGTGAGAGTCTGGGTTGAATTACTCATCATTCGGTAAGTGTATCGTGGCTTTTCTGTGTTTCTTTTCTGATGGCAATACGCTTTTCAGTCATAAAGAAAAATCTCCACTACATGGTGGGCAAGACAAATCAAATACATCTGGATCAATGAGCTTTTTTAGTATGGCTGCTTCAGAGATTTTAACAGCACTATTTTGCTCGTCAGCATGGAAACGTTCAAGAGGACATATGCGCATGTATGGGAAGAAAAAAGATTCGAAGAAAACTGCCAGCCACACAGATTCACCTACTTGCTGTGATTTTTTTAAGCTTACTGTATCCATTGTTGTCATTAATAATGCTAATAGCCATGCCTGTATATCATGTAGTGGAAGAGGGAAGTCACCTTTACGTTTTCTCCATCTTGGCACAAGTTTTTGGAGCGGTTGCTGTTCTGTGATACAGGAAAAACTCCTGGTGAAGCTATTGCCCAGTAGGTTTCAGATTTTGGGGCACCGTGTATCCTTTATGTATCAATTTAGGTCCCTATTTTTGGTTTTTGTGGGATGTTGGAGAGCTTAAGTCTTGATTACTATGAAATGCACAACTGGCCAAATAAAGCAACATTAAGTCCATACATATCTCAAATGTCCAAGTACTGTTTTGGTGTGTCAGCCCGTTACTCCTGCAGCCCTTGATGCTGTATAGGTGAATTACGATACGAAGATGCTGAATCATTGAATCGCATCAAATAAATTTTCTTAATGTAAATGGATCTTTGTATCAAACTCAAATGTGGCCCTTTGAGTTTTTAATCTATTTATTTTTTTACAATATTGCTGAGGCTGGGGAGCTTGTTACATGTAGGACAGGGCAACTCGTTTATGCAAAATGACTTAGGGAATGCTCTGTTCCAGCCTCAGGCTTGTTAGCACTCCTTTCCCCTCTCTTCCGCAATCAGCAAATTAGTCACAAAAGCAGAAGCCTCATTTCAAATCACAACTATGTTTACATAATATTGACAAGTTCTAGCATAGGCTGTTGAGTTTAAAAGCACTGACAGTGCTGAGTCATTATGAATCCATAAATCCTTATCTCGTTTCCGGAGGAAATCATTGTGTATGTCAGATGGTACCTTACATCCTCCACACCCACACGTAACCTTTGAATTAACTGCATAAGTTCCATCAAATGTGATGAAAGAGCAGATGCCTTAACCTGGTGTTTACCCAAAAAAAAAGGAAAGGAGACAGAAGACAGACGTACGTTTTCACTGTGAGAAGCACAGTGCCGTGAACGTAGCACATCAGAGAATCAACAAGAGAGAGCAGTGTTGGAAAACCTCCTCTTAACCTGCACCTTACCAGGCAGGGGGTCCTTATTAACCTAGGCACAAACACCCACAAGAAACCAAGCTTCATAAATTCCTCTCCTTGCAAAATTATTATTATTTTTACATATGACAGTGTCCCAGGAGTGTCATGAAAACACCCTTAGTCATCGTCATCTGCCCCACACCCAGAAAATAATCATCTTGCATGGGAAGGAACATCAGTGGATTCTTTAATCATCAAACCTGAGCGGCAGCAAGGGAGGCGTACTTGTTATAACTTGCGATGATCAGAGTAGCGCTGCCGAAACTCTGTGTAGAGTTTTATATTTGACTCTTGCGTTGGTAAACTAATTGGCTGCTGCTATCAAAGAAGTGGAAGCCTAATATGTATCTAGGTTTTTTTCAGTAGATGAAGTTGCACACACACTTCTCAGCTAAGCCCTTTTTTTCCTCCGAAAGATTGCAGGATTATCACACCCACGGGCTGGTGGAGCAGCTGCGACCAAAATAAACATTTCCTGCTCTCGTATATCTTCTCAGCAACTATTTTACGGTCTAGGACACACTTAAACTCTGCCCACATACTGATGAAACTGTGCCAGCGTCATCTGCTATTCAGATGTGCCTGACTGACACTGCGCTGCTCCTCATCCCGTACAAGTAGGAACTTTTTTCCTCCCCAAAAGCCAGGTTGCAGGTATATCATGGGCCTTTTTTTAAAAAAAAAAAGAAAAAAGAAAAAAGCTAGTTTTCAAACAAGGGAAGATGACCGTGTGAATGCATTGTTTGTACTGCTTCACTAGGGTGTTTGCTAAACAGAGGTTGGTGAGAGTGCTGCTGCCAAGTGCCTGACTCACCCGTGGTATGTGCTGGGACAGGGTACCTGCTCCTTTCCTGGTGGCTTTTTGGGCTCCTTGCCCTGCAGTGAAAGCTGCTAATTTGCTTTCTGTCCTCTCCCGAGCACACAGCTGTGGGGGGGGGGCTGCCAGGCTGTCTTTAAGATTGCAGCCAGTTCCCTATTCCTTCAGCTTCCACCTCCGTTGATCGATTGACTACACTGCCAGCAACATCCCTCCCAAACAGGGGAATATGAGAGAGACAGGTATTTATTGGAGGTATAATTTAGCAGCTATGTTTTTAAAGCCATAATGGTGTGGATAGCAATGACTGCCTCCTTTTTAAAGAGATCTTTCTTAAAATGAGAGGGAAATAGCCAAATTCTGGGAAAAGAAACTGCGACTGAGGAAAAAAAGCCTGGGAAAGCTCCAAAGATCTGATCTTTCATCTGATCTAGGACACTGCTTTTGGCAGGCTGCAGAGTTTAAAAGCCGGAAGCCTGGTGATCTTATGTAAATCAGAAATGCTGCACCAAGGTGAAGTCAGTAAATGCCTGTGCAAACCCAGCGCAGAGGCATTTGATCCCTGAGCGAAGGCAGAAGTTGCAAAGCCAGTTGTTGGCCAGTGAAAGGAACGGTCCATGTGCGAGAGGGACACATAAGCAGCAGCCCTCTCTTGTTGACGCAGAAACTTTCCTGGGAAGATACTTCTGTTCTTTGCTGCTCTGCAGCTTGGTCCAACGCGATGTGTGACATTTTGGTTGAGTCAGCACTAAGAAAGTGGGTTTTGTTTCAAGGGTGGAAAATTCCTTTATCGTTTTACCGAGAATAATAATAGTTTACACTGTTCTGTAGCATTTTTAGCAGCTATATTTTTATTAACATTCCCAAAGATGAGGCATTATTTTATTATATGCTATAAATTTTTTTCACAAGTAGTTGCATGGACTCTTGTTTAACTTAAAAATCCTTTGAGGCAGAATCCTACGTCCTTCTGTCCTTATTGTGTGTGTGCGATGAAGGCCAGATGCCACCAGCTGCCCTGAGAAGGGTGAAAGCGTCCTCCCAAACCAAACACGAGCAGACCACTGGAACTGTAATACGCAGACGGTGTCGGATCCCAGGCACAGGGCAATTTGCCGTTAGTATGTGTCAGTGCTAAGGCTTCTGGCAAACATTTCACTTGTCTCAAAGAGAAAGGCTGTATGAACATTATGAGCATTTCAAATTTGTACATGCAAAAACTGCACACGTGCCTTTCTTCACATTTCTCTGGTTCATGGTAGGCGCTTTCTGTACCTTCCGCATTTTTGTTTTCACTGCAGTGCTAGGAAGTTGTTAGTCAATAAAAGGAACAAATTCTGTTTGCATTTTAGGAAATCCCATTTTAATTGATTTTTTTACATTGTCTCAGATTTTAATAACAAACTTGGGTAGGTTTTGGATACTTAGTAAAGCAGAATTCTCAGCTTGATTGAAATTAATTTGCTTGTGTCTCTGAGGGGTGAGATATATCTGGCCGCCAAAATTCAACTACTTTTGCTCAGGGTAATATAATTCCGGCCATGTTCACTTCATGCGAGTGAAGGAAGATTTCTGTTGATACTTTTTCTTCCTGCTTACGGCTACTTCACAACATGGAAGTTGTAAAAGCAGTCCTGGTAAGGAGCGGTCTTGTCAAGATCAGAACCGCAGAGCAAAGCTAAACTGCTTGTGGTTTCCTGCTCCAATCATGGTACCTGGCGGTATAGTTACAAGCAGGCACCAAAATTAAGTATGGTGAACAGTTCTGTGGTAGTAAAGTTACAGCATGATCCCGTATCTATGTACTATTGCAGATTAATTTTGTGATTTTTGTTGTTGCTTTTACTCTAGCCCTGCTGCCACAGCGGTGATATCGTTGGCATTTGGACGCTACATTTTGGAACCTTTCTTTATGCAGTGTGAAATCCCAGAACTTGCGATTAAACTTATTACAGCTGTTGGCATCAGTAAGTATCCAATTTTAGGTCTCAGGGAAGGCTAAAGATGATGTAAAATGAGGGGGGGAAGTAATCAAAACACCAAGCAGGTAGTCATTTGATGTGAATCATTACAAAATGACTGTGCATCCAATGCCAAGGGCACCAGCGTGACTTTTTGCCTGGGTATGTGTGTTTGTGAACATACGCAGTAGTAAAAAGAATAGCAGACTTTATTAATGGCAGGGAAAATCTATTGCCAAGGCTGATTCACTTGCCACTTGAATTAATAGCAGAACTCTCATTACTTTTGTGGAAGCAATTTCAGCCCCTAAGAGATGGTGAGCCAGTGCCAGAGATATGGAAGAATGATTACCTGATTTTAAGTGCTTTGCTCTACCTCTGTTTTAGGAGGCAATGGAGTGCCAAGTATGATGCCATGGAGAAATGTAGTTCTCTTGAGTGGAGCACAGGCAACATGAGATCATCTTCCCTAGTCCCACTCTGTCCTTCAAAGCAATAAAACTTATTGAAGCACATGAGGTTCAGGAAGCAGGAACCCAACCAATGACTTTGGGAGCAGGGTGTGCAGCTTGGTGAAAGCACACGTCTGTTACCAGTAGCTTGTCCTACTCTTCCTAGCTTTGCAATTAGTGTAAAAGGGGACCACATAGGACTGCAGAGAACCAATAATTGCCCATGGAAAGGACGGAGGCTACCCTTGAGACCAGGAGCTTTGCAGGGCTGTTGTGGGCGGCTGCACAGAATGGGAAGGCACAAATCCTGGTGCAAAGGGGACTCTGGAGCTGTGTGCCTGCAGTGCTGGAGGCTTGGTTCCAGTTCTGTCTGGCCACTGGTGATGATGCTCCTCGCACACCTGCAGACACACTCGCATTGAGCTGTGCTGGGAGGAGAGTGCAGAGCAGACCTGAGTAATGAGTAACAGATTGTTCCTTTCAATTTGGTCGGTGCATGTATCAGAAACAAAAGGACCAGAAAAAGAAATTAAGATATGCAAAATGATCAAAGGCACGCAGGAGACCCCTTCAGTTTTGCACAATAATAGGTTCAGATGACTTCTTTCTTTCTTTGGGATAAGGAGTTCAATTGACATTGAAATTTCCAGTCTCCAGGTTACTGTGGCTTTTTGTAGGAGCCCTCTTGGTAAGAGTTCTCTTCTGCCAGGAGTGTTAAAAAAAAAAATCAGTATGCCACCGCATTTTTTTTCTAACTTAATTATGCACAAACTAAAGGTTTCATAGGAATAATTGAATTAAGGGCTTGAATTTTGAGGTCAATGACTTTTTATAGCTACATCTGTCTAAAATATTTCGGTGCAAGATAAGGGTGAAACAGATGTTCAGTAACTTCAAGGTCACTGAGACAGAAGGAATGTTAAGTAGGAACTCCATCAAAGCATTTTGTTAAGTGCGTGTGATTCAAGCACAATAAGCGAACAATTTGAAATAGGTTTTTATTGCTTTTAATTTAATTGAAAATCTCTGTGATAATCCAGGGCTTCACAAAGTAATTAAACAAAGAAGTAGCATTGCAGGGGAGGTGGAGTTATGCCGAAATAATTACAGCCTAAAGGGAGAGAGGAGTTCACAGCAGACTGCTCCTATGGTGAGCGTGGGTCTGTACAGCGCAGGTAGGATGAGATGAAAGAAAGAATTCTTGTAGAACATTTGTGATGGTGCATGGGACAACGCTGATGAACACAGTGACGTGTCAGACTGAGGCTTTATCCTTATTCTTTGCAGGATGCTCTATGGTGGAGTTTTGTTTGCAGTAGTTTTTGATCACTTGTTACACTTAAGCTCAGGGATCCCCAAGTGTATGACTGCATGTTAAGATCCAGCTGTTGTGCTGGTAACTGTTATGAATGTTTTGTGTTGTGTGTGCAAGCAGAGTGATAGGTAAGGTTAAGGGGGTGTCGAGCTGAACAGACACGTTGGAGCCCTGAAGATCTTATAATCCAGTTTAACGGTGCCAAAGGTAGTGTTTGCTTCCACTGAAAATTTTAAGTTAATCAGGAAGTGAAGTGACAAGCCCTTTGTCTTCTTATCCACTCCTGGTCCCTTCTCCCTCCTGTGACTGATGACATAGTGCTCACTGCATGTCTATCTTTATTGCGCAGGGGGAAAGGCGGTGGGAACCACCGTTAAACTCTGTCCTTGGGGGGGGGACTTTGTCCTGTAGTTTTAGCCTGACGTTTCTCATCATACTAGAAAGGGCAGGAAGAGATTTTGAAAAATCTTCAGGTGATTCCCTTCCCCAAACACAATCAGTGTATCTAAATGATTTCTGACAGATGTTTGTCTAAACTGGTCTTAAAACCTCCAGTGAGGGTGTTTCTAAAGCCTCACCTAATACTGTAGCCCATTTTTTTTCTATCCTTGTCAGAAGAAAGCTTTTCTCATGTTTTCTTTTCCCCCACCTAAACCTGCTTTTCTGCAATTTAAGCCCATTACTAAAAGGTTGCCCGAGATGTATACAACCAGGGTTATGCTGGGACGTGGCAAATGCTGTTGCTCCTCTACCAGCTGCAAATAAGTACTTCTCATAGAGGGGCTATAGCCCGTTTTTGCTTCCCACCATTTCACCTCACTGCCTCTGTGGTGAAAGAGGAACAACAGTGCTGCAGAGATGTAGATCAGATGAGAGCTAAAATGGAACTACCGGAGGTGGTGAACTTAAAAAAAAAACCCTCATTCTTGGTTTATTATTTATAGGAAAAAAAGCATGTGCTGGGCACAAAATTCCCCTTGAAATTACAGCTGTTCTGAGCAATTTTGAACAATTGTTAGAAGCAAATTTTCTGTTCCACAATATGGTGCTTTCATTTTTATGTAGAATCATAGAATGGTTTGGGTTGGAAGGGATCTCAAAAATCTTCTAGTTCCAACCCCCCTGCCATGGGCAGGGACAGCCTCCACTAGACCAGGTTGCCCAAAGCCCCACCCAACCTGGCCTTGAACACTTCCAGGGATGGGGCCTCCACAGCTTCTCTGGGCAACCTGTTCCAGTGCCTCACCACCCTCACAGTAAAGAATTGCTTTCTTATATCTAATCTAAATCTCCCCTCTTTTAGTTTAAACCCATCACCCCTTGTCCTGTCACTGCACTCCCTGACAAACAGCCCCTCTCCAGCTTTCCTGTAGCCCCCTTCAGGTACTGGAAAGGCTGCTATGAGACCTCCCTGGAGCCTTCTCTTCTCCAGGCTGAACAAACCCAACTCAATGGGCTGAACAAGCCCATTTTTTATTTAAAAATAAAAACAACCAAACAGAAAGTGCAAATATTTCAATGGCTCAGTGGAGAGAAGGATGCTCATGTGGAGGTTCTCTTCAGACACCCCAGTTTCTTGAATCTCAGAGGCTGCCTGTTCTTTCCAAACTTAGAAATCACTTTAATTCACTTGGTATTTCTTAAACAAATTTCCCTAAGGAGAAAAAGCTAGGAAAATACTGGATATGTGTATCTCAGCCTATCTGTCAATCTGTCATAAACCTTTTCTAAACTCAGTCAATTTAACTGTACCTGAGAGAGGAGCAGACATCTCAAAGATATCTAATTACTACAATTTTTATGAGAATAAGTGGCCAGGTAGAGGAGAGAGAACCTGGATATGCTGCAGCATAGGGAAGGACAGCTGAAGGAAATGCAAAGAGGAGAGGAGACCTTCTAAATGCCCAACTTTGCTTGAGTTGGACACAACAGTCTCGAGACACAAAGCAGAAGGGATGCCGTCCACCTTTTGTTCTGATGCTGAAGACGATCTTTTTAGGAGAAAGAGTTAAAAATTCATTTCCCTAAGTAAAAGCTGATAGACTCCTCCATATTTATTATTTCTTCCATTGAAGAAATGTCCTATCACCATTGCAAACCCCCCTATATTCATATATTGCTTTACTTGTACTTTTAAATTCTCCACCTAATGGTAGGCTTAAATATGCGGGTAACAAGAAGGGATAAATTGTTTTGTGCAAAGGTATTGAACTGTGCTATCAATATGTAACCTGAATAGATACGCAATCTTAACTGAGCCTTTTCTAATCTTTTCGTTTGGCCTCCACATCAGAAAGCAGATAAACAGGTTTCAGCTATTAAAAACCATGAGACTGAAAGCAGATTACCAACTTGCACATTTTTTTAAAGTTTTTAGATGAATTCATGTGTATTTGACTCCACAATAATGTATAATTTCACCCCCCTATTTGGAGATCTGGCAAAAAACCTCAAATATCCCAAATTGTGGCTGTTAGAGGCAATATTATGCTTCAAAACCAAGGTCAGCTGTACAGATCTATCAGTGCTTGCTGGCAAATACTCCAAGCCAAAGCATTGGCATAAATTTGGTGTGAGGCTATAGTTACTTGCTTTTTTTTTTTTCCCGTGATGGTAGATGTTACAGGCCTCGCTCTCTACGGCTGACGGTTTTCAGACAAACAGTTTAAATTAAGAATTCTCTTGGCTTGCAGGGGTAGCAAAAGTTGCTCTGATGGGTGCTTTTGTGCCTCCTGTGGCTTCATTTTAATTGACACATCAGGATCTGCAAATGGAGGGTATTTTTTGCTTTGTGTGAATGCCTTGAACCCTAAAAGCCTGACAAGTTAGGGGAGGGCAGTTTCCTTGATTTCCCGCTGAGGCAATGGTACAGATATTCTTGAAAAGCAGGACAGGATGTAACTCTTACTGCTACTTCTCCCATTAGGTTTCATTATCCATCTATAGCTGCGGCTGTGTGAAGGACAGAGATTGTGAAAAGCAACATGATCGGTGTTACCGTTGTGTTTGATTGTTCATGAACCCCATTTTGCTCTCCCTCCGTGGTCCCATCAGTTAGGATTCATCTCACTTTTAGTTAGGTGTTTAGTTTAAGGCATTTGTCTCTGCTCCCCATAGAGTTAGTGGGGAAAGAGACATTTCCTGAAGGCAGCTCATCTGAGAGAGGGATCTGAAAGAGATCTTATTATTCATCCTCTGAAGGTAACTGTCTCTTCATTGAGGATGCAGCCGCACTAGATGCCTGATTTTTAGTTAGCAAAGTTGGAGATGAGTCCTCCTTTCACTGTCCTTTTGTCTGGGGAGTTGCTGTTCCCTCCTGATCTTTGCTGTGATTCTGTATCAAAGTGTCTGCAATCGGTTCCTTGAAGTATCTCCATAAGGTCCTATTCGTAGAAGAGATGTGTTGAATAATGACTGTAGTCCCAAAATATAATTTTCTTCAGGCCTGGCACAGTTGTAATTTTTTCCTGCTCTTTAGCAGCTTTCTTCAAGGCTCCTTTTCTGCATTGGCTTTCACTATCCAGTTGCTAACACAAGCTGAACTACTATATTTGTACAGCCCACAGCTCTGCAAGGGACTTACTGTTAGAGAGGACCATCAAAACTAAGGGCACGTGCACTGGACCGATTACAGGTGTAGTGTCCCTTCAGCTTCCCAATTAAATGAAGGTCCTTGTAGTGTCCATTTTGCTTTTGCTATTTGATTAGAAAGCCTCAGATTAAACATCTCCCTGGCTTTAACTCAAGATGAAGATGGAGAAGGTTTTAACACAAACTTTGTCTTCATGTATTTCGTGTCTTCGTGAAAATACCAGCCAGTGTAGCTCTTATACAGTCTGGAGGCTTGTGAATTGTCCCTGCTTGGGCTTCATCTTCTGGGAAAGAAATGTACAATATCCTTAACTTTTGAGGAAATTTGAAATAAGCCAGTGCTTGTTTATGGCCCTGGATTTTCTTTATAACTTAAATGCTATTGGTCAAATGAATATTTTAAATATATTTTTCTTAAATGACACTTGTTAACCTTCCAAGTAATCAAGCCCTAGGAAAAGAGGAGGAGTTTCAACGAGTGTTAATATTCAGCAGCAACCTAAAGGGATCTTTCAACATTTAAATAAGGGAAGATAAGTCAGGGTAATATTGGGACAATAGAGTAATGAATCACGTTCTGGGATTTTCTGTTTCTTGCCAAGTATAGGTATACATGGAAGGAACAAAGCAAAAGATACTTATTTGGATCTCAAGTGATACTTCACAGAAGTCCAAATAATTTTTTTGTGACTTAGAAAAGAACACTTCAATTATAAAATATGGCAAAATACAGAGCTGGAAAAACATGTTGACCTTTAAGATCTTTTTTGGTGAAAAATTCACATTAAATGATGTTGTGAGTTTGTGTTGACTTTGGTAAATTGTTCATTTGAAAGTGAGGCCCTCTTTGCCCCAAATAAAATTTCTAGAAATTACTACCTTTTTTTTTTTCCTGGAGTTTTTATTTTATTAAAAATATCTCAAAATACTTTGCAATCCAGATTACTTGGAATTTTCTCCCTTTTCCATTAAATCAAAGCTACTTTTGGTTTAAACTGAGAAGAACTTTTTATGACATAGTTTTTGGCCTTGCCAGTGAACAGAATCTGTATAAAAAGGCTTGGGATAAATCAGCGGGTCTTGCTGCCAGAAAGCTTGTACTATGCCAGCTTTACAATGGTAGCTCATACAGACGAGCTCCCAGACTCTGTCTGGAGATAGCAACTTGGGTTCTGTCCCAAGATGTGTGGTATGGCTGATGACACAGACAAACTGGTGCTCTTGAGAGACTTTCAAGTATGGGAGGGCTGTGATGAATTAGCTAATGAATTAGCTCCATGCGATGGCAAGAAAGAGAAGATGAGCGAGCAGGCTTGTTTGACTACATTCACCTTTCCCTACAGCAGAGGGGGAAAGGGACTTTTTATCTAGTGAAATGATTCATGTTTTCTGGTTTTTAGATATTTTTTTTTTAAATATCTATACTCCTTTATTGATTCTGTTTTGCCAGGGTAATTGTTTAAATAAGCTAGAATAACTGGCACTCAAATGGTAAGACCTACCATCCTGTCAGTCAGTGCTGTAGCAAAGGCCAGAAGATGCCTTCCCTGACCCAGCAGGAGACGCGAGCTGGGCAGGCAGAATGTGAAAACTCTTCTCGCTTATCTCTCCATGTGCTCGTGAGGTGCAGATGTGGGCTTTGTTTTCAAGAAGTAAAAGGTCTCTGTTTCTTCACCATTCCCAACAGGACAGGCATGTTCCTTACACTCTGGCCCTCCCAAATCTCTGGTGGTACAGCAATAAAGGAGGAGAAAGAGTGGAAAAGAGGAGTGGGGTTAAATAAGGTAGTGAGTGACAAATTTATGCAGGGTCTAAATGGGTTTGAGAAAGTTTAATATAATTATTAATTGTAATTTTTTTCTGAAAATGTGAATCTCTACTCAAACTGGCACTGATAAGGGTATCTGGAGTGACAAGGGTTGCACAATTAATTTTTTTTATCCAAGGCAGAGTCCTGCCAGCCCGTTGTCTACCAATGGCTAACACCTCGGGGTAAACAGAGCTGTAATTTGGTGTGGAGGGAGCCAGGCACAGAACAGAGAGACGGATGGGCTGCGCAGTGGGTCAGAGGGACTCAGCTGAAGCATTTGATGTGGTGTCTGGAGGGGGAATGTGAGAAGTGGGAAGGCAACAGCTGAAGAAGGTTCTAAGGGTGTATGTCCTTTAGTGCACCAGGATCTATTCTGTGTGTGGCCTCTCTTCTGGCAAAGAGTTTTGAGGCAATTTAAGTATTTCTTTCTGACTTTTCTTTTTCTCCTTGCAGCGCTGGTGATGGTCCTGAATAGCACAAGTGTCAGCTGGAGTGCCCGCATTCAGATTTTCCTTACCTTTTGCAAGCTTGTAGCAATTCTGATAATTATAGTCCCTGGAGTTATCCAGCTAATTAAAGGTATGAAATGAAAAGTAAATGCTTTTAAAGTGCTTTTATCTTTACCCTCCCCAGTCTTTCTCCACCTGCCTCCACCAAATAATGCTTATAGCAGCAAAATCTCTTAATTAGTCTGTGCTTGTTTAACTGAAGCTCTGTACTGTCATGTAATTGATTAGAAGTGAAACTACACTGGGATGAACTGGTATTTCCTTCAGCATGCCAATGAGTCTATTCAGATCAGACTTGGTTTTCAAATGGACGACAGGATTGCTCTTCTCTGTAATTTGCCTTTGGCGTGAACTCTGTGAAAGGGGCAGAATGGGTTTTCATGACAGATGGGCAAATTCTTCCCCAAAGCACATGCCCTGTCCAGGCAGAATGTATCTGCTTCAACTGGGCTAGTGCCTAGACCAGTTTGGTACTGCGTATGTGGTGGCAGAAGGGTCTCAGAATTGGAGAATTTATGAAAGAAATGGTATCATGGATGCTGGTCTACTACTTTGGTGATGTAAATTGGGAAGTTAACGGTGCTGTACCGTCAAAGGAAACTGTAGTTAGCTACTGCTTTCATGGGCTTCCTGCCTCTAAGTACTGGATGCTCATGCTGCAAGTGTGCTTCTTCCAAGTGAAAAACTAAAGCATACAGCTAAACGCAATAGTCTGGGGCTAACCCAACCGTAGGAAAGGAAAACAGAAGTGTTTGGAGGGCCAAAATTAATCTGCAGACTTTATCAACTTGTTGCATAAGCAAGGAGTGTGAAAACACAGCTTTGCTCTCCCCAGCAGCACCCAGCACAGACATGGCTGTGCAGGCCTTGCCGTGGCTCTCTGGAAGTCGTTTGGGTAAAGGCAGAGAAACTCTTTTCACTGACATATTCTCAGCTACCTGAAGAGGCTTTTCCATTACAGCCCTGTCGGCAGCGGCCGTGAGATGGTGACAAGCCCCAGCTCACTCCTGTTACACTAACACTAGACAATAGCTACACAAAGCACGAGGAGCCGCTCAGTGCCGAGGGTCAGAATGGAGAGCGCTTTTTGATGAATTGGTGGCAGATTTTATCTAACAAAAATTATCACGGTTGTTGGCTTCGTCCCTGGGGATGCTCTTTTATGATGCTTCACAAAGCCTCCATCACAGTCAACAGCAGAGCATTAGGCTCTGCGGTGAGCTCAGTTTCTCAGGGCCAGGCGGCTCTCTGTGGTTAGCAACAGACTCTGAAATAAAAGTTTTCCTGTGTAGCGCTCTGCTGATTCACTGTTTCTGTTTTCAAGTTTTTCACTTCCTTTCTGGCCGTTTTCAGTGCCTTTTCCCTCACCTCCCCTCATGTAAAAAATTTCTCTCTGTTCCCATCCGCCCCATTCTTCCTAGCCCTTTGGAGCAGGCCAGCCCCAGGTTTGGATGGGGTCTGCTGCCCTTCAGTACCCCAGATAGTGTCCCTGATTCCCCACTGGGACCTTCCTCTGGCCACGGTGGGGGTTTTGACTGAGGGCTCAGTAAAGGGTAAAGGATTTGCTAGTCTAAGTCTGAATGAATTCTTCTTCCTACTCATTTTCTGTGGAGGGTCATTGCTTCTCAGGAAATCTGGGATATTGTAGGGGGCATCTTACAAACCATAGAGCACCTCGTAAAGCAGTAAGAGCATAACACAACTCTTACAGGCTTGCATTTATAGATATGTAATTCTTACACAGTGTGATATTTTATATATAGTAATGTAGTACTGGCTATAATGTGGTAGGGAGTTACTGAATTTTTGTCTGGTAGAAATGTTGAAGATACTGGGTTTGTTTACTTTAGAAACGTTGCTTGTGAGTGAACTGTTAGCAATGCTCCTTCTGATTAAAATGTTTAACAAGTGAAATTTTCCACAGCAGTAACTACAGACCTCATTCTGCTCTTTCATGTTGATGAGTAAGTCACTGCTGGAGGTAACAGTGCAGTGAGTGTCATCAAGCTCAAAATGCTTTGAAGAAGATTGTAACAGATCAAATTCTGCTATTGCATGACTAGGGATACCATGAAACCTTTTACAATTGCTGGCAGATTATGGTTGCAAGAGTTGGGTCAGAAATCAAGGTCAAGGGCAGAACTTGAAGTGAGCGAACTCTTGAGTGATTAAATGTTCCATGGTGTGATATATTTATTTGTTTTAAAGTAGTAGGTGACCAAAGAACTTGTTTTTCAATATTGTTTTCGTTGATGTTGCAGGAGAAACACAGCACTTTAAAAATGCGTTTGCAGGGAATGATGCCAGTGTTATGGGATTACCACTCGCTTTCTATTCAGGAATGTATGCCTATTCAGGCTGGTAAGTTGTTGAAACCTACAAGTATTTGTCTTGAAAACAAACACTAACGTGCTCTAACAAAGATAATTATTTCTATTAAGAAATGAGTAGCTCAGTTTACGTCTTTTGCCAAACTACATCATGTAGTCAGGGTAGGTTCCACCACTGTTCTGTATGCTCAGTAGTTACTGTGCAAGCAGCTCTACAAAGGAAAGCTTTTTCTTCTGCAGTGTAAAATTGGTAAACGTGCACTGAACACTAAAAAACAAAAATCAGACTTTTATTTCTGTTCCTAAGATTGGAAATAAAGGCAACAAGAAAGGAATGTTCTTAAATTTTCATTAGGTATTTGGATAAAAGGATAAAACTTGTTGCAAAGTTGCGTGGACCTCAGCCTTTGCTTTGTAAAAAGCAGTATTTGAAGTATAAGAAGCGAATCATGATAACATCAGTATAGACCACAAGCCAAGGTAAAAAAACTAGATTCTTGTGCCTCTTGCTCTGAGAGAATTGGACCTCAACAAGAATTGCAACTGGCTTCCATAGAAGTCAAGTGCTACTGGCTGTGAGTAAAGGTATGAGAATCTGCCTTCAAGTATCCTGCTCAGAACTTCCTTTCAAGTCCTTTCCCTCTCCCTCACCAGAGGACACAGCAGCTTGTTTGAAAGGTGCCGCCGTTCTTCGAATCTGCCTTACGATTTATTCATGCTTAGTGAGGGCTCCACACGGCACAGCGCCAACGCGCTTTTGCAGCGGCGGTGAAGGGGGGGAAAGAAAGACTACAATGCACAGAGTGGGCTTATTCTGAGATAGGTTTGTCTGCAGGTCTTCCCTTTCCTCTCCATAGCCTCACAGGCTGCCAAGTTCTTTGCCTCGCACAAAAGGCGAGGGCTGAGAGATAAGGGTTTTATTTATTTAATTCGAAGGGGCAATGGGCCGAGCAGTTATGTTCTCTGCCTGTCTGTAACTCCCCGGTTGCAGAAGCATTATAAACATGGACGCTGAAGTACTGAACAGAACTTTTACATTAAATGGGGGGGGGGGCAGGGAGGAGCCCAAGAGAGTCCAAAGCCTTTATCTGTGATAAATATATATAAGAAAAGAGCCTGACATTTTGAAGCCTCAAAGAAATGGAACTCATTTTGCGAACAGTCTCTCTCTTCTTCCCTCTTCTCATATCACCGTCTGTCTCTCATATCCATACATGTGATGGTTTCTCACTTTTAAAATACTAACCCGACGGTACATTTTTGTATGAAGGCAATTTTAAAAGCTCTTGAATATTACTCATCACCGAGGCAGAGTTTGTTTACTGTAAAATGCTGCATCAAAAAACCTGTTATTCTGTTGCTTCTTTCCCATTTCTTTCCATTTTCCACCTAACATTCCAAGCCGCTACTATAAAAATAATCTCTGATTTTCCTTTACATCTTCTGAGTTTTATTTCAAGGTCCTTATTTGCCACTTAGAAAAGGAATTAGCAGGAAAAGACCTAATTTGGCTAGTGGTTCTTCCCAGCTGCCTATTTGTCTCTGTCGCCAGCTCAAATTGATTGCCTCAGAGCACAGAAGAGCAGACCATTAAGTGGAGTGTCAATACCCTTGCACTATCAGTTTCCTGGGGCTAAATCAATCCAATAAGCTGAATGTGAAGAAGTATTGCAAGTGTTGGTGGTGTGTCCAGGCAGAATTTTATGCATAGCCTATGAGACTATTAACGTTTAATGATACAGCTTGTAGAACAAAGCGAAGGTAGTACCTCTTATATGTGTGCGTTCATCCTGTGAAGAGCAAGTGTAGACTACTGGGTTTATAAAACGCTGGGTGAAAAAGGACAAGTAGAGAAAAGAATGTAAGGAAGCATGTCTTTGCATCAATGAAAGCACTGGTGTAGGGCTGCCAATTACTTCTGTCTAGAAGCAGGGCTAAGACCAGAAAGAAGCAGCTGAACCTCTTACTTCTCAGAAGCCATCTCTCCTTTGAACTATCCCAGTGTTTTCTTTTGTGTTCTGTGCACTAGCAAGTTAGAAACAAGTGCTGAAGCTGTTGTATAACATGGCAAATTTAGTTTTACAGAATTTCATGCTTGGTCAGAAAGTCACGTTTTTTAAAACAATGAGCCAGTGCTAACTTGTTCTGCTAATCCAGATCTGGTCCAAGACTTATGATGGAGAAAAATTGTCAGACTTTCTGCCAGATCAGGTACCGTTTGTTTATTCACTGTTGCACTGTTGGGTCGGATATCATTTGTCTTCCTGTATAAAAGTAGAAAGCCAGCATAAGCACTCTATTGACTGCTCTGTTTAATTAGCCAGGATGTGACTTTGTGCCCGTATCTGAGCCAGGCACATCTGTGTGATCCAGAGATGCACAGACCTAGTGCTACTAAATGCAGAACAGAGGGTTCAGTGACCTTGAGGCTTACGGCTGCTTTGTATGCAGGGCTGTGCCCGGCGAGTAGTTCCTATGAATTCCCACATGTAGCTGTCTCTTGCACACGGCTGGAATACAGCCAGAATACTGGAGGTTGTGCACGCAGGATTAGCAGCCCGGGTTTGTGATTGTATACGACACGCTAGTGTCAAAATGTTGGTTTTAGGAGGGGTTTTTCGAGGTTTCATTTATTTTTACTGTTAAGAAGTCCTTGCTGAGTACCCTGATGAGAATTTTTTGCCAATATAACCTGAAATTGTAAATGGCTACAGCCACAAATGGAATATGAGGCTTGAGAGTGTGTGTGTGTTTGTGTACAGGATTAGGGTAAACTGCAATTTGCCTAGTATGCCAGGGAAAAAAAAAATTAATTCTACACTGACATTACATAGCTTTTGTCTTTTTTCTGCTTTGCTATCTTTCCTGAGAGTTCCCTTCCTGAGCGTGGGGATGACGGAAGGTTAAATCTCATACTCTCCTTAATCCAAACATGGATCTGCAAAGTCTAATATAACTAACAGCGGTGCTTAACTAAAAGCATCTTCTTGATTATTTGGGTAAGAAATACAGACTCAAAACCTACCAAGCCCTTATAATACTTTTTATGACTCTTTTCCAGGTTTTACCTCAATTTTGTTACTGAAGAAGTGGAAAACCCTGAAAAGTATGTACCTAATGTTTTTACTGACATTTGAAAAATGGTCGTAAAATTTAAAATGTTGTAAAAGTAGTGATCTTCAGAAATTCTGCATGCCGGTCAAGGTGCTTACTTTCCAGCAGATCTGGTATCTATTTGAATTGCAGCTGCTTGAAGATTTGCTATTTTTGGCCTGTCGTGACCTTGTTATGTATTCTGCTTTTATGTGCGCAGAAAGCAGAAAACTAAGTAGATCTCCAGGGCTCTGATTCTCCCCCTCAGGATACAAGTAACTATCAGTCCCTCCTTTCAGTGGAAGTTACTGGTATCCTGTCAGGGAAATCTTGCCCAAGAAACTTATCTGTTGCAATATTTGGCAGTTTTGCTATGTTTAAATATTAATCAAATAGTTAGTTCTACTTGTTTTAGATGTCTCAGAGTTGCAGGATCTTGAATACACGTAGCACAGCATCCGATCCAATTAAGCCGAGCGGGGGATATTGGTGGGAGTCTGTTTCAAACCAGAGATGAATACTCTCACAGCGCCTGTAAAAGCCATCCTGTTAGGGAGAGTTTGATTTGGCAGATCTATTTTGTAGGTATGTTTTGGTACATGGAGGCAATAATAAAGCAATACTACCCTTTTCTAAAAATTTAAGAAAATATACTTTGTAAAATCAAATTGTGTTCTTTGGGGATATTGACGATTTACTTGACTAAATTAATGGATAGATATAATTTTCTGAGGTATTTAAAATAAGATACCTGCCTGCGTACCAAATAACTTTCTATTTAAAAAGACCCCCAGCACTGTACATTCAAAAAATATGAAGCTACATATCTGAAACACATAGAGAAGGAAAAAAAAAACAACCCCAAACATCCATTGAAGGGGAGCATGCAGAAAGTTTTTAGTTGGTTTCTTCAAAGCCTCAGCCAAGCCTGGTGCTGTTCAGTATTTTCTTCAGAGACCTGAAAATAATTATAAAGAAATTGATGGTAAAACATGAGGATGGCTGAAAGACTGGCAGATTTCTATTGTTTTTCTCTTGTTGAGGGGTTTGAGTGTTAACGGGCTCTTGAATGTGATCAAGGTGTGTATACTGAGTAATGTACAACTGGAAGCTGAAACCAGACAAATGCAGGTAGAAAACAGCATTAATATTTAACCAGGTGTTTGACTAATCATTAGCACAGGTACCTACATACAATTGGGTTTTTCATCGGTACTCGTCGGTTCAGACAGAACACAGCACTAAAGCTGTGCTTTAGTAAAACCAGTTATTTGGCTCAGTGGAGAGCAGCTGGCTAACCCTTCCCAGGCCTGGGACACGCATGAACTCAGGCTAGGTGATCTAGTAGACAATCTGCATTTAACTACCAGACCTGTGTGCTTTATAAAGTCAGGGGAGGCAGACATCTAAAAAACCCAAACAAAAAAAAAACCCAACACAAAACAAAACCCACCTACATTTTCTAATTTTTTAATTTTTTTTTTACTTTTGAAAAATCATTGTATGGCAGACTTGAAAAGAAATGTGAGACTAAATAAAGTAGTGGAGTAATTCTGATCTGAGGCTTGTACTGCTTCAGAATATTCTGGGGAGATGGGTTAGGAGCCAGAGTCTCAGTGATGTGATCAAAAGCATTCGGTAGCAGAAATGTAATTTGGAAATGATCGTGTGGTTACCATCAATACTGTGTGATGGTTTTAAACACGCACATGCCTACCACCCTTTGGGACTTCTCATACGCTTGTGTCTCTGCAGCCTGATTAGCTGAAATTATTGATAGTTTTCACTACAGCTATTTTGGTTTATGTTGACTTTTTTCCTTGTGGTTTGAGTCAGAGGAGCGCGTATTGTTGAACATGTTAAGACAGAAAGACATGGTTGCTTTTTTTTTTTTTTTTTTTTTTTTAAACTAGATACCCAGTGAAGCATGTTGTATCACAGCTAAGAAAAGTGGTGCGGTTTAGATTTTGGGCTTTGCTTCATTGCAACTGGGATTGAGGGAGAGAGACACTCTCTTTTCTGCCTCCATCTTGGGAGAGTTTCTCTGTTCTCCAGGTTACCCTTGGAGAGCTGCTGAAGTTAATTGTGCTGCTAGTGGGGATGCGGGACCAGGGGGCAAGCTGTGTAGCTGGTTCAGCGTATTCTAGGTCAGCTCTGGAAAAAAACAGCTCAAAGTTACATATACAATGTTGTCACAAAGCTGTTAAAGCTTTCCTTCATCACTCTTCTTTTTGGGGTTGCACTTTGAGAGCATGAGAAGGGAAGATGGCTATTTTTTACAGCAGGGTGCTAGGGATTGCTGTCTCCACGCAAATGTACCATAGAAGACATTGGTATTTTAAACATTGCTAAGTAAGTGGCAGGTGATGGCAGGGCAAGTGGATTGCTTCAGGCAGTGCTGATGGAGACCCCTGCGCCATCTGTAAAAGACGGATTCTGGACTACATTAATCTGAAAAAAGCCATTAAATGAAACAGTCGGAAGATTTATTTCTTTTTTAAATCCATTTGCCACCTGTGAATGGCTCTGTTGGAAGGATGTTCTGCTGAACTGGGGCCTGCTCCACCACCATTCCCAAAGATACAGGGCAAGGAAATAGCATGGACTAATCCCAGGGGCAACTGTCTCAGCTCCCATCAAACTCAGTGTAGGCATTCATAGAATCATAGAATATCCCAAGTTGGAAGGGACCCATNCGGGTGGGTTCTATCGCTGGTCACCAGAGGGAGGAGATCAGCGTCTGCCCCTTCGCTCCCCCTCCTGAGGAAGCTGTAGGTTGCGATGAGGTCTGCCCTCAGTCTCCTCTTTTCCAGGCTGAACAAACCAAGGGACTTCAGCCTCTCCTCATACATTTTCCCCTCTAGACCCTTCACCATCTTTGTTGTCCTCCTTTGGACACTCTCCAATAGTTCTATGTCCTTTTTACACTGTGGCACCCAAAACTGCACACAGGACTCGAGGTGGGGCTGCACCAGCACAGTGTAGAATGGGACAAGTGCCTCTCTAGACCGGCTGGCAATGCCGTGCTTGATGCACCCCAGGACACGGTTGGCCTTCCTGGCAGCCTGGGCACACTGTTGATTCACGTTCAACTTGCTGTCAGCCAAGACGCCCAAGTCCCTCTCGGCACGGCTGCTCTCCAGCATCGCACCCCCCAGTCTGTGTGCACAGCCAGGCATTAGGTAAGAAACTAGTTGTGCTGCTATTGTAGGTGTATTATTTTTCTTTTTTTCTTTCTTTTTTTTCCTAAAATGCTGTGTTTCCTTTCATTCTGGTTGTATGCCCTATGTTAAAGTTTGCATATATTGCTGCAGAGGTATTATGTAGCTGTTTGTAACAGGGACAAGGGAAGCATAGGCCCGAACCACTTAGAGTCTGTGACAGCTCCAGGTGGGCAATTTGTAAAGTCTGCCAGTGGTTAGGGATGCAAACGACTGCCGGCGGCAGAGGTGAGCAGGGTGATGCCTTCTGCCCTGCGCATGCCAAGGTAAATGTTTGTCTGAGAATCCGCCGCAGTTGCGTGTTTCCAGGTGTGCGGCGGCCTTCAAAGTGCCTGGCAGCTGGTGCTGAGATGAACGCTCAGCACCGTCCCCACGCTGACCAGCCTGCTGCAGACCCGCGGTGAAGTGTATGGAAGGAGCTGTGGGGAGCATAGCACAGTTAGAGCCCCGGGGATCAGAAACCCTCCAGCAGAGAGGAGCTGTAGCAGAGCTGCCCAGGGCCCGCGCTTGCAGAGACCTGGATTTAAGCCCCTTTTGATGTGGTGAGTCCTGGACTCCCTTTCTGCTTTTGTGGTGTTGTGGAGAGTGAGAGGGCTCAGGGCCCTAGAATATATCCTGAAATGCACAGGAAGGTGGAAACGTTGCCTTTTAGACATTAAACTTTTCAGATGGGGATGGTTTTGTTTGCCTGGTGTGTGTGGCACCAGGAAAGCTTGCTGGAGTGCGGCAAGAGCCTTTGGGAGTGTAGGAGAGAGGCAGGGAAAGGGGGATGCCCGTGACCTTGCCCAGCTGAAAGTCGCCTTTGTGCTCCAGCGGGCGGCTGTTGGTACAGGCAGAAAGGGCTCCTGAAGGCCGTGGGAGTCTGCGTAGGTGCAGCAGTCTGCCCAGGTGCAATAAATTGCAGATTTAGGTCTATAAATAGGACAAATAGTGCGGGCCTGAGGCATTGAGATACCTAGGTGATATGAAATCCTAGATAGAGCGAGCTGACACAGAGGCAGTGGAAACGAGCCGAGGGGAGAGGAAGCGCCCTTTAAATTATAGAAGAGAGAATGGAAAAAGGAAGAAAAAAATGTGAAAGTGGATGCCATTACTTTGTGAACAGATTCTGGAAGTAGTGCTGAATTCTCTGTTTGGAAATGTCACAGTCCCTCCTTTTGTATAAGAAAAAGGACATTATTATAACCCTAGTTATCATAAGATGTAAAAGTAGCTGTTTCTGTCTCCTGCTAAACCCCCTTTTGATGTCTCATTTTTAAGCCTGGACTCATTTCTTTATTCCTCTTTGTTAAAATGCTTCCCTCATACAGCATTAGTAGGACCTGAAGCAACATGAAGTTGATGTGGTTGCAGTGTTCAGCTGCTTTAATGTACAATTTTTTTTAAAAAAGCCTGAAATAATTTTTTTATCAAGAATATGTGGAACAACATAGGAGTGTAATAACAAATATCTTTTACTTTTGAAAATTATGCTTTATGTATGTGTCCTGGGTCCATAGCGAGTGCCGTTTGAAATGAAATATCTGAATAATCCTTGAAGCAGAGCTTCGCTGAAATAACCTCACGCAGCCATGTCACGTGCAGCTTTGATCTTTTTGATTTTCTTACATTATAAGGATCAGCCCTATTCAAACTGAGGTCTTATTGTATTGTCTAAATAATAAGTGAATGAGGGAACAGCTGAGTCTCTGAGAGAGAATTTGTCACCTGAAAATTGACAGGAGCTGTGTTGCCCGGAGCAGTAAATTTAGAGGACTGGAAATCAAGCATGTTGAACTTTCAAACTCATTTCTTATACATAGTCTTTGAGCTCATCTGTATTCTTGAGCACTCACTCTGTACTCTCAAGAAACAGACAAAGCTTTTTCAATCAGGACCCTAAGAGCAACTCGTGCCCAAACAGCACTTTTCTCCTTCCTTCCCAGGCAGAGCAGAGTCCAGGATGAGCGCTCTAGTTTGTCAGGAATTTTGACGGACTCCAGATGAGAGAATAACACAGGAGTGGTTTTACATTACAGCAGTGTGTTCAGAGCCTCGTCAAAGTCAGGGCCACATTGTGTCAGATGCTGGCCAAAGAGAATGCTGCTTAAAAAAAAAAAATCATGTTCTACATCCTCAGTATGAGCAGATGATGAGCCCGAACGCTTCACGTTATAAAGATTAGGCTCTCTTTGGAAGAGAAAGAAAATATTATTTCACTTTAAGGGAAGGGAAGCTAAGACCTGAATTCCTTAATGACTTCACGGAAGTCTGTGATCAAGTGGGGAACTAGAGGTATTGATTCACAGTCTCCCTTTAACTCAAAATCGTATTATTTCTTTGGCAGTGTAAGTTTGTGTTTGTGGTGTTAAACTTAAGAAATAGTTTTCCTTCAATGGTCTTCAATTTCAGTTGTATAAAATGGTAGGAGATTTTTCAAGGGTGTGGGTTCTGAAAATATTTTACAGCAAAAAGATTCCTTTGTAGTTGCAGTTAAGTGTAGCTGCTGTTTGGTATAATCCTTTTTTATTTTTTTTTCCCCCTTCCCTTACTGGGTCATTTCATTTGCAAATATTCTGTTTCTGTTTGTAAAATAACTTTGGTCCAGCCCAGGCAATCTATCATTGTTTAAAAAGTTACACAGTGCAAAGAACATATTATTGAGATGTATAGTGTTTATAAGCCTGGTCTCAGATTGATAAATCATGTCTTGTTCTGTTGAAAACCCAAGAAATGAATTGCTTTGCTATGACCTTGGGGTCTGAGATTAGTCAGTTTGTCTATTAGATTTTTCCAGTGTTCTTCTCACTTCATTTATTCCTTCTTTTCTAAGGAACTGAGAAGCAGTAGATATATAGCAAGTCACCAAAGCTTGTTGTCATCAGACATTTTGTAAAATCAGGATATCAAAATGTTTAATTTAATCTGTTTTTATATTGGGTTTAAATAATGTGAGTGTCACGTCTAATTAATCTAATATGTACCACCCATTTATATTAATTAATGTTTAAAGTCACACTTTGCATCTATGAGGACTGAGTGAGAGAAATGTGGCATTGGGGTTTTTTCAGGGAATCTGAGCATCATAGAGATGCAGATGGAGGGGAATGGTGGCTAAGGCGCTAAAACTTTTCCAGCTCCCTCGGTGTTTGTAGCCATCTGATTTTTGGCATTTCGCGTTAGAATGCGCCGCCCTTCCTAAATCAATCAGAAACTTGAATTGTACTGCTGCTCACTACCAGTACAGACCCTGGCTAATTATTCCTAATAATCATAACAATGAAAAATATTTTAATGTTAATTGAGAAGATGCAAACCTTTGCCATTTCTGCCTCTCCGCTTCTTTGTTAATTTTTGTTATGTTATAGTTTAATGACAAGCTCTACTCTGAAAAGAAATATTAATATTGATATTGATTATCTTAGGCACCAGAAAATGAACGAAGTTAGGAGTTTATCTCCCTGCAGCTATGCTGTCGATCATTTCAAATACACCTCATCACTGCTTTTTATTCAGGAAAGACAGAGGATATAGTTGAAGCACTAAATCAGGACTCAGGAGATCAGGCTCAGGCACGAGCTTGCTGTGAAAATGGAGGGTGGGTTACTTCATCTGTTCTCCTCCTGCTTCCCTCCTCCCCTTCTTTTCTCTATGCACTTTATGGAGTGGGAGATGTCACCTCCTGGGTACACTTTTGGAGTGTTTATGTCTTTCCAAGGCTGAGGGTAAGCCATAAGCTACAGGGAACCAAAAAAGTTTGTTTGGGTTTAAAAATCTAAGTACCTACTCCTTGAACGGAAGGCTTTAGCGTATTTTTTTAAACCCTGAGTGTGGCTTCTGTAGGTCCCAGTTGTGTAAAGGCTCATACGGTATCAGTGGAACAAGGATGCCTGTGTAGGTCCCTCTGCCAGTAACTCGCACCTGGTAGCATTCCCCATGGGGATACAATCTTATTTGTAAATAAACTTGGGACAAACCTCTCTCACAAAGTAGCTGGGCATCAATGCAGTTCCTGCCTTTTAAGTCTGACACTGGATGCAGGTAACCTGCCCAGATATAAGTAGCATAGCTTTTGTACCTGGAATTTGAAATCTTTCTTGTGTTAGTTAGTTCCACTTACTTGTAAAAGGTACATTTAACTCCAATTCATTTTCTTCGTGTCAGGCTACAGTGTCAAATATTCAGGGCAGAAATTACAGAGTTACACTGTGATACTTTATCCGAAGATAATCAGAAGAGACAAATGCTAATCTCTCAAATATTTTGTAAAGCCCATTTGCTCATGTGAATTCATCAGATTACCTTAAAGGGAAAGTTGGGTCAGTTAAGTGAGTATCTGCATTTTTTCTTCAAGATATTATTTGTGTCTTGGGTTATTTTTCTATTTGTATACTTATTTTTCATCACAGAATGAGGATGTTCTAATTAGCCTCCCCCCAGCTATTTTTATGCATCACTTCAGTAGTGAAACTTGTTATTCCTTCTAAATTTTGTTGTATCTAACAGCATAACAGGCTACCTAAATTCCCTCAGATACCTGCTAAGCATCCCAGAAGATGAGGTGTCCAAACACTGGTGAATCCAACATCACTTTCCAGAGTTTAATTGTGCCCTGTGTGAGGGATAAAATGACAGATTCACAGTCATGTCTTCAGAACTATAAAATCCTGTAATGGGGAGCTGAATCTGCCAAATAAAGAAAACAAATTAATTTACTAGATCAAATATACTTAAACAAAACCAAGCATGGGTTTTGCTATTTGTAAGTGGTATGAAAAAGCATTTCATTGAGAATGTAATTCAGTGTATTTGTGTGTCTATTTCTCCCCTTCAAAGACAATTACTAGCACATAGGGGAGCTGGCTCACCAGCGTGAGAGCGTTCTTGATAAAATGAACTTTACTTTTGCTCTCTCTCAAACCTTGTTAACTACTTACTGCTTGCACGCTTCACATCCTCGGCTCATTCATTATATTTTTTTTTTTATAAATGACTGATAATTCATTTCTGAAACTAAGTATTTCAGTCTTGGATGCACATTTTTTTTATGGGTTCAGATTTCTGAAATCTCAGTATAGATACTAATTTTTCACACTTCATGAAAAAAAAATGTCATTAAAGGATGCTGCTGCTTCTCTTGCTGAAAGCTGGAAATTCTCTTATGAGTGGCATCCAAATGTTCTGAGTTACTTTGCTCTTGTTTATAATCTTTTTTTCACTAAAACTCTTAGTTTGGGAGACTTTAATTGTCCTATAGTTTGGTACGCAGGCGTTTCCCAAACTGTGTCAATTGAAGACCATGGGTACAACATCAGACTGAGAATTACTTGACAAAATCAAACACAGGAGGCAATCCTGTCATTATCTGTGATGTGATAAGCTTCATAAATACAGCTGGCTGGTAGGAAGGAGTAATTATTACATAATTTTGCAGCTGATCTCAGCTAATTTTTGGTGATAGTTTGGGGCAGCTTGGATTCAAACCCCATTGCAAAGGCAGGGAGGAAAGTATCAGAAATACTCTTTGGCCAGCTATGATCTGAGATGTAGTATTGTAGTCAGATTTTCTTGCAGTGCTTCCTAATTCCTAATGGGGATGCCAGTAAACCAATAACGAATAATAAGCTTTTATAAAAAGCTACCAGACTTCCTACAGGGCATATTGCTTTTGCTGCTGCACTGTCCTGCATGTCAGTGAGTGCAACTTTGAGTCACAAGCTAAAGGATCGTGAAGGAAAAGTCCATGCTGGAGCAGCAAATCTGTGGCAGGATCAGCTGAGTTCTGGCTCCAGCTTCTCCTTCTCTCCCCCCTCTTCATCCCACCCCACACAAGACATACTATAAATGCCCTAACCTTGACCATCTGTTGATTCTGCCAAGGATGGAGCCGCATGTGAGACTTGCAAATCTTTCAAGGGCTGCAGCCTGCTTGTGAGCCATACCTTGGGCCCGTCCGTGATAGAATTTGGTGAGGGTCATTGCATCCACAAAATATTTCCGACCAGCTGGAATGAACAAGGGAAACTCTGATTTTAACCATGCTAGCAGCTTGAATTAAAACAGGGAAAAGCTCAGGATGGAATTGAAGGTGGTAACCCAGATTAAAATCCAACTAGTTGGTTTGTGGGTGTGGTGGTTTTTTTTGTTTTTTTAACTTCAGTTACATTGAACTAGTTACCCTATACTCTTGCAGTGCAGACTTTTCTTTGGCCCTGCAATTTTCGAGAGTTCCAGCACACTAGCTAGAATAGATAATATCTCATAATTAACTGAGGATGCAGATTCAGTCATTTGGTTCTTATTTTCCCCATTCTAGGCTGTTGAGCACAAGCTCCTCACAGAATCACAGAATCGTAGAGGTTGGAAGGGACCTTGAAAGATCATCTAGTCCAACTCCCCTGCCAAGGCAGGGCCACCTAGAGCACATCACTCAGGAACGTGTCCAGTTGGGTTTTGAATGTCTCCAAAGAGGGAGACTCCACAACCTCTCTGGGCAGCCTGTTCCAGTGCTCTGTCACCCTCACGGTGAAAAAGTTTTTCCTCATGTTAACCCGGAACCTCCTATGCTCCAGCTTGAACCCATTGCCCCTTGTCCTATTGCTTAATGACACTGAGAGCTGGCTCCATCTTCCTGACATTCACCCTTAACATATTTATAAACATTGATGAGGTCACCCCTCAGCCTCCTCTTCTCCAAGCTAAAGAGACCCAGCTCCCTCAGCCTTTCCTCATAAGGGAGATGTTCCACTCCCTTGATCATCTTCATGGGTCTGCGCGGGACTCTCTCTAGCAGTTCCCTGTCCTTCTTGAGCTGAGGGGCCCAGAACTGGATGCAATACTCCAGATACGGCCTCACCAATGCAGAATAGAGCAGGAGGAGCACTTCCCTCGACCTACTGACCACACCCCTTCTAATGCACCCCAGGATGCCATTGGCAATCCTCCTACTACTTCTGGGTGTCCCTTGCCCCATGGGTGCAGTGGGTCCTCCTCAACAGCAGCGCTGTGTCATGAGAGAGAAGCAGCAGAGAGCACAGCTGGAAATCATGGTGTGCCATGCAGTTTGAGTCTGGAGTGATCCAGATGTATGCAGAGGGCCACTCTGCAAACCTGAATCCCCTGCCTTGTCCTTGACACATGCACTGTGAGTCTGAGCTGTGCTTTGAATTCGGCAGAGCAATATATGCAGATAGCAGAGGGACTGGGAAGATGACTCACTGCATGAATTCACCTGTCATCTGGAATAGGCATCACACAGACCAAAGGATTGAGCAGCAGGGGTAACAAAAAGGCTGCGGATTTCATTGGGCACTATTCCTCTTCCTAACCTCTGCAGACAGTCGGAGGTAGCTGCATACTGCTTTGCAGAGGTTGCATGTGTTCCTTACGCATTTAGTTAGGGACTGACTTGATGGATACTGTCACAATCTATCATGTTCAGGAATGTGTACATGGCACATATTCAACATACGTGACTATTTCTTTTTTCTTTTCCCTTGTGAGGT
>VWZZ01000032.1:232074-273131 GCA_013399095.1 Psophia crepitans
CATTGTTATTTTGGTGCTTATATCAGTGCAGAGTCCTGTGGTGCAATTCCACACGGTGAGAGGGAGGGAGATGATCCCCAGGTGCAGCCGTCAGGCACCAGTATCTCTGTCACTGGCAGCTGCTTTCTAAACACCAGTTCAGCATTTGAATTGGTTCGAATGACTTCCAGTCTTTCTCTCTCTTACTTTCACTTTATTATCTTTCTATTTTAATGTTTAAAAAAAAAAATGTTGTGTTCTGTTTAAAATTTGACTGCAGTGAAGAGCTACCTGTGACAGGGTTTAAACTGATATGCCAGTCAATATGTGTAAATGAGAAGAGAGACTGATGGAATCTATAGCGTCTGTAAAGGTTTCAAAGATGTATCTTGGTCATTAATTAAGACAATAAGAATGTCTCATAAAATTACAGTTGAGGAGACTAATAATTCATTATCGAATGAAGAAGGGCAAGGTCACTTGTACAATTACCTGTTCAAACATTTATATTCCTTGTATAAAAAGGTCCTACTTACACAAAAGTTGAGCTGACGGCCATGGAAATATTCAGAACTAGGAAATGTGCATTCCTACCGAAGCTCTGAGGGAACGCTAAAGGAAAAAAAGGGTAGTTGCGTTTATCTATTTGTTCTGTTTGATTTTTGTAGTACGATTTATTTCATACAGTCAAAGTTAACTCATAGCATGAGTCTGGCATGGATGTTTAAGGAAAAGCGAGTGGAAAAATGGAAGAACAAAAATGAATGCTGTGAGTGCAAGGTTAGATCGGTATTGCTGTGCTGGGCTTTAGCTGTGGATACGTGTATTGAAATTAACAGTGCTATCACTATTCTTTTTCTCCTAATTGTCTGGTGTAGGATCTGATTCCAATTCCTTTTATGTCTCAAGAACGTAATAAAGGTATTGCAAAGATGTTAGCACAGAAATGTAGTCAGCTACCTGAAAAATCAAAGATATTCAGCAAACATAGCTGGAGGATGGAAGGAAAAAGAGAGGGGAAAAGACAAATTACAAAGGCAGAGGCTGTAATACCCCGCTGATAAACCCAGGGACACGTGGTTAGCAGTGGTTCTGTTCCTGTCCGTGCTGTTAGGAGGCAGGAGGTAAGGCAGGACGGGAGAGCAGGCTGCCTGCGTGATGGTCTCCCCACTCAGGCACTGCCTACGCTGAGGCAATACTTCTGAAGCCATCACTTTGATATGATTGTTTCTGTTTACGTAGACTCTGTGGTTTAAGATAAAAAGGCCCAACTTGAAATGAAGATGACTGAGCAAAATCTCTCAGAATTCTGGAAACACTTGAAACTTTTTGAAGATTACTTGTAGTTCTGAAAACGCACCCTTTGGGCAGGCTCCGGCTGAAGGAGAGGTGCCTGCTGGCGGAGAGAGGTTCCTGCGGGCTGACTGCTGGGAAAGGCGGACAAGCAGGTGTGTGGGTGGCCGTGATGAGTAGCCTGATTTTTGCTGATCCAAGCGTAGTGGAGAAAGAGGGTCTGGGTTAACCTCTCCCACAGGGGATGCACGTATTTCAACATTTTGATTTTTACAAACAACTGTCTTCATCAGTTTAATGCTGATGACGTGGTGTCGTGATGGGTATGGGGGAAGTTATTGCCTAGAGCACACACAGAAGAGGCAAACATCCACACGGAAGTGGACGCTTAAGAGGCAAACCACCAGCCAGGTTTCTCAGCCTCTGCCAAGGCTGTGGCACCTCTTTCGAGGAAGCAAAGTTCAAGGAACTCAGCTGGAACTTCCTGCCCTCCCTCCTCCTCCACAGTGGTGGAGGTGTCTCCTCGGGGTGCTGAGTGTCCCACAGGTTTGTGGGAGCTGGCTGGCCGTTGTGGAGAGTCTTGCAGCACCTCTGGCTCAGAGCTTCGCAAAGCTTTGATGGCTCTGAGGCATAAGGGTGTGATAAGCCTGCGCACTGGCTTCATCTCGGGGTGGTGGCCACCCGGCTGTCTGTGCAGCGACTGTGTTGTTTGCCTTGTGCAGTGTGTCACATCCCTACGGAGCCAGTCGCTCCTTTCCAGCCCTTGTGGCTCGGTTTGCTTGCTGATGTGATAACCCGCTGAGTGCAAGGTGTGTTTGCTTTGCTTTTTATTTATTTTTTTTCTTTTTTGTTTGTTTATGTGAATCATTGTTACTATGAATCAGTCCTGCTAAGGAAGTAAAACAAACGTTTATTCACAGTCTCCTCGGGTAGCTGGCAAAATCCTAATCTGCTTTACCAGCAAGCTGATGTAATGTAACAACGAACCAAAGTAACCTTCGAAGTTTCCACTGCCCTGAGTTTTCCTTCATTTTCACCACCTGAAATACATGCGAGACTACTTGAACATCTATTTCTCTTGCACTGAGGGATGCAGCAGCACCTGTACAGAAGGCTGACAGTATCCTCTTTATCGGAACCCTGAGCTGCTCGATAGAATATTCATTGCAGGAATAAAAATCTCTTGCAAGGCTGATGTACAGCGAAAGGTTCAGAGTTGTAAAACATACTGTATTTTACTGGAGAGATCATGGGTCTCTCAGGTCTAAGCCAGGTTGTCTTTTTGCCGCAGTGAAGGTCCCAGACTATCTTTAGACATTTTGATTTCTTTTCATAGAATCACAGAATGGTTTGGGTTGGAAGGGACCACAAGGATCATCTAGTTCCAACCCCCCTGCCATGGGCAGGGACACCCTCCACTAGACCAGATTGCCCAAAGCCCCATCCAACCTGGCCTTGAACACTGCCAGGGATGGGGCCTCCACAACTTCTCTGGGCAACCTGTTCCAGTACTTCACCACCCACCACCCTCACGGTAAAGAATTTCTCCCTAACATCTAATCTAAATCTCCCCTCTTTTAGTTTAAACCCATCACCCCTTGTCCTATCCTATCACTCCCTGCCCTTGTAAACAGGGTGGTTTGTAAGCAGGTAGCCTGGCTGAATGTACTGGAGAAGAGGTGAGACAGCAATGCATTCGTGGTAGATAGTAAAGTGAATAAATTCACCACATCATTTATAACCAGATGAGGTGCAACAAAAAAAAAAAAAAAAAGGTTGCCCAAGTAGGATAAGTAGATAAAGCTGTATCTGTTTTATCTGTGTAAGAGTTACCGGCTCCCGAAGCAGGTTTTATTAGCTATGATGCATTGCCTCTTTGTATGCTAATGCGATGCCCGAAACTCCTGGTCGCCAGGACTATCGGGCGTGCTTTGGGCTCACAGCTGGGCAAGCTGTGGTAAGCTGTGTCCCGGTGGGGTGGCTCCGAGCCTGTCTTCAGGTACAGAGCGTGATCACTGCAGCTCCCCCACGGCCTCCACCTTTATCGCCTTGGGCCCCGTGGGGTTATACTCTCTGTGAAAGAAAGCACAAGTGGTTTATACAATGTCTAGTGTTGATGCTGCTCTGCAGCGTAGGCAAACCTCTCCGGGTTTTCCCCTTCCCGCTTTAGAACAGGAGCCTGGTTTCTTCTGGTGCTTTTATTTCCTTATTTACCAATGGCATTAGCCGTGGGGAAGGCGATTCTGAGCGCTTGCCTTGATGTTTCTGTCTGAGATTTAAACCTAGGTTTCAAATAGCACCGAAACCTCAGTGTAAAAGCCAGCAGAAGCCAAGGTTTGGGTTATAAAATTGCATAGGTGTAGAGCAGCCTTTGCTCATGGGTACCGTCAGCGTTGGTTACACGTTGTGTGTAGCAAACAGGGGAGTCTCACAGCTGTTTTTCCTGCCATTTGTCACTACCTACGGGTAGTGACATGTGATAGAGATGGCTGGTTTAATTCAGAGTGTAAAGTTCTGATCTGTACCGTGATGCACCCTTTCCTGGCTCCAGAAGAGGATGAGCCTCTGTGCCCTTTTGTTTCCTTTTCCCTTTAATGCTGAGCCTCAAAAATGGCAAAGTGCAGAGTGCTGAGCCAGTGTTAGGCGAGCATGGTGTCACACCAGAAGCTGTAGCAGCATCTTGCATGCCATTAACAGTAACCTTTCTTTAGAGCATCATCTAAAGCTTCTATAGGCTGATGCTGGCAACTGACAGAGAAAGTGAGATAGCATTATTTACTGGTATAAAGTACAAAATGGGAGAATAAAACAGAAATAAGGGAATGGACTACTGAAACTGCAAGGGTAGTTGGTTCTTTATTGTACTCATGTACATCAGATTGGAGTTTTATAACTCCGCAAACAGTTATTACCACGTGATGTCATCAACAGTACTCATCCTTTAGAACAGGCATGGTCAAAATAGCAGTAGCAATGGTAGTATCATACACAAGAAAAGGAATAGGTTCCACTTGGTTCAGCTAGCAGAATATCTTACTCAGCTTGGACACAGTCTTTTTGGATGAAACATTCAATGGGACTGTCTTATTTGATTGCTCAGCTTTTAATAAGTAGTGATATTGCTGACTTGTATTTAAGATATATAATAGTCATATCAAAACAGGGCAATTTGGCTTTGTGCATCTTTCCTGTAGATGAGCATATCCCTTTCCGTGTGATCGCAGGATTTCCATCAGAGGAGGCTGTAGGTTCTTAGCCAGCGAGTGCTCAGATTCCTGTTCCCCTGCACACCCCTTCTAACAGCTGATGGTAGCAGCTTGATGTGTGTGCTTCTGGCCTGACTGATGCTCTGGAAGCCGGTCGCTTACAGTGTAGCTTATACTTGGATATTTGGCTGTGAGTGTGCTGGAATTTTAAACACACAGCAATGGTGATATTTTATTTAAGAAAAGAGTGTTGTTAAGTAACAGCCCATAAGGGTTTTCAATCATTTAAATTACAGTACAGTCTATATGCACGGACTGTAAACTAAGAGGATTTATATAAGATTATAATGGCTCCAGAGGAGCTGTGAAGGGAATAATCTGCGTTTTACAAGTTGCACTGCTGTGGTCTATTCTGTCAATCCTCATTCACTTGTAACGCTTGTTGTTGAGCAAGTACTGTTATTTGCATCTTCACCTTGTTATTATGTTTTGCTCGTTGCAAAAAAAAAAAAGGCTATAAAATAACAGTATTTAATTTTTTGAAGTATGATGGAAGGAAAGAGTAGTTTTCATAGAATTATTTGAAAAGATCTAACAGCAATGGAGAGACCTCCTCCACAGACCATAAGAACAGATAGGGAATAGGAGCATTCTGGCCTGACAAGAGATTTTAACTTGTGTGGGGTTATTTTAGAGAAAAGAACTGGATTCATCCTGCAGTGAAGGAAAGACAGGTGATTCTATTTTTTTCATATCTGTTTATTACACAAAAAAAAAGCTGCTACGCAAAACCTGATAAAAGTAAAGATCTATACACAAAGAGCACAGAAAACCATTAAACTCCTCTTCCTTTTGGGCAAAACTTCATTAGAGGATGAGTTTCTCATGGGTCTAAGGACAAAATATTTCTGTAGATGTGAAAAATAAATAGAATCTCTTCAGGATTCTAATTTGGTGCTGGTGAAGGTCATGAAGAGAGTCTTTTTCTTAGTTGCAGGCTATTCCAGACACAAGTAGGTGCCACCTGTAGGTCACCTGGGCATGGTATTGATCGTTTTCAGAGTCAGGGTGCTGCCCTGGAGTGTAATGAATTACGTATTTTCTCTGTGCCTAAGAAAATAATTTCCCCCACGGTGGCCCAAATCCTGGCATCTGCTTTGTGCTTATTTTGGTTACTGAAACAAGCCTTGCAAGCACTTTTGCTAAACTAACACATACATTTGTTCTGCTCCGCAGAGCAGGTGTTTTCTCCAGGCTTACTCTCAGGTGCAGATGCCAGGGAGGATGGTACTGTGTGGTGTGCTATGATGTGCCAGGGCTTTTTAGAATCATAGAATGGTTTGGGTTGGAAGGGACCAGAAGGATCATCTAGTTCTAATCCCCTGCCATGGGCAGGGACACCCTCCACTAGACCAGGTTGCCCAAAGCCCCATCCAGCCTGGCCTTGAACACTTCCAGGGATGGGGCCTCCACAGCTTCTCCGGGCAACCTGTTTCAGTGCCTCACCACAACCTTTGGTGGCACTGATATGTGTTTTTTAATAGGTCTATTTTGAGTCAGAGTAAGAGACAGTGCAATAAGTTCAGTATAAATCATTAGCTCTTTCATTTTAGGATCTTTTTTAGCATGGAAGAGTAGCGCATCATTGACAGAGGGTGCACTGAACAATGCGCAATTGCAAAGATGAGTCAGCCTTAAAATCCTAAGTCTCATTGACTGTACTGTCCAAGATCACTGAAAAAGATTACTAATTCTGGCTATTTCATGTCATCCAAATTGGAAAGAATTTGATTTGCAGAAGGGTTTCAGGAATAACTCTCTAAGGGTTGCGTTTAAGATTTCTCAGTTTGGACACAGAAGAAAGAAAATCCAGCCTCACTGGTGGTTTTGAACATTTTGTCTGTTTCTCTTCATGACGTCACTTCATCATTTCGTAAAAAGCAAACAAAGGGTATGCTCTTCTCCTACGCATGTGATCGTAGTTCAAGTATTATGAAGTTTTAGCAAGAGGGGATTTCAGTTTACTGATATTTCCTTCCTCCGAGCACTGAAGTAATAAACCAGAAAAAGTTGGTATTCCCTTTTGAACTCCATTTAAGGGCCTCCCGTTACTGCCCGCTGCAAAGGCATATTTCGGCTGACACTTGGAGTTTTCTGGATTTCTCTTCTGTGTCAGAACTTAGTCATTTCTTGCAGAGTTATTTCAGCGTGCTATATGGGCTGTCCCACATCTGCAGCCAGCCTGCTAGGCTGTCCTTCGCAAGCGCCTCACTTCCTTGCTTTCTGCAGAGAAAACTATTTATCTGTCAGACAGCTCCCTCCATGGCAGTGCCGTATTGTTAAGACATCTCCTTTTAATTTCATTTAAACCCTTTTATATCTTTTAAAATGCTAATGCTTCAATGCACCTGCGGTTACCATTTTTCTCATTTTGAATTCCTTCAGAAGACGAGCCTTTCTTGGTAAATGATATTTCAGTTTCCATGGTGCTTCTTATTACAAGTAGCTGCTCTTTTCATCACCGAATAGTGCAATTTTCATTCATGGCGAAATATCAATGATAACATACAGCAGTGAATTGTTCCTTTATGATCCTTGGCATTGTGGAAACTCTCCTGCTCAAAATTAAATGTCAAGGAATTTAACAAGTATGAAAAATCTGACTCCTTTCATGCTCACACACAGACACATGCTCCTCCCTCCATCCCTCTGTACACCTAAGCATTTGTCTTCTCGTGTTACTGTAAGGAGTCATCAATATGCTACCAGCGGTGCTTCCTAAAAAGTTCAGCTGCGGGGCCGAGGGGCGGCGTTCCCTCCTGTACCCTCCGCCGGAGCTGAGCAGGGTGTTTTGTATTCAGGCCGCTTGTTCCCAGGCTCTGAACTCGAGCAGCTCGTTTTGGGAATGATAGCAGCCTCACCAGCCTGTTCCCTTACCTTACTCAAAGCGTCGCTTTGTCATTTGCCGTGCCATAAATCAGAAACATATGTTCTCAGTATAGACAGTAGAAATACATACAGATCAAGGCAGGGCTCTGCTTCCACCCCAGCCTGCTGCCTGAAAATGCTCAGGGTCCTGCAGTAGTTTGGGAAGGGTGGAGCATGGCTTTTAGTGGTGTCCCTTTTGTAACCACCCTAATCTCTCCCCTGGCCAGGACGTTACTACATGGTAGCCCCTGTCTGCTGGCTTAAGTTTTCCAGCTATGCTTGCTTCCCACCTCAGGCTCCCTTGTTTGTACTGGTAAGTATTGCCAGCGCTCTGCTGACTGCTGTCTTTGCACTTCACGGGAAAGTGGCCATGCAGGACTGCAGCTCTGCCTGCCTGTAAGTCTGCAGGTAACTTCGGGAGACTCCGCCTTTCCCACAGAAAGTGATTCTGCCTGGGGAAAGTAGACCCTGTTGATGAATCGGGTGTTCAGGGTATTAATAATTTCAAAATCCTGATGCAATAAATAAAACTACTTTGAATACACAATTAAATCACAACCTTCTTTTACATTTATTTTAAGTCTGGCAGTGAGGTACGTGTCTATGCGGAGCAGTTCAGAGGACGTTAGCCCAGTGATCCTGTGTTAGGTAAGGCAGCTCGGAGGAAGTGCTTTGAATCGCGCCTCTGCCCCACTCCCCTTCGTTTCCCATACATGAGTTTGGTGCAGGCAGGTGTTTTGTTTTTACAGCCCCATGTCAGGTTTGTGGTTATAGCTTCCTTGCCTCTAAGCAAGCACCGTGATTTACTGTTGCTTCTCACCATAATCTACGCTACTGGCAGTGCTGTAAGCACTTCCAACAAATAGGCCTCAGAAGAAAATAAAATGCTGGAGCTTGTGAAAGAGCAGAGGTGCTCTCTTCATCTCCTGGTTGAGCGAGAGCTAGGCAGTAAAAGTCAAATCTGAGTTTTTGCGTCTCTGGTGGAAAAGGTCACAAACTTCCTGGAGTATATGAAAGTTTCCCACAAATGAAATAGAGGATGTCAAAACGCTGATGTTGGGTAGAAGCATGGAAATCATTCATCAAACCCAGGAGTGACAATAGATTGAATCCTCTGAACTGAGACTATGCTGCTTTTTAAAAGGCAAGCTTTTGTGAGAGTGTGACAGACAGTGTTTTCATTACAGACCTAGCCTAAACACCACCTTAATTGCAATATCCTAGATAAATGATCATCTTCATCCAAGCATTTTCTACTGTCATTTTTAGATGCTGAAATGCTAATGCATATTCTTTGCCAGAGATCCTGCTCAGCTGCTGCCCATGTTGCCAGGCACCTGACTTTTCTCCAGCTAAGCCTCCCAGGTTCTCTGAGGACAAGCGCACCTGAGTTTCTAGGGCAAGCCCAGCTCCACGCAGGGGTGGCTAGGCTCGACTATTACAACAGGAAAGAAAAGCCAGCTTAGGATCTTGGGACCTTTAGGTCCTTGGAAGGGGTATGTCTTGGGGTCAAGTAACGGTGCAAATAAATGTCAGGTCTGATTATTCATATGTCACTTGGAAACAGTCACAAACTTTGTACAATAAGATAGCAAATGAGGTAATGTGAGGATGTTGGATCCTGGCACTTGATGGATGTGTGGAAATGGTGTATCAGAGAGTTGGTGGAGAAGTCACAGGAGATGATTTATATTTTATGTTTCAAGTCTGTGTTCCACTTCTTCTTTTAAAGGGATACTTTTAAAACTTAAGCCCCCATTTTACTTGTATTTCATATTATTTCAGCAGCTTTGTGTACTGCTGCTTGCGCCCACTTTCTGGCTCCTAATAGTGCTCATACATTTGCTATACAAGAAGCATGCATGGCTAAGCAAAGACAGCATGACTAATATTTAGCATTGTAACCTCAAAAGTCCTTTGTGGATTTAGCTGTCATCTTTAATACCTGCTGTCTGGGCTTAGTTTTCGTTGGGAATGTCAGGAATGCTATCCACTCTGTGTGAAAAGATTCAGGATCCTGCTTGAACATGACAGGCTTCTTTAGCTGGCCGTCCAAGTTTCAGCAGTATCTGTTCTGCTCTTCAAAGGAAGGTGTTTCATAAAAGGCATTGGCTTGACAAGTTAGGGCTTGGGCTGTGACGTAAATGAATACAGCGCTCTGGTGAGATCCGGCTTGCCGACCTGAGTCAGTACACAATGTGACCGCAGCCAGGTTCAAATCTCTATGAGCATAAAGCAAATCGCCTTGTGAGTGAAACAACTGCCCGCAGTCTCTCCAGGGCTGTTGGCAGATCTGCTTCTGCTTGGGATTTCCTGCTAGAGTTTGCCTGGAAGGAGACGCTGTGGAGAACAGCATTACCCTGTGCAATCAGTACCTTTCTAGGTCTTCAGTTTTAGCTGAGAGAGAATTTATGCTAGTTCACTTTTTAGGAAAGCCTGCTGGAAAGGGTATTGAAAACACTTGAGAAGTTAAAACCTGCTGTCCTTCCCAGCACACTTGTAACACCCTTTAAAGTCAGTTGGTCATAGAAGACCCCTTTTATGAACTGTAACCAATTATAATCCAAACCAGTGAAGTCAAACACCAGGAAGAAAGCAAGTAATTAGGCATAGCAGAAATGCTTTTCTTCTCTTGCTAAGGGATAGAAAGCAAGTAGGTTTTTAAACGCAGACTGCGGCCTGATTGTTCACTCTATTGTCCCGGTGTCGTGGTGCTGTATCTCTGCAGATGCCAAGAACCAATGCATCGAAATGGAGAAGGGAGCCCTTTAACGCTCGCTCCAGCAGTAACATCCATGGGGCATGTGGTGGCGTAAATGAGAGCAGAGCTTAATAGCTCTTCTTCTTCTTCTTAACAGCTCTCCTTCTTCTCCCTCTTTTTTTTTTTTTTTTGTGTCTTCCCTGGAAAATCACAATCAAAAAAAGACAAAGGGAGGTCACATGCTGTAATAGCGTCTGAGCTGCAAGCCCACAAACAGCAGCTCCCGTCTGGAACATAAGGCTGGAACATATTGGGAGGCAGTGAAGAGGGGGGACGCGGCGATCTGCTGAGGAGAACCTTTGCTACAATAAACAAAATAATAATAGCTTGTTGCTAAAGCCAGTCTATGCCGAGACCCGTATTAGCATTTACAAATACACGGATTCTAGAGGTGCTGTGAAGATTCCCATCCCTTTTGCTTCTCTATTCCTGGCTTTGATTCTGTCCTGGGAGGTGGTCTCCTTTTAAGTTTTGCATCCTCCTTTTCCCCTAACAGATGGGTGAGATTGTAATTTTTTCACACGTTGATATGGTGAGAAACATTTGATCCCTTCAGTGTAACTGGCTGTCTTGTAGGCGCTTTTTGCATGAAAAACATGTATCAGAGATAAATAAAAAAAACCCCATACTGCTTTGCTGCCCAGGGTTCGGGATTGCCGCAGCTCGCAGAATGACTGCTCGGGAATGGCGAGAGATAGAGGTCAGGCTCTGTAAGGCGGCATTTACTAAGCTAAGCCTATATGTCTCTGGTCTTGCACAGAAGTCCTGGGAATATTAAATTACCAGGGCTTTCTTGCTGCTTTCTCTGTTGTATTTGGTTACTTTTTCCAGTGTCAGGTTATTTGGCTAAATTTGCACTTTTGACTTCTGCCAAGCTTTGGCCCTATGGACAGTGCAACGCATGATTAGATTTTTTTTTAAGAGTGCCAAAATCTGGAAACAGTTCAGTTGGAAAATTGCTTAACAGATTGCAAATGGTGAATAAATTATTGCACAAGGGAACTTTTGAAAAGTATCTTGAAACTCCTGTAGTGGTAGATTTTTAGCTAAAGTAGTATAACATACACAGGCTCATGTTCACGAAAACCAAACAAATCCTTGCCTGGAAACCATGTGAAGGAATAAGGACTTTTCTTTTCTCCTTTATTTATTTTTAAAAATAATTTAAATGTAATGGAAAGTATCTTTCACAATTTCTATAGCACAGTAAAGAAATGGTTTAGCTCACCTAACTTTACTAGTAATTGATTGTTTTATTTAGATTTTCTTATTTATGTTTCCCCACTGGTGCAGCTTTTTCCAGGACAGCAGAGCTGTCTGAGCAGCAGAGCTCAGACTGAGCATTTGTAAAACTTGGCTTTGAAATGGGTGCAAGGAAATTATTTTGGCATGGCATCTCAACAGCAAAGCATGTGGTGGCAATGTGTTTCACACTTGTGAACTCAGCTGGCTTGGTGGGGCATGATTTGACTGTGTGCTTGTCATTTCATAGAAAGAACAGCCCGCAGTGGTCACAGCTCTTAGCGCTCGCTGTTTGGTGTTATAGAAGTTGTCATTAAGCTGGGATGTGAACTGTAGACTTCTGGGAATGTTCCTTGGCTGATTTATTGACGGTATTGTTCTTATCTCCAGGTTCTTGCTCTGGCTTTCTTTCTCTTTTTCCCTTTCTTTCTTTTTCCTCTTTGTCTTACTTGGTCTGCTGTGTGCTTTTCCTCTCAAAAAATATTTGTAGGAGGTAGAGCAGTACCGGAGCAGATTATCAGAAGATCTATGATTCTGCAACACTGAAGGTCAAATTCAAACCCCAGTGGATATCCTGATTAACTGAACCCTGTGCCCTGGCTCCAGGGCCCTTTACAGGTTCTAGAAGGAGGAAATTTGCTTCCAAGCTGTATACAGCATAGCTTGGCAATGTGTTTCAGCCCCGCATAGCCACAGGATGGACTAGCTGTGTTCCTAATGCTGATTTTTTTCTGCAGTGGTAGACTTCTCAGTGACTCTTTTTCTGGGAAGCGCAAGGTACATGTGGTCTTCATTTAATCTGTTGTGATTCTCCATTACTGTTGCTTTATATATAGGGCAGAAAGCGAAGATTTGGCTTTGAATAGTGACTAGGGATGGGTAAATCTTAAAATGTGTGGAGATTCAATTCAATTTTGATCAACATTCAGATGTTTAGAAGCTACCATAATTGTCTCCCATCTGATTTTGTAAAGACTTTTTAATTATATTGTCAATATTTTCCTGATTCAGGTTTCCTCAGATAATATTTTTTTTTCCTTTGGATACTGATTTTCTTCAAAGTTCTGGGAGAAGAGGTGAATATTGCATAACACTTTCCTGGCAGCAGCTTCCCCTTCTACCCAAGGAGCAGCCCACTTGAATATCATTTTGGCAGTAATGCATGAGGCACTTCCAAATCATTATATAGGTTTAGGGTTAACATCAGCACCTAAGTTCTACTCAGAAAAACAGCTGATATGAACCCATTAGCTATTCTGAGGTCTTTACTGGTTTGACGAGACTTCTGTCGTGGTTCTAAGACTTCTTTCCTCAGAAATGTCATACTGAAATGGTCAAGTTTCCCATCAGAAGTTTTAGCTTCAATGAATCAAAATCTCCAAGTGAAAAAGCTTTTTTTTTCCTTGAATTTTGTGACTCTCTCTAGTCCAAAACTCTCAGCTAGCTGTGTGGCAGTTGTGAATTTGCATTGTATCAGGAACATGGCTTATCAGTGGGCTAACACCCTATGTTGTTATGAATGCAGAAGTGAAAAGGTGAAATCTGCATCAATAGAGGCAACTTAGTAGAGAATAGAAATTAGGTATGATTTTTCCTGATTTGGAAAGACTTGGAAGTCTAGGAGAATATCTAAAATAGAAGAAATATGGTACAGTGGTCCTCCCAAAAAAGGGGAGTAATGTTCATTGGTAACAGCATTGCAGTTTTTATTCCAGTGCGGTGACATAGTTCATAGCAGAGAGTTTGATAACGGGACCCTGTTGCAAATTGGGGAACTGCCTCTTAAATTGGATGGATAGAAAAGACACGATTAAAGCTTTCACTTCGTAGTTTTACGTACGGTTCGTACCTGTCTGTCTGTGCTTTCAGATGATTCGAGGGCCAAGTGTAAATCTGCACTGAGGTGTCAGTGAGAAATGAACCGTACCGTATTACTCATCCCTGAAATCTTGAAACCGGCCTTTCATTTTTGTCTAAATCTGTCGTGGAAAGCAGTGCCTAATAAGCAGCACTCGGAGGGGCTGTGTGCGAAGGCACGGCAGCCCTCTGAAGGCCTGCTCCTGCCGGGAGACCAAAGGAGGTGCAACCTGAGTGCTCGCTTCGCTCAGAAGATGAGGACTCGGCAGCTTAGAAGTCACAGCATCCCTTGTGCTGCTCCAGGCGTCAGTTATGATCTGCAGGCTTTTTAATGACTAGTGGTTGCTGCCCAGTTCTGGCTTGCCTTTTTTTTTTTCCTCCTCCTATTTATTTTGGTGGTTGTTGGTATTACTCTTTAAGGGGGTTAGTGCTCTTCAGCGTAACGAGGTAGGACCCACAGTGCTAAGGAAACAATCATGTTTAGAAGCATGTTTCCCCTCCCCGTCCCCACTTAGTTTTGAACTGCTATTTTGTTTAAGAGAGAATTAGACTGGGAGTTAAATTAGAAGCCAATACAGCAGGCAGGTGTTTGTTAATAGAATGGACAAAGATAGTTTTAAGTTTAACAATGTGGTTTCATTCAAATGGCATTTGCGAAAATAGCACAAATTTGTGATTTTTGGCTGGAAACATTTTTTTTTGGTTGGAGTAAGTGCTGATTTATCCAATAGCTTGGTGGTTGAAGCATTCATCTCAGATGCAGAAGATAAAAAGAAAATCTCTGTTCTGAGAGGCTTTGAAACCACACATCCCTACTTTGAATCAGATGCTAGATGGATTGAATGCGATTTACATCCAGGTCAGGTAAGAAGCTTAACCAAATTGGTTGCAAAATATCTGGCAACCTACAGAAACGCTTTTTGCAGAGACATATTACCAACACGTAGCTCTGCAGTATTTCTTGAGTTGGTAATTTTGTGGTTTTTCCAGCAATATAGCACTTGTATTCTGGATTGTTTGCTCTGGTCCTTGCTGCTGCCTTCCCCATCAACACGCATCCACTAAAAGTTGGCTCCGCTCTTTCCAGCTTCTTCCCTTGAGACCGTGTGCGTGAGATAGCAGTGGGTTAATGCAGTATCATCATGTCCCCCCAGATCTGGTGCAGCAAATACGACATGGTCCTCTTACCTACCTGTGAGTCTGGGTTAATGACAGTATTTGACACCATGGTTTCTAAGGTGGGCAAGATGTGCAGCAGCGATACTGACCCGCTTTATTTGTTTAGTCTCAGTTTAGAACATCTTTTCAGCCCTATACAGGCATAGTAATGTCAAGGATTTCGTTGCGAAATAAGTACTGGTAATGAAGATTATCCTTAAATCCTGACCCAGCTATGTTTCTTTGGGGAAAAAAAATATCAGAAAATGATGAATATTTCTGTTGATTCTTTTCCTTTGAAGTGATTGCAATAATCCTTTAGGACTGTGCTTGTGGTCTCTTCTGGGACACCAAAATTCCACATTCTGTCTCTCCTTTCTCCCACCTGATGGGGTGACCTTCACAACAAAGTTCTCTAAATCTGGCAACCTTTGCAACTTTCAAAAGCTATCTTAATGTAGACAGCTGGAGGGAACCAGCCAAGAGCAGGAGCTCTCGGCCCTCCTCAGAGGGAGTGCACATACTGCATCTTTCCAACTGCAGTTCTCAGCCTTAGAGAACCAGACATTGGTTTCAGATCTGAGCCTCCTCTTGGTACAGTGCTATCAAGTGGAAAGAGACTAGAGTAACACTTGAAGCATCTGGGTTTTGTTCCTAACTCGAACGCTTGTCTGCAGTGGGGCTTTGGATGAATTCACTGTGCCTCTGTTTCTCTTCTGTAAAATAGAAATAATTCTGCTTTTCTGCTTTGCTGACCGGGAGGATGTGCTGTATAAAGTTCAGTGATGTTATTTATTTGTGTGTTATTGTTCTGCCTTTTAGCTAAGATGTTCAGGGTTTTGTACTGTTCAGTACTATTTGTGCTGTACTAACAGTACAGGTTTGTGCTGTTCCTATTTCTGTGTCATATTCTGCCCTCATGCATCCCTGAATAGTGAACAAGATAGTTGGGATGTGGTAAGGTATGCGAGGGAAGAATTGCACAGAGGAGGAGAGGACAGTTTCACATGCTAGATATTTTGGCATCCAGGGGAAGATATCGAACCACCTCCAGGTGGGCAGTCATTGAGTGCAGTAGGTATGTTGGAGATGCTGCTGTGATTGTTCTCCTGATAGACAGAGAGCTGAATCACCTGCATCTGTCACCTGCCTTATTGCTGGTTAAGCACTGATACCTGCTGCCTTCCTACTGGGCTTTGCTTGAAAGTCAGTATGGGTAGGCAGCTCAAACAGGCCATACTTCTTGTATGGATAGTACAAGGACCACAGCCTCATGGCATTCCTAAAGGACTCCTTCCTCAAACGGTTTCTCACCTCTTCATTATAAACCTATTTGTTTTGTCTGGATGGTTTTGCTTAGATGTGTTATTTTTTTTACTGGTAGTTTCTAATTACAATATTTTGGGATCACCAAATGTGCATTCACCATCATTAGTGGCTTCTTCTCATGTTATTTATTTCATGTTCAGGGAATAGCAACCAGATTGCAAAATAATGAGCTACCTTGTGTATTTCAGAAACATACCCCTCGCAATATGCATTTCAATGATTATCGTCACAGTTGGCTATGTGTTAACAAACGTGGCTTATTTCACTACAATCAGTGCTGGGGAATTGCTGCTTTCAAAAGCTGTAGCAGTGGTAAGTTACAGAAGAAAAATACAAAGCTATATCCCTGCTGCAGTTGTGTTTATTGATATATTCCTATTTCCAGGGGAAAAAATTGGGGGGACACATCCAATCAGGCTTTTCTGTGGCTCCTCTTTTACACCGCATATAAGCATCTGGGTGAACTTAGTCTGATTTTTGGCTGATACATGGGATTGCACTTAAGGCCATCGATAGCATTTGCAATGTAACGTTAGACTGTACTTATTTACCTGATATAACAAAGTCAATAGGACTTAAATTTTATAGCCAAGTACATGCTTCAAAAATTCTGTGCTAAGTTATAGGCTGAATGCCTGGGAAGCAGAAAACATAGATATTTGTGGAAGTGGGAGGTCTGAACTATTTTTTGTAGCAAGAAGCGGTAACCCTGCCTCTGCACAACGTGTGTCCTGAGTATGTAGGAAGGAGGTTGCTGTAAATACTGCAGTTCATTTGGAAATGAGTTGCAAGACAACCTGGTTTGGAAATACCGCTTCGATTTGTTCTTGCTGAATTGTGGTGATGACACTGATTTTAATACTTATGCTATCTGACTCACAATGAGGAAACAGAAATTTCTGTTTACTTTCCAGTAGTGACACTGCCTGTGGCTATTTCAATTGATGTGACATGTAAAAAAATGACCAAATTCTGTAGCTTGCAGGAGATTTGGAAAGAAAACATTTTGCAAACCCAAAGAAAATTGTGCATGTCTCCTGTGGTGCCCAAAACTCCAATTAAATCTTTTCTGGTAACCTGGAACAATAAAGTGTGAATGGATGGACTATAGCACCGGGTAGCATCAGCAAAGTAAAATCAAGGCTGTAAAAATATTCGGTATGCAGATCCGACCTTGATTCATTCAGAATGAGTCGTCTTTTTTTGAGCCATAATGGTCTAAACTGATGGAAATCAGGGCCTGGTTCCACCTCCACAGCGTTGCCTCAACTGGCAATCTTCCATGCGCAGTCAGGCGCGAGGGTGGCACACCTCATCCGCAGTAGCCTTGGTGCCACAAAGTAAGAGGTAACGAATGCACAGCACAACTTTCAGTGAGGGAGATGGAAAGAGGTATAAGTAAAACTTATACCATGCTTCTTGATAAGATGTTAATAGCGTAAAATTACTTTCATGTTTCCTGAAAAATCACTGTATGTTTCTCTCTCCTCTCACAGACCTTTGCCGAACGACTAATGGGAAACTTTTCTTTAGCTGTACCAGTATTTGTTGCTCTCTCCTGCTTTGGATCTATGAATGGTGGCATTTTTGCAGTCTCCAGGTGAGTGTTGCTAATATTTCTGGGGGTGAAGGGCATGGGATGTATACTGAAAGTGACGAAGCAAGAGGAAGGGAGAGTAAGATCAATTCCTTTAGCCAGAAATGAAAAAAAAGCCTGTAATGTCCACCACGTGTGAGGCTTTTTCTCACTCTGTTCCTATTGAGTTTAGTATCTCATTGTTAAAACCCTCTGAATGGTTTGGAAATGTATCTCTGAGTGTAGTACTTAATTAACAGCTGCTTTGTTTCATGAGAAGAAGGCAAACTGGAGGGAAAATATTAACGAATTCCAAACACCCAGCGTAGGGTAAGGTAAGGAGGGGACACCTTCAGAGATGACTTTGATTTCTGCATACGGGCTTCTCTTGCTAGTCTTTTCGTTCAGAATACCTCAAACAAGCCTAAGAAGTGCCGCTGTGCTCTGTGACTTTCACGAGCCGCTTTGCCTAGTCACAGTAATGAGCACATTTAAAGTCTGTCCACATTTATTTCCCACCAGGATGTTCTTCGTTGCATCCCGCGAGGGTCACCTTCCGGAAATTCTCTCCATGATTCATGTCCGCAAGCACACTCCTCTGCCAGCTGTCATTGTTTTGGTAAATCATACAAACAAATGTTCCTGCACAAGAATTCATATTACAGGCTTGCTCTGGAGGATTCGAACAGAATTTGGGCACTGCTTGAGCCTCATTTATTAATGTGTACGTGGGCTTTGGGCAGGGCAGAGGACAGTAAAGAGAGGAATGAGATTTGGGAGTTGTTCTTATTTTATCATCTCCTCACTATCTTGTCAGTAGCACTTGACTGCCTATCTCTGCAGCCTAATTCGTGTCTTATTGCCCTTTATTTCTAAGGACCTGCTAGTGATGAGCTAGTTCCCTTTCAGGGAAACACATTCCAGTTAAACAAACAAACAAAAAAGGGATTCATTTAACTCAAAGTACAGCTAAACACCAGCATCTGGGAGCACCCTCAAGGCTCATTATACCACCTTATAGTGAAAAATGCAAACAATTATGCACTAAGATAATGGAAGGGGAACCCTCAGCAGTGCAGTGTAGCAGTGATTAAAAAATGAGAGAACGTGTGCCTGGGCAATGGTCTGTGAATTGTCTAAGGAAAAACACCAGTATTATAGTGGAAATCCTATTACTGACTTCTAAAATAGCAGCAGAGCTAAATGTTGACCATGTGTTTGTATTGCAGACTAATTTGTATGGTAACATGTTAGGACAAAATGTCAAAATACCAACCTCCAACCTCAGTTTACATAGTGCCAAGATTTCCACTTAACTTGCAGTCTTCATAACCGTGGGTGTTCAGCCCCTCTTTTGGGACCAGTGACTGTAATGTATCTGGACAGACCTCTGTATCTGTGGGGACTTCTGGCCACAGCAACAGACGTGTGAGCATCTAGGAGTGTACGCCCATAAGATCAGATGCTCGTACTGGAATTTAAATCAGTTTTTGCTGTAGATGCCTATGAGCTCATTTCTGAAGTGCTAGCTGAAGTGTGGGATTTTGTATGCGCACACACATAGGCATCCAAATTTTGGAAATTAGGCAATGTGATTATGGTGAAAAGTTTTAATCGAATTCATTTTATATAAGCTTTTACTTTGCATTTTATTTCTTTGGGCTGAAGTAGTCATACCTTTTGGGTAAATTACATGGACTCTTTTCTGTGGAATGAAATGTGCAAAATGCATTAATATATTATTTTTTTCTGAAAAACACTTTCTGTTGTTACATTTGGTCCTGTTACAGCAATGCATTGATTTCCTTTGAAAGAGTCAGATTCTCATATGAAGATGGCTTTCCTTCACAGACTGTGACTATTATTTTTGTTTTACTTTATTGCAACTAGAGTAGTTGCAGGATATATTCTGCATTGGTAGTCTGCATTTTAGCATTTTCCCGCAAGGTCTACACACTGTGAGAAAGGAAAGAGCTCTTGAGGAGAAACTGAGAAATTGAGCATGTTCAATGCTTGAGGCTTGTTAAATAAAAAAGCATCCGTAGCAATTAAGAAATCTGTGTATGCATGCATGTCCTGGTTTTTGAGAGATACATGTGTAGCAATTCCAAGAAATCATGCAATCTGATTGTAACCCTACTCTATATTTCTTCACTGTCTGTGGCCTTTTCTTCTTATAACTGAGATTTTAAGCTTTTAGGGGCTGAGTCTATATAGAAGAAATCTTGCTGAAAATAATTCAGTGGTAAAATTTCCTTTGACCTTTACAGAGAAGAAGTTTGCTTAATATCTGTGTGTAAAGAACCAAGCACTTTGTAAGTCATTAGAAGTTGGAAGCCAAAGATCCATATTTGAAATATTGATCCTTCTGGTTTAAATCCATGCTGTCTTCACTGCTTGGGGGTGGGGAAGAGAAAGAGAGAGAGAAAAGAGAGAGAAGCTATGAGTCTAGATAACCAACACAAGTTAGTTTTCTTTACGTAAAGATTTACCCCAGTGTTTTACTGCATCTGCAGTTGATTTCACCTGTTGGCTTGTTATAAACCTAGAGAGGCTGTCACTGCCAGGATCTTCGCCCTGATGAACAATATGGGCTACACTGAAGCTGACTTGTTCGTTCAGCCCCAAATGCAAGGACTGTGGTGTTGTGGGCATAGGGTGTCTCATACGGGAAGTGCGGACTACCCCACAGAGATGATACAAAGCTACAAATATTCTGCTTTTGTCCAGAGATTACCCTGAAATAGATCCTTATAGCCTACACTAATCACCTAACCCAAAGTGCAGCGCTTTAGTTTATACATCAGCTTCTGCCTGTCTCACAGAAGCCTTGTATCTCAGAACAACTTTTTAATGAGGAAATGTATTTATTCGAGTGTCCCCTCTCCTTCTTGCTGTGCAGTAGCCACCTGAGTGACAGCTAAATGCTTCTCTCTGCTTGGAAGTGTTTGCATTTCCGATATGCAGTAAGTCTGCACCCTGCAAGCCTGAAAGGCGTATTGCAAATAGAAGCTGGTGGCACCCCAGTGTGCCCAGCTACCATCCCATGGTGTCTAGCTAGTCCTTCCTGCGCCCTCTTTGCTGAGTTCCCCTGTTGCACCCTGGGGGACCATAAGACTTTTTCCTTCCACAAGACACCTAGAAACCTCCACTTTCATATGATCAGATGTGACCAAAATTTAGCTGCTTCTGTCATTTGCATCCACAATGAGCAAGTAAAACTGCAGTGGGCTAACATATTTGCCAGGTCCCGTGAGAACGTTGCCCAGGATGCTCAAGCATTTTGGTGACGCAGTGGGCTATGTGCCTGTGTTTTTGTCTGGGTCAGAGGGGACAGATAAGTATTGGTCACGTGTGGCGAACTGGGACAAATATATATTTATTGAATATAATCTCAGGGGACAGCTAGGTATCAGTCACACAGCTGATGGTGTGACAAAGGCAGGCCTGAGGTCTGCGGCCCTCAGGTTTCTCTGCAAAAGGCTGTGCTGCTTGTCCCTGTGGAGAAATTTGACATCGCTGCTGTAAAATAATAGAGATCATTCCACTAAACTCCTCTTACGCTCTGAATTTCTTTTGCAGCATCCTCTCACAATGATAATGTTATTCAACGGGGATCTCTACAGCCTCCTGAATTTCCTCAGTTTTGCCAGGTGGCTTTTTATTGGACTAGTAGTTGCTGGGCTGATTTATCTCAGATATAAACGTCCTGATATGCCTCGTCCTTTCAAGGTAACCTCCGCTCTCTACTGTTTTAAATGAATCCTTCTCCCTCCTATCTCTTGTGCAGTCAGACAGTAAAGGAGCATTTTCTGATGTAGAAAGCTAAACTCTTTGTCGAGAAAAACAGACTTAATAGAAAATAGTCTTTTGCACTGAAGGGTCTCCAAGTGTTTTCCTGTAAGCTCCCAGCGCTACCCCAGCTCTGTTCCCTTCTGAAAGATAGTACTTGCCTTTTCCCTTGTGCTTGGGGAGCGGGGACTGAAGCTGCTGTGCCAAAGTGACCGTGTTTGCTCGGTTTGGCTTGTCTGTTGCACTGAGGCAGCACGATGCGAGCTGTCCTGTGTAGTCACATAGGGTTCAGACTGCAAATATTGGGATTATGGGTGCCAGCCTGATTTTGAGCCAGTCCTCTATTTAATGTCTCCTTTGATAAAGGCCTGAATAATTTTGCCACCAGAATTCATGTCAAGCGTAAGCATTAATATTGAACATTTATTTCATTGCCTATGCAGTATTGAATATGCCAGTTGGATGTGCAAGTAAGCTGTTAGTGCTATTATTATGATATTTGGGACTTGCAATGGATTTACAGACACAGCTATTGTGAAAACAGAAAGAAAATGCTAATAGTCTGGGCCACTAACTATTTTGGCCTTGGTTCCGCCATTCTTCTTCCTTATTTTAAGTAATATCTTACAAGGTAAGTTGTCCCATGGTGTTTCTGGAAAGATAATGTCCATCATGAAAAAAATGGAGGAATCTATCCCTATTTATGCATTACCAAGAAGCCTATTTTGTGAACAACTAAGAATGTGTGCTGTTGCATTCTTGTAGGTACATCTGTAAATAAGAAGGTCAACAGTACAACCTGTTTTGTTTTGATTAAAAAAAAAAAAATGCTTTGACAGCGCACAGAAAAGGAACAGTAATGCTTCAAGGCATGAAAGGAAGAGAATAATCTCCAAGGAATTCTCCAGTTCTCTGTTACACCGAACATCTCACAAGCCATGCCTGTAGGCGTTCCTTCAGAGAGGTGCTAACATAGTGATTGTAGTGGTGTTCTTGAAAATTGAGATAATTAATCTGATATTATTATTTTTTTCCTTTCAACGGTGACACTGATAATGCTATCAGTCATACAGTCAGAAAGTGCTTTTTCAGTAGCTATCAGTTGCATAATGCTATCAAATATCTTTATCACTACTCAAATTGGTGTTTAATTTGCTCTCTTCCTGCTAGATTTTGATTTTTACCTTAGGAAGAAAATCAATACATTCTTAATAGTTTTAAAAGGTGACTTGAGCTCCTGGTTGTGTTTTAAAATGTTTTCTAATAGGTAATTATCAAGGAGGAAATCTTTACTGCGGTTAGTGCTGCTTACTTATCTACTGGGAGATTAGCGTAAGGACTTCCACAATGTAACTTACTTACAGCCCTTACGTTTTAAAGGATGTAAAACACGGTAGTGTTCTTCTTTCTTTTTTTTAGAGTTCTGTGGTAGTCACTGCACAGCACTCTGCATAGCTTGGTTTCTGCAGTCTCTGACATTTTGTGTGCATGTTCTAGATACCCATATTTCTCCAGAACTTCCCTGTACTGCTGGGTTTTAGCCAAGTTAGGTTTCATGGAACGTTAAATGCCACAGTCATTCAATAACAAGGTCAATGTAAAGTAATGGTTCTTTGTGTGATTTTCTTTCAGGTGCCTCTATTTATTCCAGCACTGTTTTCCTTCACCTGCCTCTTCATGGTTGCACTGTCACTTTACTCTGACCCAGTGAATACAGGGATTGGGTTTGCAATAACCCTGACTGGAGTTCCTGCCTACTACCTCTTTATTGTATGGGACAAGAAGCCAAAGTGGTTCAGAAAGCTCCTCGGTAAGTCCCGGTGGGACTCCTTTCCTTCGTGCTGACTCTGGGAGTTTCTCAGGGCACCCTGTGTTGTGAAATCCTTCTGATCGATCTTCTCAGCTGCTCTGAGCTGGGGATGACAATGCAAGTTTCTTTTCCGTGCATAATATAGCACTGCTCTGCCGGTTACAATCAATGTCCGTTAACTAATGAGATACATTTACAGCAAGCCTGTTCTTCAGCTAGTGATTGACTTGAAATGAGTGGATGCCTCTCCCCCTGCCTGCCCCCTTCTTCTCTTTCTCCCCTGCAAACATGTGATTCCTTTTAAATCACCCATCTCCCTCCCCTGGCCATTGGCCTATGCTAATAGGGACAGTGTTACATTTCTAGGAGAACTGGTCTGGAAACTTAAACATCACAGTTTTGATGGCAGTTTGGGCTTGGTGCTCCCTGCTGAGACCATGTGTCTGTGGACCACGGGGGAGTATTTGGAATGGGACAGGCTCAGGGAGACTTGGTGTGAGGATGGTGTCCTTACTGGTGGCTTCTGACAAAATGATGGTAAAATATATCGTGCCTGACACACCTCTTGTTTCTGTGCTTCACAAAAAAAATTACTTCTGCGTGACTTGACTGTAGTGTTTCACACCTGAAATACACTGAGAATCATTTTCATACCATTTGTGAAAGTTTTTGAAAGCATTTGTGGAAGTTCTGATGTGTTGGAGAAGGGTTATTTGGAGCAAGAGGGCAAAATGTATTTACAGAAAGAGATGTTAGTTTAAGGTTAGCACAATCTGATCATCTTAATTTTATATCCATAAAGTTATAAATTACTTGCAGTGTCGTGGGAATGGGTAGAAAGCTTCAGTGCAAATGAAAACAGTTGTATGCAAAAGGACATTCTATTAAATAGTGGGGGTTTTGTATGTTTATGATTTCTCAGCCTTGACATTTAGGGACTAGGAAACTTTTCCTTATCAAACCCAGGAGATTTTTGGCATTTTCTGTGAAGACTCAGAGGTTTTGGAATACAGTTACTTGAATCTCTGGCCACAGGATGCCAGTGTTGAACTACATTACTTGGGTGAGAGAAAAATTATTCTCTTTAAGGTAGACTGGGTAGATGTGAAGCTTTTTCTGCCAGCTGAGATAATAAAGGTGAATCTTCTAGCGTTTCAGTTAACACAAAATTCTCCTCCTAGAAAGAAGGCCTGGTGCCTATGTAATACCTATGGATGGACACAGTGTAGTGGCTCAGAGGGGAAAGCAGCAGACGCCAGTCAGTGGGTGAAACAGCTTGTTTGCTTTGTAATTATTATTTCCAAAATAACAACAGTAAAGATGGAAAACTGATGCTGAGAGTTTTGGGGTGGAGCAGAGTGGAGATTTACTCATTTTTTTTTTAAAAACGTTTTTTTCCTCAGGAGAAGCAATAAGCTTTCTGTGTGGAGTCATTAAACTGGCATTATTTTGTGAGTGTTAAGGGAACTCCATTGTATGAGCCTGAGAGCATTTTTCAAAGGCATCGAGTGAGGATAAATTCACTTAAGGTACCTCTGTGAGATACAGAAAAGTCATCGGGCATCTGCAAGCTTGATATTCTAACCTTGAAAGAATATGCTTTAGGCATACATAGGTGTGAAAGAGTAATTCCAGACACGAAGTAAATGGACAACATGAAAAAATGGGATTGTCGTTTAAGAGGTAGATTTTTGCCAGATTAACTGGGTAAATTTCTTTGAGAAGATAACTGATTTTTCTAGACAAAGGAGAACGTGATAGATCCAATCTACTTAGACTTCAACAAAGCATTTCGTGTAGTACCACAGGGAGAGTCGAAGCCTGTTAGTCTGAACACAGCACCGTCCTAACAAGACTATTCCCAGGCTGCTTCAGCTGCACAGCTCCGCGCATGAACAAGGTGGCGTGGGGCTCTCTTTACCCGTTTGCAAAGTCACCTGGTTGACGAACTCGACTTCTTCAGCCACCCTGATGTGCTTCGGACGTGAGAGATGACTGCTGCTTGTAAACCCTACATGGAATGTATGCTATTTAAATAAAGGACAGTACTGCTGCAAGAGCACGTGGGTACGGGTCTGGACATCCAGAAGAGGTTTTGTAAGGATCAGAGGAGAGGGATGTTGAACAGCCAGAACGGATATCCAGTCTAATAAGATAAAAGACCGAGGCTGAAGACGAGTATGTTTATGAATGGGGTTTCAGGCTGGCTACAGTAGCAAAGCCCTCGAAGGGATTACCTAGGAAACCCTCTCCAAGGCTGAACATCTCTGTTCTGTTCACTTAGGCTGTCCTTAATGGCATTTGCGTTGCCTGTTCTCCTTACCTAATTGCTGTATTGAACAAAAGGGAACTTCACAGTTTGTAGGGTTAATAGGGTCTGGGTGGTGTTTTGCAGTAAGAATAACATTTCATTCTTTCCTCTTTCAAAGAAATTTTGCTGTAGCACCAGATGCACTGGGAAAAATAATTTTCAGCTAGTACAGGCTTCATTTGACCTCCGCTTTCTTGCTTTTTGTAGAATAATGTGAAAATGAAAAAAATCAAGCCTAGCAAATCCTACGCAGCAGATCGGTGTGTAAAAGCATGTGGCATCAGCATCAGAACCGCTTCCATTTGGGCTGCCTCAGTTGAAATCCCAACCTTAGACTCATATTTAAAACATCTATTTCTTTACAGTGGATTGAATTGCAAGGAGCTTAAAAGTTGAATCCTGCTTTTTTCCATAGTCTGAGCCCATGCTGGAAAAGAGATCTGTCTGTATAACAAAATGTCTCTTTCAGGGTTATTTACAAACACCAGAGGATGGCACTTGCTCACTCAGGGCATAGTGTTATATACTCAGTTTGCTTCTCTTTGAGTTTGTGATGTTGGGATCTGCAGAAAATCATCTCAGCATTTTGCTGTCATGGATTTCATGTCCAGCCTGATACATATGCAGTAAATTACCGCTTTCCTTTCTCACCCAAGCTTAATGTGGTGCTTATACAGATACCAGGTCTAGGTTTTTTAATAAAGGTTGTCCCCTAGGACCTATTTACAGCAAATTCTCCACTTGAAAGGGAAATCTAACGTTTAAAGTGTGTGTGTGAGGAAGTCATCTTTACTGTGATGATGTGTTAAGTTGTCTTGTTACTAATGTGAAGCTAGTCCTTTGACTCCAGGTACCATGCCAAGCGGGCAATATAGAGATACTGACTGGAGACAGATAGGAACATTTTTTTGGAGCAAATACTCTCTAGGCTGTATTATCCTGAATATATTGCAACCTAAAAACCCCAAGCAAGCACCCCATCCCCCCAACTTGCCTGATTGCTTATCCATGGCTTCATCCCAGCACGGGGCAAAACTAACCTGTGGAAATGGAAGAGTGGCAGCTGCCTCCTGACACAGCAAGGACCAGCTCTTGCTGCAGGTGGCTCTGTCCAGTTTGTCAAACAGAACATTAAAATCACAGCCAGCTCTCGAATTTGCCCAGGCTTTTCCTCTGCTGCTGTGCCCTTTTCCAAGAGCTGTTACATCATAGCTCAGCTTGACACAAAGTCTGGTTTTGTTCTTCTTCCTTTGCTCAGCCTCAAACCTGGAAGGGTTGGGACGTCGGGGCGAAGCCCTGCTGGCTTCCTGCTGCTGGTGTTCCTCCTGCCCTTCACCCCGGCCATGCTCAGCCCTGTTCTGAAGTCCCAGCTGTGGGTAGGCAAGAGAGATGGGAGGAAAATACAGTCTCTGTTGATTCTTGGCCCCGCTGACCCCATGAATTTATAGTCTAAGGGCAACCAGGCTTTGCACTGAACTGGTGACCTCCAGAGAGAAGAGGAAAAGATGGTAGAGTCTGCTTTAGACAGGAGAGCAGGAAAGTAGTTTCGGTTCATATCTTCTGTGAGTTGTCTTGTTTCACTCTCCTTGCTTTACACTGGTGTAAACGCCGACATGTCGTGTTAGACAAGGAAAACAGAACCTTCCCTTACAACAATCCCTGCTTCTTTAAAATGGGTTACTAAAAAAAGTGGCAAGCAAAAGCAGTGGTAAGAGAACGTTCTTTTACAATTCTGTATGTATATTAACTGTTGCCATTTATGAATTGGTACCCTAAAAAGAAAACCTCTGAAATCACCAGAAGGAAATAAATATCCAGAGTGACAAAAAGACAGTGTGAGTCACTTTGGATGCGTAACATTCTTAGGCCTGTCAAGCTTTGTAATCATTGTTTCCTTTTATTTAATTTTTTTCTTCTTCTTTCTTTTTTTCTGTTTCCTCAGGCAAATCTTGGCATAGCTGAATTAACTTGTTTCAACTCTCTCAGACTTATTTCAACTTTGTTAAAACTAAGCAGTTGTGCAGAGTAGTCATGTTTTAACATAGCCTTTAAATGCATGCTGACCTTTCTTGAACAAGTTTATACCTCCATACCCTTCCGTGACTGTTGTGTGTGCATGGCCTTGGATCGGAGGCAAAGAAAACTTAGTTGAAAAGCAAAAAAAAAATATTGGAAATTTAAAAGATATATGCACCTGGTATATATGACCACTATGAATCTCATGTGCAAATGGGCTGTGTAGCAGCTAAGATGATTTTCCTGACTGCTTCTGCTTTCTCCATCCCCACCAAAATTTCCCATGTGTGTGCTTTTATCTTTGCAGATAAGGTGACTCTAACATTGCAAATCCTCTTGGAAGTCGTCCCATCAGAGGAAGACCAGAAATCATGATCTTCATGTACAGCTTTTGGCTTGGTGTTTCATTTCAACCTGAGGAAGAGGGCAGGGGGGTTTCTCCCCCTACCTAACGTTCTACAAACTGGAGGAACAAGTCACAGCTGAGATGGATACCGAGCAAGTCAGTTACCAGAACTGTATTTTAACATGTTGCAAAACATTTTTTTCATGTGGTTGGTTTATACGTAGAAAGCAAGAATTTGTGCTATGAGGGTACTCATCTCTTCACTATTTCTTTTGTTACAGTGTCATATTTTAACAAACTGTAGTTTCATAAACTAGGATTTTGATTGCGTTGTCACTGAAAACCAGTTTAAGCAATGTGTAAGTAATAGTTAGGTGTACTGTGAAGAACGTATCCTGCTTGCTGTCCCTGAAGAACCCACCTCTCACCAGAGAAAGAGTGAGATAAAGCTGCTGAGTTTCACTGACTAATGTTCTTCCCATGACTCCCTTTGGCAGCCTGATTTGACTTCTCTTGGCTGGCTGGCGGCACCAGCACACTGATGCAGAAGCACAGCGGTTTCCACACGTTTGTGGTGGCAAGTTCAAGGCTTCTTCATTCCAGAGTCGTTATACTATAGCTGATAGGAACGTCTCCTGAGAATTAATATTTCTGCCTGTGGGGCAGAGAGATTTTAGCCTAGGGGCAGTAATTTTATACATGTTAAAGTTTCTACCAGTCTGGAAATGATTACTGTTTTTACCAGTGTTTCTTTGTGTACTTAGGTATAGGAAATACAGCAGCTGAGTAATCAGCTTCAAATGAGTCAAAACATTAAATACGAACTCCATTGCCGTATGAATATCTTCTGTCTGAAAGCACAAGGACCTGCAGTTATTGGTCAGGCAAACCTGATTTTAAAGTTTTATATCATTGTCAGTGGGTAGAAACGAATATTCACTGCTGGGAATACTGTATAGATGTGGCATTAAATGCAATATCTTTTAATGAATGAGATATAAGGCAAGCCACAACAGGTATGTGGATTTCAGTAGGATACGTGCCTAATTGGTGGGCTTCTTATTCAAGCACACTCCAATTAACTGGGCTTTGAAACAACAAGGAACAGGCGCTCTGCCGATGTCTTCTTCCCAGTTTTATCCCAGCAGAAACAGAGAAAGGTCATCAAAACTGATGAAATTAAATTCATCTTCAGAATGATGTTTGAGCTGAGATTTGGCTCAAATATGAGCTGAAGTTTTGCCCCCTTTTTAAAGATAGTTGTAGATAAAGAATTTTTTAAATGCTTAGAAATTCAGTTTTATATTGTTAGTTGAAGACTACTCAACCTTAAGATTAAGGTTTGTTATCACTCCGAATATAATGCTTAGATACTGAATGCACTACTTTTTGAGCTGTTTGCTATCAGCAAGGGCGTATGTTTCATGAAAACTTTTATGGAACTAAGCAACATTAAACTTCCTAAATTGGGAGAAAAGCACAACTAGTAGCCAGACCACTACAGCAAAGGGAGACTGTGTATTGTATATTTGTTGTATATATCCAGAATATCTACCGTCTTAAGGGTGTACAGTAAAGTGTGTTAAAATTATACGTGTTTTTCTTTCTTGTGTGGAATTTCTATAGTGGAATTTCACAGAAGTAGGGAAATGAGAGCAACTGATTGTGTAGAAGAGCAGTAATTTAAGACACAGAAAACATTTTGCAAACTATTTTTTCTTTAAATGTTTTCTGTTTACACTAACTTAAAGTGTTATTTGAAACTTTTTTTGGGGCAGACATTTTGAGAAAGATGTTTATGTTGGCGGTGCACGTGTTTAATTAGTATTTATATTTGGGTCAGAATTCTGCTTTTGAGGCCACCTCCTGTCATCCTGGGCTTTGGCCTGTGTCATCGTGGAGCACCTTCAGAACACACAAACTGGATTTCTCTGTGATCAAAGCAAACTGCCTGATGCTCTCCAGGAATGCACGTAACACCTCCCCTGCCCCGGTGATGGACGCTGAGTGTGTGGAATCCTACTGGAGCTGGTCCAAAGCAGAACCTCCTGGACATCTGTAGTGTGGATGCCAGGTTTTCGGCACCAACTGTTTCATTCCATGTATCCATCCACCCCTGTTGTGGCATGTTACTTGAAAGTTTAAATGTAGGCAGTGTTAACTTGTAGAAATAAATGGGCTGTGTAAATATAACTGAATCTTGCTTTATTTTCCCGCTGCGGACTTTAAAGTTTAGAAATGTTTCTGAAGCCTGATTCAACGACCACATTTTACTAGATTTATTTCATGTAAGGGGTTAATTTGTCCCAAGGGAAATCCTGTGACTCATTGATTGTGAAGTTGTATATTTTAGGAAGAAAAAACATTACCTGCAAAATAAAAAACTTTTTTTTTTTTTAAATGCACAGTGATTCTAATTTCAGGTTTAGTTTCTTTAGCACGTACAAAATATTGTGATTGGGTTTTCACTGTGCTATAAAAGTCAGTATTGAGGACTTTTACTATACCTGGAAATGAAGCATGTCCTAACAAACGGAGGAAAAACAGGATACAAAATTTTTTTTAAAGCATTGAGTTATTTTTTTAAGAGTATTCTCTTCGGAGTCATAAAGGAAATTCTAGAATATAGGGTAAACTTTATATATAATTTTTCTTATTAGGGCCTGAGGTAGTCAGGCCAATGAAACTACTTCTGTGGAGAACTTCAGTGATCCTTATTTTTTCCTTCCTTTTTTTTTTTTTTGCCTTGCCCTTTGCTTTTTATCAACTGGACTCTATCAAAAATTTTCTTTCTTTTTATTTAGGTAGGTGCTGCTGTTTTTCTTCCTTGAATTTGTTGCTTTCCTGGACTATAGGCAGAAGTGTCACCAAAGGCAACAGGAATGAACATTTTATGTGAGTAGCAAATACTGATGAGGTTCAGTACAACACCTCTTAGAGAAACAGTTCAGCATCTGAAGCCTCCAAAGATGCTGACCTGTCTTTGCACCTCCTGATCTGGACTGCTATGTGGCCTAAGGCATAATTTTATCAGAGGGGCATGTTTTGATTTCCAAAGCCAGCTCCCAGCTCTGCGTGGGCACAGATCTTTTCTCTGGTGCCACGTGCTGCAGGTCTGTCCCTGCCACCCTCTCCCAGCTCAGGAGTCTGCTGTGGCTTTTGAGGGGCTATCGGATGGGAGACAGAGGGTCCCCTCTTCCTTCCCTACATCGGTGATATGTTCCTTGTCTGGACCCAGAGGTTTCGTGATTCGTTTCTGCTACTCCAGATGATCTCCTCTATACCCAGGAATCGAAGCAGGTGAGAGAGAAATCTCATTTTTTAACGAGGCGCCTGTGGTCTGATAAAATCTGATTTGTGTATGTTGTGTGAAATACTTCCAGACCTACCCTATAGAGTTTTTTCCTAGGTATTATGCCCTTTTTTGCATCGTTGTACATGGACTTTTTTGGCATAAGAGCAAATACACTGAAGGCTTTGATGTGACTGGCAGCTGCAAAGTTTCAGGGGTGCTTTTAGTCACGATGGCGTGGGGTTTGCGAGGCGGTAGTGCCCACATGCTGCCCAAGGACAGCACCTTCCCAGGAACGCTGCAGCCTCCAGCTGTGGCCGAGGGGCAAAGATGCTTTAGCACGCTGGCTGTCCCCAGCTCCTTGCCTTGTCAGTCAGCTCCCAGGCTGCAGCAGTTTGCCGCGTGCTGTTTTAAGTTAAACCTGCATTGATTTTGGTCTGCCTTAAAATACTGCGCCATCAGTCACGGTGTTTTAGGGGCTGGCTCTGGCGCCTCTCCGCAGTGGAGAGAGGTGGGTAGCTCCGAGCTGCGGCTTGGGCAGCTAAACAACTAATATTTCGTGGCTGTGTGTATATATATATGCACTTGCATATATTGCCATGAGATATGTTCAAGTTCTATTTTTATGAGAAAACTTCTAAGTATTTTTGGCAAAGCCATTCAAAATGAAGCAACTGTGGTAACTTTTATGGCTCTTTTTTTAATTTTTGGTACATTTTTCACTTATACAGAAATTGTTGCTTAATTTTATTCTCGCTTATGCATTTCAAAAGTTGTCCTTTAATGCTAGTGTACAGTAACAAAGGCATTTAATTTGATTTGATATAAAAGTGCGTCCGATTAAATCAAACTAAGGGCCAAGCTGGCTTAGAGAAAGAAACCTGAGAAAACTAAGCTGTCCCAGCATGTGCTGCATCCCATGCTAAGATGGGTATTTAAGATAGGTAAGGTGAACTGATCTCTGGAACTGCTCATAGCTCTTTTTTCCTTGAAGGAGGAGATGGGGTGACAAGTTTAGGCATGCTTAACATGTTAGATAGCTGGGTGGGAGTGAAATGAACCCTAAGTTACTATGGCCAGGATAATAAAATTACTAGAAGCCCTTATGTTCTAAACTGGTTGATACTGAGGATGGCAATTACCCCCTTCGAATTACTTATTTTCAGTTCAAATTGCAATAGAGGTTTCTTTTCACTAGAACACATTACCTTTTCCAGATTTTTCCAATTTGAATTAAAACCAAACCAAAAACTTTGCTTGCAGGAAGTTAATCTGCCTTTCATTATGTATGTATAAATATAACTCTTTGGCTGAATGTGTATGCTCCTGTGTTTTGATTTTTCAAAGGAAAATCGGCCTCCAATTTAAGAATACTTTTCAAACATTTTTCTACAGAAAAAGATAGAAGATACCTGTATCCAGGTATCCTGTATCTTCAGGTATCTGCTGATGCAGAAGATGAAAAGGACTTTCCATAACATTCAGTACATCCAGAATTTTTGGTTCAGGCATTAGACATATATCAGGATCCAGTCAGATTTTAATCAGTACAGGTCTTAGAAAAATGGGTGTTGATCTTACTTCAGGAGGAAGTAGATATTTCATTTTTCCAGCATACCTATCAAACATCATGTTTAATGACCAGCAGAGCACAGATGGCTCGTATAACAGAGCCTGTAGCAGGGAACACGCTTAAATCCAGTGCAAAAAGTTTATTTATGCCTGGGAAGGGTGGAAATGACAGTCTGGCATCGTGAACCCAGGAAGAAGTGGTCAGGGGGAGGTGCAGGACAACATATGATGGCCCCTGTCTGGTTATGGGGCTGCTTCCTAAAGCTGGAGTCTTTTCTGCAGCCCCCGCACGGCCGCTGGCGCCGATCAGGCCAGTAACAAATGCTGGTTCAGGAATGTCACTGGACCTTCAGACATTTGGACTGGCTTGCGCTCTTAAACTTACTTACTATATACAGAGTGTGAGTAAAATTGGGGTTTTTTTTGTGCAAGCTTTATATCAGTAGTGAGAGCAACCATCCTAAGAGTGCGCTTGTGCCCGTGCCAGTTTGTATCCCACCAGAAGTGCTGTGGACTCCCCCTCAGCCTGCCTGTCTCTCCTGGCAGGATCCAGGGAAGGCTGGTGCTGCCAAAGGGAGATGGCAGAGTGGAGGTATCCCTGTGCCCAGACAGGAGATCTTGTCTGCAGAAGGTGGCAGTTGTGGTTTTTCCTCCCTTGGGCATATCCCCCCTGCACTCTGTCATCCAGTTCTGTGTGGGGCTGAGCCTGGGGTAACTCAGGACAGTCTCCTTGCCTTAAACGCCTGCTGGTGACACGTTGAGACTTGGCAAACTGATGCTGAATTTCCTGCTTTCCTTCAGAAGCCTATATATTTTTCTTGTGTGTTAGTCCGTGTTTAATTTGATTTCTGTTATTGTCTTTTTGCCAAGGAGCTGCTGGGGAGCCTGTCTGCAACTGACACACCAATTCTGTTTACATTTGCTTTCTTGTTTCCTTTTTATTCAAAGGAACTTTTGAAATAATTTTTTTCCTTGAAGTGCAAAGACCCAAATGGATAAAACACCTTTTTCAACAAAGGCTTGACTTTATCAAGAGAGGGTTTGGATCCTCTTTACATTCCCTGTAACAGGAATGTCTATGGTGTTGTGATCTAAACCAAAGCTTTGATATTTTCTAAATACCATATTGATGAGGATCCAACATGGTTATAAAAGCGTCGTGGCTACAATCAGTTTTATGCTTCTGTAGCTTGTTCTTTTCTCACAGCGCAAACTACAAAACTTTCCCACTGCTGAGCTTTTCTGCAGGCCTTTTTCTGCTCCCAGGAATTCAGCTAGCTCTCCTTTCAAAGGGAAACACCATCCCTCCCTTTGGGGCGCACCTCACCGCCCAGAGTCAGGGCTTTGGATGTTAACAAGTGACCGGAGCTGCAGACAGGCACCTTGCTGAGCCCCGCGCTCCCTCTGTTCAAGGGGAGGTGGAGTCGTGGGTTTTATAAAGCAGCTAACATTTGCAATCACTCCTCATAATGTTTTACAGAACCGTTACCTAGGAGTTTTGGTAGTGTTTTGGGTTTTTTTCCCCCCTCTCTGTTTGTTGTGAGAAGTTTAGGTGTTATGGGACAGTTTTCTGTTTTGGCCACGCACTGTTGGCTCTGCCTCAAGAAAGCCATTTGATGCGGTTTTGGCTGCCAATATCTCTTTGCCACTCAGTCATTACGGTGTAATTGGATCTAAAGCACATGTATAATTTGCTGCTAGCAATGCTGGCTAGTCTTAATTATGACATCCAACTGATTTCTAAGGATACTAATCGATGAATATGCGTAGCATAGAAGACAGACTGGTACAGTTGAGTGAGAACTTGAGCTTATGTGGTGTCTACATATCAAGCTGTTTAGAAGCATCAGGGCGGGATCTCTGTCTTAAAGCGGATGGGGGCTTTCAAAAGGGCTTGTGACACAGCCTGGGAAACAGCGTGTGCAAAGCTGAGGTGGTTTAAACTGTGTTTATGTGTCTGTCCCGCTGCACTTGGCAACATTTCTGGAAGAAAATGAGGAAAATCTTAGAGGTATAAATACGAACTCCTAGGCAGATGATTCTTCTTACCATTTCCCCAGTGCCTTCTCCTGCATTCGTCCTGACTGAAGGTTACAAATAACTTTTCACTGAAAGCATTTCCTTTCAGTGTCTCCTCTGCGAGCCAGCTTTTTGAGACATCTGTATTTAATTTTAAGCTGGGTGCTATTCTTGCCCATCCACTTTTGATTTTTTTTTTTTTTAAGCCTCATATTTTTCCTCACCTGAAAACTGTCATGTCATAGAAAAGCAGTTTTCCAGGCTGTAACAGTACTTTAAAAAGTAACATGATCACGAGTTATGGTCACATAAGGATCTAAAGCCTTTCCAAGCAGCTCCTCCCTTACAAGCTCGTGTAGTTCTGTTTGCAGATTGCAACCGGAGGATCTTCGAGCTTGTCACGCCAAATACTCAGCTCCTCCAGGGTCTCTCGGATGTGCTGCAGAGTTTTAATAGAGTCCTTGCACTTGCACTCCAACACCCCAGTAGAGGTCCTGACACGGCTGGCTTGTGTTAGAAAATTTGGACATGTGACAAACACTGCTAGAGGTTACAAAAACTCTGTGGGAATATTGATAGATTTGGACAAACTGAAAGACTGTGCAAAGCAGTGAATTTTATGCTTAGCCATCTATGCATAGTTAATTACTTGCATATTTTCAGTTACCAACAACCTCATTAAAAATATCTGTTATCCATTTCTAGGGAGATGTTTCAGGTTTTCTGGGGTTGCTTTTTTGTTTTCTCTTTTTTAAATTTTTTTTTCTTTGAAGATTTGGAGCATTACATTCAGCACAGCGCTCTCACGTGTTCCGATTACCAGAAAGCTGGGACAAGGCAAAGAAGCTTTTAAGGGAGTTCCTGCTGTATTTTTACTTGATGTACTGCACAGTGCAATTCAATATTCATAAATTACTTTTGGCTGCTGTTAGTATTTCACAGCTCTGTTTGCTAATTCATGTGCCAGCTATATTTAAAATAAATCGTTAAATGCCAGGAGATTTGATCCTTGTTCCACATGCAGCAGCTCACTTGAACAAAACTCCAGCACTTTGTACTAATGCTAAACTCCAGCTACCTTTGATTTTATGATAAATATATGAGTCAGAGGCAGGATAAATCAGATCCTGTACTGTCAGCTTGGCAGAGATGATTGATCATAACTTTCTGACAGCACTGCATTTGACTGCAAGTCTCATGCATTCCTACTTTAGATCATACAAAGGCATCTGGATGATGAAAAGCATGCTCGCTTAGAAGATAGCATACAGTGCTGCACCAGTGTCATATTTATCTAGCGGCATGTGTACTCTAAAATGCTTCAGGCTGTAGCTCATGCTAATAATTATCTCCTGCGCTCAGTACACCTTGACCCATTTTTATTCCTCTACCCATATTTTAAACAAAAATTGTTTTCAAAATCCTTTCCAAAATGGATATGTAAAGCCTTTATCTAAAGCAGACACATGTGGGTAATAAAATACCTAGTCTCTGCACTCACTTAGAGTCACTGCTTTTGGAAATGAAATCATTATGCGTTAGTCTAAAGGTTAGGTGGTCACCCAAACACTCCCCTTATTCCTGCTTTAGTAAAAACCTGTCTGATGGGGTACAGAAACAACCTAGTCCTTCAGATTTGGGTTTGATTTGTTGCTGTTTGGCTCTTGACGATGGATGTCTGCTCCAAAACTCTGTGCTGAAATACTGTCTGAAATCCAGCAACCTCCCTGGGCAGAGGGGCGAGGGGGAGCAGCATGTGGCCGTTTCCCCTTTCTGGGCTTGCTGGTGAGTGGTTTGCATAGCCATCGTAACAGCGTGGCTCACTTGGAACCTGCACTCATGGAGAAATTGTATTTCATTCATGTTATGAATGTGCCCGTGTGAAAAACACGGATTGGTGCGGTATGATGTGTTGGGGTTTGGTTTTCTTACAATTTTTCAAGATGTCGTTTGAGATGTATTTATGTTGAACTTGTATGGCTTTCATCTGGCTTTCTCTTATAGTATACATGTGGTTTTCTGTATATACATATATATTTATGTATATATAGTTTAGAGCTAGCGATGCAGAGGTGCATTCCTGTGTTGCAAGTTTAAGAAAATCAATAAAGTATTATTTAATGCATGTCAACTTCATTTTTAATACTATTTCTAAAGTAAATTGCAGAAAGCACATAACCATCCACCATGGAATAACAAATTGATATAGAATGTGTGGGGAAAAGGCAATAAGCCAGAATCATTAGAAAGCTCGGTGCACCACTCCAGCAACACAAAGCAGTCGTAAAGCCGAGGCTGGAACTGCACGCGGCAAATGGTGTACACCGGTAAATCTGCCCCGAGTAATTTTATTGTCAATGACATACAAGCCAGAAAAACATTTAGATAATTGAAATTAACACTTCTAACAATGATATATAAAGCAGCAAATAATAATTAGGAGATTCTTTCAAAATCTCTGTAACAAATCCACCGTACTTCAGAATCTGGTTTTCCCCAGGGTAGGATGGACTCCCTTTTCCTGATGCACTGCACATCTTTGTCAGTACGGTATCATACAGCCCCCAGTTTGCCAAACACTACGGCTGTGCATCAAGCAAAGGCTTGTTTATTTTGAACTTGGAACAAAGCTAGATGGAAATGGAAAAGATAATAAAAGGGAGCTACTGGAAAGACATAAGACAGATGATTATTTTTTGATTGATGCAAATCTGCACCTGTGTTTACCTCTATCAAAGTGGCTGTGCATATCGGGTCATGGGAACGTAGCTCTTGGATAGATATAAAAGCTGCTGCAAACTTTGAAGTCCTTTGGAGAACGTAACCACCACTGCAAGGTTTTGGGTAGTCTTTTCCAATGCTCGAAGAAAGAAAAAGTTTTCTATTTCTTATTTCATCCATACCATATTTTTCAAGATTGTTCTTAAAATACACCCATTTCCTTTCTTTCTAACTAAACTGATGAAAGAAAAGATGGAATCTGTCAGGTAATAAATCAGCTTTTTGATGTTGGATCAGTTGTTTGAATCACTCTTTGACCATGTTGTTGGTCACTGTCTGTCATTACGCTGCCTCCCAAAGGCACCAAATGCGGAGCCTGCTATCTGACAGAGCCCAATCCGGGCGAAAAGCCCTTAAAACGAGCCTGGGAAGAAGTGTGGGTGTCAGTGGGAGCACTGCCTTGCACCATGTTGTGCACATGGGTGAAACATTTCTCTGCAGATTAGAACCAAACCCCCAGCTGAACCTCTTTCAAAAGGGAGCTGCTTCAAGCAGTCGTTGCAGCGGCTCTGAAATGGGTTTTGCTGCCTGGGTTCTGCACGGAAATACGGCCATGCTTCCCAAGCTATCAGTCTGAGCTCTTTCATGAATACCAAATTCATTTCAAAAAAATCAGATTCAATAAAACAATTTCTGTGGGGGAAGCGGCAGTGTTGGGAGAGCGGCTGAAATATGGTTTTGCATTAAATTCCCTTTTTTGCCAGATGATAGGGATGCTTCAGAAGTACTACTGCAAACATTTTAAAAATAAAACCCAATCCTCCAGACTTATATAAAACCTTTTCGCTCTAATAAAAGTGGATGGATAGGGGTGTGTGTGTGAGCGAGGGAATGAAGCATTACGGGTGGAAGAAGCAGCGCATAAGAGCAGTGCTCGGTGTACTAACGCTGAGCCATCGGCCACTGGTTGCGGGGAAGGAACGAGTGCTGCGGCCGGAGCGTTGTGTAGCTGCAATTTTGGGACACCGCTCTGATATTCACGTTTCTCCTCCCGAGCACCTCCAGCACCAGCCTTTCAGGTGCTGACACCACGGAGAACTTTGGCTGGAGTGGTTTTTTTCACCCAGCTGTGTGGAGGCAACGAGAGGCACGAGCTGCAGAGCATCAGCAGAAGCAACGTGCTGGGGAAAGCCATCAGCCCATGTGGAGGGACAGCCCGGGACCTGTGCCGCTTGGTTCCTGCTCTCGCCATACCCAGGGGGACTGCTGAATTTAATCAGAGCAAAGTCTAGGGAGAAACAGGTGGCTTTTGGGAGCCCACCTAGAAGCCGGTGTTTGTGACAAATGGAAGCTACTGGAAGCTTGCAAACCATAAAGTCTTTTATGCCTAACTACAATAGGCTGTATAAAAGGAATGGGCACCAAACCCAGATGTGTCAGTGCTGCCAGTGTCGTGCACGTTTCTGTGCTCCTGTCTCCGTGGGGGATAGTTAATTCAACTCCCCGGAGAGGTAAGGACATCTCAGAAAACAAAAACAAAACAAAAAAAGCAGCCTCATTCCAATTGCAAAAGCTGGCTTATTTTAAGAGTCTGGAGAAAAGAAGAGAGTTACCAGTGGGGAGACAGACTAAATTAGGGATCAGGGCAATACACCGACAGTCATTGCCTGCAAGGAAGAACAGAGAGAGTTTTGTCCCCATGAATTTCCAGTTAGGGTGGCTTGAAGAGGTGACCACAGGCTTAAAGTCCTCCTGAAGGAGGATGCCAGAGAGACAGACCTATCTCTCCTTGTCAGAGAAAACTGACGGCTGACGGATGAAACCTGAGGGCAGGTAAGAGGTCCCTGGGACAAAATATGTTGATTAGGACTGAGCTGAAAAAGGCCCAAACTGTTGTGGTATTCATTTGTGTGAGTACAGGATGAATGTTCATATAAGCCTTTCAAGTTCTCTGATTTGCTTTCCGTATTTTTCCCCATATTTACATTCAAGCAACAGATTTATTTGAGTTTTGGTGACCTTCACTACCAGTCCTGGTTCAGCTCACTGTGTGTGTCCCAAAAGCCTCCAGACACCAGATGGGACTCAAACAAGAAATTGAGACCCAGGAGTTTTTGTGCTCTGTGCAATCTAACCTTGTCTGTTTGTTTGTTTGTTTGTTTTTTAATAATGTAAATTGTTGATATGGGTCTACGAATATAAAAGTTGCTAAATAGGCTGAGAACAAAGGTATATATAATCTAATGTCCTTACCCTGCCTGTAGATTTTCTTCTGAGAACAAAAAAGTATCAGAAAGAGGACAGAGAGAACTTCCCTGCCTTACCTCCCAGCGGCTGGGGGAGGAGGGCTCCCTGAGCCAGCGACTAAGTCTGGACTAGAGCGTTTAATGACTGTGAGGAGCACAGCCTCAAAAAACGTGCTTTCTCTCCCTTTTTGAACCAATCTAGGAAGAAAGTTAGATAGCCTTTTTTGTTTGTGCTGTACTGTGTAGTTTGAAGAGTAGTAGTTTGGGGTGTTGGGTTGCTTTTTTGTTTCTGTTTTGATTTGATTTGTTTAATTTTCTTCCAGGTCAGAACCAATCATTAGGACAAACCACACATTCCCACTTTTCATGAGAGGCAGCAATGCTTTTTAGCACGTTGTGTAATAGATACTATTTTGGCCTTGGCTAAGGGAGAGACACCTGACAGTGTCAAGTGCAAGTCCTGTGCAAAGGGCTTTAAAGAAATAACTGAGTGTTAATAAGTTCCCACCGAAAGGTTCCCATCAAAATGTTCCTCTTCAGGCTCAGAAATGGCTGAGCGAAACTACACAAAATGCCCATCCACAGCAGGTCACTCTGTCCACATCCATGACCACCACCTGTCCAGAGTTGGTCGCTTCATCACGTGAAATGTTCAGGCAAGAGGTGGAGAAAGAAGCAACGCACTCACAGGTGGACATGGACCTTCAGCAGGTACTCACACAGGTCCCGCTCAGTTCAGGTGACAAAGGTGACACGTGGTCCAAGATGGGCTGTTCACCAGTCAGGCAGCCATGGTATTCATCTGCTGGTGCTTCTGAAGTGGTGCACAAATCTCTGTCTTCACTTGGAAAAGTGCACTGCCTTCCTGGGGGGGGCGGTGAGTGTGTGTAAACCTCCCTGCAGTACTGCTTTTTTGGTGTTGTCTCTGTCCTACCTTCTTCATCGTGAAAATTTAATCTGGTAAGAATTTGGGGCTTCCCATCCTGCCCTCAATGTGCGTGCATCTACTACAAATTAAGTTCTTAATGTGGTTTGTTATTAATACATGGACAACACATTTGATAGTTGCATCTCCTTTTTCTGCTAATATTGCATCAATTAACAAATTGTGATTCCCTGGGAGTCATTAAGCGTATTTGGGAAATATTGTTTTGAATTATTTAGTCTACAGTTAAGGAATTATATCCACAAAATGATTGCGGTTCGGTAAGACTGGCATGTAATATTGTTTCCTTTCTGCTAGGACACCTATTCCAGACATTTTAGCCCAAGTGATAACGGAAAGGGCATTCGCAAAGTGCTTTGGTTACAATTATGTGTTTGAAGTAATAAGAAAAATATATTAAAATATAACAATAGATTTTGGTTGTCTCTGTTTCGGAGGATCAAATTTTATCTATTTTGAGCTTAATTTTCAGACTTAAAAGGAAATTCAGAGAGCCTTAATTTAGGTGTTTTGGACTCTCTTTGGAGCAGTAATTTTTTTCCCTTTTGAAAAGTTTACATATTGTTCGTCAGGTTCCAAAAGTGTTCTGAAATTTTTGCCTGCAAAGCCTGCAATTCAAGTCCATTACTAAAAGATTTTGTTAATTAAAAAAAAAAA
>VWZZ01000032.1:273151-401953 GCA_013399095.1 Psophia crepitans
AAAGAAAAAAAAAAGAGAAGTTTTATTTTTATTGTCTGTGCTCTAGTTCCAGTTTGTACTGTTGTACCCTTGGAGCTAGGAGCAGAGACCAGGAGCTATCATTCCAGAGACAGCTATCTGAGCCTAGGCACAGTTATGGATTTTACATTAACAGCCTATTTTGCAGAAATCCTTTACTCCTCATTAACAAAATACGGTTCCGATAGGTAGCATGATACTGCTGCTCTTTTATTTATGTTTCTGTTATTTCAAAAATTGATTGTAACTCCTCTTTAGTTGGTTTTCCCATCTATTACAATATGCCATATTCAATGCGCTTCTTTCAGACAACAATTCATGTTCAGAAGTTCTGGTCCAGGAAATCTTATCTTTCTGCAGCTTTGCCTGGTTTTCCTTCAGTTTGTTTGTAGTAATTGGTAATGCCGAGAGTCCTGCGTTTGGTCGCTGGTTGTCTTACTGTCAGATATCTTCAGTGTCATTCTGCTTTCCTTGGTAGACAGTGTTCATTCTTGTATACTGCTTCGGGGTTTCCTTACAAAGAGGTTATGACCTCGGGAGAATACTTTTATAAATGTATTTATCTATGAATTCCATTTTCTTAATGTTACAGAGCTGGTTCTACAATTAAAAAGCCCAAATGATCCTGTTAAAGATAACTTTATTAAAAAAGAATTAGGAAAGGCCTGTTATTATGCTGTGTTGAAATTTCATCTGTATTTTTCCTGTAAGTTGTTCTAAATGTGATACCTGGGGATATAAATATTCAGCCATCTTCCCTCTGTGGTGCCGAAACTCTTCTGTATCCTCTGACCCCAGAGCATACCAAACTCCTTACTGAACGTCTCTGCACCGAAGTGGTTGGTAACACTTCACAGGGCGGACTCTAGCTTGGGGCTGGCTTACAACAGAACTCCGTATCCTGTGTGCAGTGGGTCAGAAACTGCTGGTACGGAGAGTACCTCTTACCATTACCAAACGTCTGCATAGTCAGAGCTCAGGTTTATTTTTTTCATCTACATACTTTATTGTGTCTTCTTTTTTTTTTTTTTTTCCTTCCCCTCCTGTCCTGTAGCACGAGAAGATTTCTCTTGGCTATTCCTTTTGTTTTCTCCCTTTGTATTTTGGGAGTCAGATAAAGCTGTGCAAGGGCTGCCTCCTTTACGAATACAGTTATTTACATGTATATAACTAGAAATGGGAAAGGGAGTGCTTACTCCTGTCCCTCATTTTTTTTCTCCTTTAAATGGATCAACCTGCTGCAAATAAATTATATTCCAGCTGCATAAACGGTCTTCCAGAAGAAAAACAGGATCAGGTGAAGAGCTAACTTCCCAGCTGTGGATGCTGGATCTTCAAAGCTGTCTTCCTTCCACTTGCCTCTAACCACTTGGAAACTAAGCACTTAGCGCAAGCGCTGAAGATCTCCGTAGTCACTGGAGATGAACCGGTCCTTCCAGGAGGCGATGTGAGCTATTCTGGTGTTTGCAGGAAGAATTTCTATCTGCCTGTCTTCTGCTTTTAGTGGAGTTTTACTTTCTTGTGCCTCCAGTAATGCTGGACTTTGCTGCCTTTCGCACCACTACTCTTTGACACATCTCAGCTCACAGCCACTGGAGTATGGTGGGTTTTCTCATCACTCCCTCTGGAGAAGTCTGTTTTTCCCCATTGACCATGGAAAATAGCCTTAGGCTACAGAAGAACATAAGCTACACATCGGACTTTAGGGCAGCTGAAAATAGATGAGGTAAATCCCACTCTTTGAAGTAGCAGTGATAAGCCCAATGAGATTATCCATCCAGCTAGCAGCACCTATGCCTGGGTGAGCAGCCGGGATAATGTGCTGAGGGAGGAAAGCAGAGAAAGGAGGGGGGGCCTTCAGCCCCACTCCGAAAGGTGGCTTGGTGCTTGTCTCTGGGACACAGGGAGTGACCTGCTTTTTGCAGATTTCGTGGTCAAAGAGGTAGAGAAAAAACAGCTTTTAATTTTTTTGCAGACAACCTCAAAACCAAAAATTTAAAGGGGAAGGTGCCAAATATCCAGCGGTCAGTGCCAGCCATGGGAGCCTCCGGTTCAGATCTGCACTCTTCTGCAGTGCTGGCTCTCTCCGTCCCTTCTCCTGAGGCTGCTCCACATCATCCAAACCCTTTGGGTGGTCGCTGCAGGCAGGGGTAGCAACAAGGGCTCTGGGAGGAATGTTTTTACGTTCACGGCCACACGTAATCTTTACTCCCACACTCTTTCTCCCTGGTACCATCCAGTGCACAATGGTGCAGATGATGACCCCATAGTTTGCTTTCTGAAACAAATAAGCACTTCAGAGAGAAATCTACTGTTTTGTGCAGAAGAAAGGCAGCATTAAAAACATGCAACCAGTAAAGATGAGAGGAAAATCTACTGTTTGTATAGAAAAATAATGCCTTACAGCCCTAATCCGTTACTAAAGGTTCCCATTCATCCTTGGCAGTGAGATCAATTTGTGCTGAAAATTTAGTCCTATATGTGTGAATTGGAAGTGATCTTATTAGTGTTTTACTACATCAGGTCTGATAAACTCCCCTATCTATTTCAGTTAAGCTTCTATCGATCCACTTAGGAGATCAATTTGGCTTTCATTATTTTTTGGGGGGTGATTTCATTCGTCTCAGATTGAAGTTATGAAAACAGTGTAATTCAGCAATTGGAGCGTGTGTGCACGTGCGTGCACTCTCTCGCGTGCGCACACAGACATACATGCATATTTATGGAGCAGAGCTGACTGTATGATGCTTTGAATTTGCCCTCTTGGTTCCTTAGTTCCTAATACTGTAGCTGGATCAGATTTTGGTGGCTGAACCGCAGCATAGCTGTGGAAAGCAAAAGTTTATGGGTAACAGAGGCTTTTCTAAGTCCCGCTGCAGTTGGAGCTCCATCTGCAAGTCAGAAAGGGCAGTACAAGTGAAAGGTTTTGCATTTCCGAAAGAAAGCAGAGGGTGGCTGGAGAAGACAGCAGGTAGGTCTAAACTCTGGATAAATGTTAACTGCAAATGAAGTCATTGCTGTCAGGAAGGAGGATGCTTTCTTTTCTGTACAAAAATGATCAGAGGGATGGAGCACATCTCCTGTGAGGACAAACTGAGAGAATTGGGGTTGTTCAGGCAAGGGCTGGGCATAAGGAAGAGATTTTTTACAATGCGGGTGGTGAAACAGTGGAACAGGTTGCCCAGAGAGGTGGTAGGTGTCCTGTTTCTGGAAACATTCAAGGTCAGGTTGGATGGCGCTTGGAGCAACATGGTCTAGTTGAAGATGTCTCTGCTCACTGCAGGGGAGGCTGGACTAGATGGCCTTTAAAGGTCCCTTCCAACCCAAACCACTCTATGGTTCTATGATTTTTATCAGGTATGTTAGGCAATGACCGTAAGTGGTGGGCAACAAGGAGGGAAGGGCTGTGAGAAAAGTCCCTTTCTCCAAAATATCTGCCAGAGGTTTTAGGTCTGCCTTACACCAGTGAAAACGAAGTGGCTCCTGGAGGTGTGGAACAGAGACAGGATCTTGGCCCACATGAGGGTTCACGTCTTGTGCTCCTGCGGGGTAGATACTCCCCATTTCCTGTCAGCAATGCATGGATCAGGACCACGCTTCTCGTGGCCACCAATACCAGAGGTAAAAAAACGTCCAGGCAAGAGACTACACTTGTGGTGAATTTGAAACAGTTTTTTAGTACCGCCATGGGAACTAGGCATCGCTGTACTTCTTCTCTGAAGTGCGTGAAGTTGAAGTCATTGAATAATCACAAAAAGAGGCGTGCAAAAGGCTGTAAGAAGTACCCCTGCTGTGTTATTTTTCTCTACAGAGATGTCATAGACTAGTTCCATTTATTTATAGCTATATTAGCATAAATTCAGTGTCAATTTTTCAAAAGCTATTTTGCTATAAGACTACTCTGTCTTTACCATTGTTCTCACTCTGTAGTCAGATAAAGTTATTAGCAGAAGGCCTATAAATTCAAATCATTAAACTGAGTATCTCCATTCAACTGAAAGTAACTCAGAGCAATAAACTGAAAACATTAAAAACTCTTCCAAACTGAGCGATAGACCTCTTGACCAGAGATTTGAACACTCTGAGTCACCTAGCGAAGGCAGCTGGCACTGTCCATGCTCTGACTCGCTTTGTGAAGTAAAAGCTGAACACATTTGTCATGGTTTCCACTGGTGGGAATGGTGGATCTGACCCCATGTGCAAGACTCTCGAAAGTTTCCAAGTGCCTCGGGAGGTCAGTGCACTCCCTGCGGTCAGCTCTCAATATTTCCATGGCTGCAAGGATCCTGGCTGTGCAACACGGCTGAGCTAATATCATCGTTCTGTTTCTAAGAGGCAGCAGGTGCTACAGATGCAAGCTGTCTTCTCGTCAGAGGGGAGCTGGGGATATAAAGGCCAGAGTTTCCTTGTGAAACAAACTTGTTTATTGCTGCAATCTCTGCCGCGAAGCTTGTAAAACAGCACACGGGAACCTCGCTTTTCGGGAGAGCCTGATGCTGACACAGATGCTAAGTTCTTTGGAATTCTTATTCACCAAAATAGCTGCCAGTAGACAACGAGTCTAACGCAGAGCGTGGCATACCTTGCTTTCCCAACGCCCTCATTCCACTTGGAGAGACCCTGTGTAGCAGACCTGAACGCCGTCAGTACTGCTGCAAGGCCAGGTCACGGAGTCACAGGGAGCAGGACACCTCCTGGCGCGGGATCCAGCAGTGCCACCTCGCGACGTCCTGCAAAATCATGCTTGGACAAGCCTGAACTGTCGAAATACCCTGATGTTCAGAGCTCTTTAAAACCCGGCATCAGCCTGCCTTCCTTCTCGAAATACCGCCCTCCGCGGCGCAGACTTTTGTGAAACTCCTATGCTCAGAAGGAAACTTTCAAATCAAAATACTGGGCTAGATTATTGCTAGTTACTCATCATTTCCACTTATTAAAATACTAATAATAGTGATCATCGCTGCCCCTCTGTGTGTTTCCTTCCTGGGGCGCTGGCAGTTTCTGCCCCACACGCTGGTTCCTCTAACAATATCACTCGGGTTCACTGATAAAGGCGCAGTTTGCAAACGCTGTCCCCAGCTGAGCAGCCCAGCCCTCGTTAGCAAACCACCGCTGCCACCTCCAAGTCGGTGTGCGCTGAAGTGCTTTCCCAGGCGGGACTCAGGCACGCAGCACAGCGCGGTGGGGGCCTAGCAGAAGGCACAACGTTTTAATGTGCTCTACGGTAAGCCACCGTTTGTGTCTCTTGCGCGTAACCTTGTTTGAGGGCAGTTGTCTTGTTTAACGTAAGTGACAAACCACGTTAATAACAAGAAAAGAGTAACGTTTCCATCTTGAACTGCTGCTACATTTAAACTTTCAAAACTGGCTTTTTGGTTAAAAAAAAAAAAAAAAGCACAGATTAGGAAAAGGAAAGGGAAGGAAGAAGTGTTGTAGGACTAGGTAAAGATAAGCCACACAGCTGCTATGAAAGAAGAGCTCTCTTGCTGGAATGTCAAATAAAAATGGAAAAAAAAAAAAAAAAAGGAAAATCAATGGAACCAATTCTAAAAGCCATCTGGTCCCTATATGGGAGGAATTAGAGTATAAATGCAACTATCTCCCTCAACCTTTCATCTCTGGGAAAGGTGAAATTTTAAGCCGTGATATCCTCCATTACTCATCTCATTAGTCATATTATAATTGGTATTGCTAGGCTAGATGCCTGCATTCCAGCTTTTACCCTACTCCCGGTGATCAGGGAGTGGAATTAATCATCTCTCTCAGCGCTGGCTGTCCCTCTGCAAAATGTCATCAAAAATCCGAGCACGTTTTGTGAGAGGGGGCAGGATGCTGTTCAGGAAGGCTTCTTTCAATGTCAGTGCATTTTATAAATGGGCCTCAGGAACTGGACATTTTCCTAGTTATGTTTATGAAATAATTTACCATCTCAGATGGCAGAGGAATTCAGCTCAGGATTAAAATTGCCCTGGTTTCCTCTCTTTCTCTATACATTTGCCTGTTGATTCTCACATTTCTCCATTTCTGTGTAGGACTTTTAGGTGTGCAGACCAGAATCGCAGAAAAATTTGGTTTGGAAGGGACCTCTACAGATTCTTTGGTCCAGCTTCTTTATCTAAGCTGGGCAGCTTCTTCACTGGACTGGGCCACTTGGGGCCATGCCCGGTGGAGTTCTGAACGCCTCTAAGGGTGGAGGTGGCACAGCCTTTCTCAGCAGCCCGCCTCAGTGTTTGACCACCCGTGTGGTGAAATTCTGTTCCTTGGCTCAGCTGGTGTCTCTTGCCTCTTGTCCTTTCGCCCTTCTCCCTACAGGAAGCACCCACGCAGTCAGGTATTTGGTGTGAACTCGGGCGTGCGTTTTTTTCAAAATGTGTGTTTTGATTCTCGCTCCTTCCCCCAAGGCACTAGAGCGTTTCCTCAAAGGTGTTACAGTCCTTTCCTCTGCAGGGTAGGTAGTCGTGAGCAAAGGTAAATTTAGCCTTGAGTCAGATATTTTCAGATATTTTTCTGTATTACAAGTCTAACTCTAGAAATGACATTTTAAGAGGAAAACCAAAGGGAAGGGAGGAGCAGGGTGCATTTAACGTTGGCTCAAATACGTTAGAAACGCAGGAATCATCTGATCGCTATCACAGACAACTGTACTGTTCATGTCTGGGTTAGAAGGGTCTACAAAACATCTATTCCACTTGCCACCAGCCCCCACAGGTCGCAGATCACTCTGATACCCAGTAATCAACGTAAGACTTGTGCTAAGTGAGTCAAAGGCAGCAACGATAATGGAAGCGGCCCTGGAGAGGAGCCAGAGACAAAAACAGAGGAAGACTGAGATTAGGTCCTGTGTACGTGTATGCGTATATGTGTATGCACGTGTGCGTACACACCGGTGTCCTAAGTCCCTACAGCACAGAGTTTCACCCCTCTGAGCCTGGGGATCCCTTTGTACTCCACACAATAGAGAGATAAAGCCCCCCTCTTTTTGTCCTTGCCAAGCAACGGGACGTAAAATCTCTCTGGACACGAAATCTGGCTTACAGGTTGATACCGAGTGTATGCGTGGGACAGGGAGCTAAGGACGCTAGAAATTATTACCACCAAGAATCTGTGAACCTTTTGACAGTGTTTGCAGGCCCCCCCCAGGGAAAAGCAGACCTCCCCTCTGCATGGCAATGACACCACACATGCCAGGCGAATGTGGCCAGCAAATAAGAGGATTAAAATGGCAGAAATAGCAACCCAGACCCCTGTAAGACTCAGGATAATAATAAAATAAAATCTTACTTGTAGGATTTGGCATGTATAAGTGCCAAAAAAAAAAAATTAGGTGCTACTGCTAATGGAATAGTTAAGGCAAATTTGGATCTTAAAACCAAAAGACATTGTAGTTTCATTTGTAAATATGGCTGTCAGCAGCACCACCCCTGCCCCCCGTATAAGGCAAATTTTCACATCTTTTGATTTTTGGCTTAAGAGCTTTTTTGCAACACAAACACATGTATGTTTCTATCTACAAATAGTCAATTGTTTTTATGGAGAAGTATTGGTCAGGAACCATTAATGACTTTTACCCCCAGGCACCACTGTAACGACCAAACCCAGCTCCAGGGCTAGAGAAATGTAGACCTTAAACTTCTGGTCTCCTAAGCAAGAAAAAGTATATATTTTATCACCAGTTGTTGAAATTTATGGCATTGAAATAAAGAGCTAGCTAAAGGCTGACTCAGCAGAATGTACTTGCAGCATGGGAGAAGAATGCCTAAGTTGTTTTTGAGAGGGAGAACATGTCATCTAAATTAATATAGAGGAATTGCCTCATAAGTTATCTGTACAGTTGTGCTGCACTACAGTAGTGAGAAGACCAGAGTTCAGCGCTATGCTCATTTTGCAGATGTAGTACCAATTCATCTGTTTTGGATCTTCGTGTCGTTTTGCACAGGCGAGTTGTAATGACACTCAGATTAAGGAGGACACACTAGCTAGACCATTAAACCCACCATTAAATCCAAGCTAACTCTTCAGAGAGCCTACTGCCCGTAGGATGAGGCTGAACAGTGTTGCTGGTGACTCCAGTGAGAAATCTGAAATATAGGATATGCCCCCAAAAGTGAAAGAAATGTGAGAAACACAGAAGAGCAGGCAACACTGCACCGTTGTTAGTGTGTTTTTCCTCTGCCTCTGGGGAAACCCCATTCTGAAGCACGTGCTCTCCCCGAGTGTTGCACTGTGTAGACCTGCGTTTCACACTACGAGCTCTCTGAAGAAGTCAATATTGGAGAACAGAGCTAGTGAAAAACAGATTTCTTTTCACAGTTCTGAGGTATTCAGAAGCCCTGGAGCTTTGGATATTTTGTTTATTTATTTATTTAATTTTTAGGAGGAAAAAAAAAAAGTAGTATGTGTATGAAACTTCCAGTGAAAAAACTAGGGAAAAAACCTCCTTGAGAAATTTATGGAGCCACTTACCTGTAGCAGCCTGCAAGCGGGATCTGCTCCTGGGCTATGAACCACGGAATAACTGCTGGGCTCTTGACAGGAAAGATGCTTCCAGGACAGACCCTGTGTTCCGGAGGGTTACTCCACCTGGCTGGAAACCAGCCACACTTCTCCGGGCCCCTCTCACTGAAATCAGCATGTTTCTATTTAGTATTTTGTGTTTGAGGAACCTGACGCGTTTCAATGAAAACTTATTTTGCTGGCGATTTTCTGGCTCGCTCTGCTTGGGGTATTCTCTCAGACAAGCTTTGGCGTTTATTAAGGCCCTTCTCTGGTTTGGCTTTGCTCCAACCAGGCATGGCCTCGTTCCAGTCCGCCGTTAATGACAGCACGGGAGTGACACGCACCAGTCTGCTCCTGATTGTGCGGGAGAAACAAACCGCACAAACTGGTCTGTTTTAGCGATAGGGAAAATGTGAATGGGACGGGGTTTAGAAGCAGCCTAAATGTAGTCAGGCCCTGGCAACTGTAAGGAGCGTAGTGTAATCACATGTTCATGCTTTTATTGAGCACAAAATTCATTTGAGAAGGAAAAGTGGAGAATGCCTAGCTGATTTCTCCAGAGGATCGCTTGATGTGGGATTGATATTTGATTTTTTTTTAAGAATAAGAACCCTTGCTGTTACAAATGACAACCTTGCTTTCCTAAGCAGATGTTTCATTCTTTCTGATAGGTATTCAAGGTTTTAGGGCTTTGCGTCAACACTTTAAAAACTAGGAAAATGCCCTTTAGCTCCCAGCATAGCTGTTTTGAAACTCATTGCTCGCACCATTTGCATGCTGACTGTAACACTACCAGAACAGAATCGTGATGTTGATGACACGCTTGAGCAAAAGGAAATCATATAACCCAGGATACTCAGTACAGCCTTGAAAATGACTGAAGTGCACCAAAGAAAGCAACAAGCTGCAGCTCTCTTTTAGAAATGGCTTGCTTCTGAGGCTCTTTTGCTCAAAGGATTGAGCTGCCAGAAGACCAGAATGTTATGAGTCAAAGAAAAAAAAACAACCCAAACATCTCTCCATCTCCAAACACTGGACCAATTCCTGTGTGCTGTTTTGTTGGCTAGTCTCATAACAAAAGTTTGAAGATGGTACTCAAACGCTCTGAGAAGTGCAGAGAAGGGCAAAAAGTGTACTGCAGGGAATTAAATGAATGTGTTATGTATGAGAAGAGGTTTGGAGAGTACAATATCTCCAGGCCTAGAAAGAAGGTGACAGAAGTGGATCTAATTGCATTATATAGTCCCTAAGGAGCTTCATGTAATAATGTATGACAGAATGTGTTCACACTTGAAGGGAACGGATAAATAATCCATAGACCTTGTTTGAAAGGAAGGAATGAAAAGTTCAAACTATCCATGAAATCCCTAGCATTTCTCCCAGAAGGCTCTTGACAGCATAAAAACAGGCTAACAAATGAACTAATTATACCAGGGAAAAAAAAAAAAAAGGTATCCACACACACACATAGAATCATAGAATCCTGTTTAACCAACTTGGTTTCCCTTTACGACAAGGTCACCCATCTAGCTGACCGAGGGAATCCAGTTCATGTAATCTTTTCAGATTTCAGTAAAGCTTTCGATACTGTCTCTCACAGTATCCTTCTGGACAAAATGTCCAGCACACAGTTTGACAAACACATAATGCGATGAGTGAGCAACTGGCTGATGGGTCGGGCCCAAAGAGTTCTGGAAAACAGGGTTAAATCAGGCTGGTGGCCAGTGACTAGTGGGGTTCCCAGGGCTCCATTTTAGGGGCAGTTCTTTCTAATGTTTTCATAAATGACCTGGATGTAGGACTAGAAGGTGTCATGAGCAAGTTTGCAGATGACACCAAATTGGGAGGAGCTGTTGACTCTGTTGAGGGTGGAGAGGCCTTGCAGAGAGATCTGGACAGATTAGAGAACTGGGCAATCACCAACTGCATGGAGTTTAACAAGGGCAAGTGCCGGATTCTGCGCCTGGGAAGGGACAACCCTGGCTGTGTACACAGTCTGGGGGGTGAGATGCTGGAGAGCAGCCATACTGAGAGGGACTTGGGGGTCTTGGCTGACAGCAAGTTGAGCATGAGTCAACAGTGTGCCCAGGCTGCTGGGAAGGCCAACTGTGTCCTGGGGTACATCAAGCATGGCATTGCCAGCCAGCCCAGAGAGGTGATTGTCCCACTCTATGCTGTGCTGGNAATAAGGAAAAGGTTCCTCACCAAGAGGGTGGTGGGGCACTGGCACAGGCTCCCCAGGGCAGTGGTCACCGCCCCGAGCTGGGCTGAGTTCAAGAAGTGCCTGGCCAACACTCTCAGTCATCTGCTCTGATTGGGCTGGTCCTGTGTGGAACCAGGAGTTGGACTCAATGATCCTTATGGGTCCCTTCCAACTCAGAATGTTCTATGATTCTAGGATTCTAATCGTAGAATGGTTTGGTTGGTTTGGAAGAGACTTTTAAAGGTCATCTAGTCCACCCCCTCTGTAATGAGCAGGGACATCTTCAACTTGATCAGGTTGCTCAGAGCCCTGTCCAACTTGAGCTTGAATGTTTCCAGGGATGGGGCATCTACCACCTCTCTGGGCAACCTGTTCCAGTGTTTCACCACCCCTGTAAAGAATTTCTTCCTCATGTCCAGTCTAAATCATCTCTATCTTAGTTTAAAACCGTTACCCTTGTCCTATCACTACAAGCCCTACTAAAAAGTAGATATATTTCTTGTGTTAGATAACTAGAGATGAAAAGCTTTTGTTAATCTACCATAAATAGTGCACAAGTATAGGTATTTCTGCCTACTTTTTAATCTACTTTTTTTTTACTTCTATTGTATGTTTGCATGTCTTTCCTTATGCCCCTTCTTTGATTTTCCTAAGCAAGGAAAAGGGCATAGGAAATCACCCTTTCCACATGATGTGAGGTTTCATGACCTAATGCTACCTAAGCCCTTTTTCTGTTCTGGAAATTCTGCAGGACTGTGAGACAGAGGTGGCTCTTTCTCCCACTGGCGAGAGGAACCGTGTACTGTGGCCCCAAAAAGTTTCAAGAGGAAGGTTACTGTTGCCTGGAGCAGGAAGGGAGACCTCCTAATCAATGGTGACAGTCTTCTTCATAACAACTGTGCTGTTCTTCCAGTGCTCCCAGGTGAAGGCCAGTGCCCAGGGCTGGCCTGAATGGTGAAGTCTATGGGGAGAAACCAGACCTGCCCTTTCAGGGCTGGTCGCTCTGAACAGAGGCAGATACCAGTTGAGTTTAAGGGCATGTTTGCCTGAGCAAAGTTTAAGAACCTCAGGACTGGCAGAGGTTTTGTTATGTGCTTTTTTGTTTATTCTGCCCAGGAAGAAAAAACCCTCCAAATCAGTGGCAAAGGTGCTGCATGGAGAACAACAACAGAGCCAAGACAGTCTGTCATGGCAGGGTCACACCATTGCAAACTACACCTTTTTTTTTTTTTTCAAAGTGTGGCCAAATTGCTGTTGTAATTATGTTCAGCTGCAACAATGACAGATACGTTTACAGAAGAGATAACAATGATCGCTGCGGGCAAAGCAGTAACACAGTTGAGTTCTTTGCTCTGTGAGGTTACCCTGACTTTGTACATACTGACGCACCCCCCAAAGTCCAGCTGAGCCAAGGCGACCCACCGCTACAGTGTTCCAGAAACAATTTCATTTCAGGCAAACCAATTCCAGGGGCAGGCAGAGGGATGACTGCACTTGGCTTGGCATTTGCCTGCATATGCCTTCCATCTTAAGTCACCTTTTCGGCATGAACCAGGTGAAACTGCACACCACGGCTGCAACGCCTGTCCCTCCATGAAGCACAGCGAAGCTCCTCAGTGGGCTCCAGCTGCCCGGGCTGTGCTACGGGGCTGTGCTTGCTCAGCTGCTCTGGTGGCCGACATCTGGTGGCTCAGACCTTTCCCTACCTGTGAGACTTGCACTTCAGCAACGCGTTTCATCAAGAATCTCAAAACACTCAACTCGTGTTAGTAAGACAGTACTTGTCAGCCCTCTCTGAAGGCCTGACGGTGTAGGAAAGACAGAATAGCAATACAACCAGAAAGCACTGGTATTCTTCCCTGAATGTTTCCCTAGGATATTTTAAGACAACACCGGTGGCACGGTGACTCAGCTCACGCAGCCTCCAGCCTCCCAAAGCAATGGGACTTCACTAAACAACACTCCTCCTGAGATTTTGCTCCGGTGTTGTAGATTGCTGTGAACAATGGGGTCATACATGGGGAAGACGAAGGGTGAAAAATTGCTGGTCTAGTTATTTGGGTACCTTGTATGTAGAGGTTGCACACTCTTGGGACTCCCTATAGGTGTTCTGTATGTTCATCACTTTTAGCAAAATGAAAATGGTTGTGCAGAGAAGTTTGTGTTAGCAAACTTGTTCCAATACTGCAAGGTTATTTATTCTGAGCTATGCAGGCACTTGAAAATATCTTGAATCTACAGCTGAATTTTGTGTGCTAACAGGCAATCTGTTTTTTTTTCTCCCTAAGAGGTTTAATTGGTCTAAGCAGTAGGAATGACCTTGTCAGAAGAATGAGTTGTTCTGAAATATCTTCAGAAGTGCACAGAGTATGCCGCTAACTGTTGCACTTCATTAGATAGTGCATCTAAATCTGGAAAGCTCAGAACTTGTTGACTGTGAATCATAGAGGATTGCTCTTCCTGTGCTTCCTGGCTGTATAATACCGGCAGGCATCATAATGTCAGAAAATTAACTTTCCATCACAAAGCTTTAAATATCGCTTTGAACTATATATCAAAAGAAACTGTATGTCGTCTGTCACTGGTGCTTCTTTCCACTGAGCAGCTCCCGTTCCTCAGAACTGTCACTGCCAAATGTTCCTGTGCTGAACGAAGAGGAACCCAGTGCCTGGCCAGCGGTCCACTGCTGGGGCTCGGAGGGTAGCAGAGGTGCCATGTGTTAGATGGGTCGCTGCCAGGTTACGGCTTTGTTTGGCAAAACTGGAAGCTTTCTAGGGGACTTTTAATACTTTCGGGTGTTAAATCTGAGCTGATTAACTGATTGATGGTGGTCGGCGATGCAGTGATTCTTATAAGTAACAAAAAGGAGGAACCGGTTCTCACTCCGAAAATATAATTCCCGTGTGCATAAGCTGTGCTTTATCCCTGATTGCAAGTTTCTGGAGGTGAAAATCATCCCTGTTCAGATGCTGAAATCTTCAGATACTGCCTTTTTGGAAAAGCTCGAGGTAACTGAAGTGTCTGAGCATGTGCAGAGTAGAAGCATAACAAAAACAAGGGTGTTTTTTATGTTTTTGTTTGGGTTTTTTTTTGGGGGGGATATATTCCTAGCATCAATTTTATGCCTTTATGTTTTTTTCTCTGCACAGTAGAGAACTACACCTTCAGTAGCAGGAACTTGACATGGGAAAGGTCAGCAAGATGCCTAGAAATGAACTGATAGGAGTGCCTGCTCACCAAGGCAATACCCAAGTCCCTACATGGACGTGCTCTGGCAGGACCTTTTCTACTCAAATGTCCCTGGCTGCGTTAAGAGACCTCAAAGTGGAGAATGACTTCCAATGGTCTGCTGGGTGCAGTAATCCCTGGAGAGGCTTTGTATGGTGTGCCTGATAGCTGAGCTCACTCCCAGTGTGTTAGCAGGCTGGCTGTTCTTCAGTACCGGGATTTCTTGGGATCTGTGATGGCCATAAAAATAAGTAGAGAGAACCGCTGGAGGGACATAGCCCAGTATCTGTCATAGCCTCCATCCTACAGGCAGCTATGTCCTCCTGCATGCCCTCTGCCCTTAATTCCCTCTTGGGTCCCTGAGCCAAATGCGCTAACTCCCTGACAAATTTTTGTGTGACAGCATAGCTGAAAAACACACTAGGGCGTATGTTTGAAACCCAGATAACACACAGCTAGATTGTGCTGGGAAAAAGTCCAATTCAATATATTTTAAGGAGTGTTACCCTACTGTAGCTTCCATCATTCAGAGTCACGTGATACAAAAACCCATACAGAATATTTAATTTTACTTTAGCAGAAGTCATTTTGATTTGAGGTAGGCTACATACCGTCTGCTGAGAAAACAATTTATAGACTTTAATTGTAAAAAAAAGAGGGAAGCCTTTAGCTTCAAAGAGCCCATCAGCAAGCTGTCTTTCCTGTTTTATCAGTGAGCAAAGCTGAGAGCAAATAACAGATGGGTATGTCCCTTAGCGCCAGCGATGAATGTTCATGAAATACAGCACAATCTCTCTCCAGTGTGTTATGTTTTTTAGCAGTAGTAGTAGGTGTGGGGCAGGATGAATAACTAGCTCAGATCAAAGATCCTTTTATTTTTTGATCCTACTGAGAAGATGGCAGTGACTGGCGTGTGGGCCGCGGCTGCAGTGTTTTGGTGTCATTGTTGAAGCAGAGACAAACAGCTTCGGCAAATACAAATTTTAGGGGGTGATAGGAGTATAAGGGAGGTTTTTAGGTCTGGGTTCAGATTCCCAAAAGAGAAGAAAAATTCCAGCTTTCTCACTGCCACGCCAACAGGCAAATAAGCCTGTTCCAGCCACAGAAACCCCAAGATTAGATTCCCAAGTGGGCTTAGTGCTGCGGTATCGCGCTCGCAGGCCCGGGGGCGATGCCGAGGGAGAGGCAGTTTGCCTTGCTCAGATAGCTGGATGGAGTACCGGAGGGAGCAGGGCTGTGTCACATCAACACCCTCCCTGGGCACACACAGCCCAGCCCGTTATCGATGGGTGCTGTGCTAACACAGCCGGAGCCTTTCCGACACCCACGCTGACTTCGACACCCCTGCGCGGCTTCGTAGGTGTATCTTAAAAGACGAAGACTGGCGTTTGCGAGAGCCAGCGAGCTGAGGAGGGAGCAGTTTCGCCTGGCCAGCAGAAAGGAAGAGAAGGGTTTAGATGTCTCACTCAGAAATCAGGGAGCGAAAGGTGTCTGTGTACAGTCAGCGTCCGCAGCTGTGGAGGCTGGCTGGGGGGCAGGGACAAAGGCTGCTCAAGGCCTCCCCGCTCCAAGAAGCAAACGGACAGAGGAGTCAAGTGAACGTTGGAGAGGCCACCAGTGTCACTCCAAGCTCTCTCAGGGCTTGAGGGGATTTTGGTTTCTATCACTACGTGAGAAAGAGAGAGGCTAACTCCCTGAGCATAGGGCTGGGGCTCCTCACTGCTGTAACACTGAATTTTGGAAGTGGAGCCACTTCAGCAGGAGAAATTCAGTGTGTCCCTGGGTGGCGAGGGAAATGCCTGCTGCTGAATGCTCTGGGGGATTTGCTGTGACACAGATATGGGCAGAGCTGTGTGTGTCCAGCCTGCAACAGCTTTGCGTATTACCAACACACAGGTTATAGCTCACTATTTTCAGCATCTAAATTTCAGGTGAAGGCACATTCGGTGCCAGGCAGAGAGCTAAGTCTCGTCTGGAAAATCCATTTCTTGCTTTCCAATTACAAAATGTACAACTGTTTTGCATACGTTCACTAACTGTTAGTTTATGCTTAGCTACTCGGCCGTTATTCTAGCTGTGTTTGACAGAAAATGCCAGAGGGCCAGGTGGTTAAATGGTGTGAATTAACCAATTCCACTGACATCAACTGATTTTGATAAGCAGAGATTCTGGGCCCTTCAAGGTAACATGCCTATATTCACACACCTGGGTTGGTTTAATAGAAAAGCAGTGTGATATATCTGCAAACACATGGAAACATGGAAATCACAGTGGTGCTTCAGTTGGGGTGGTTCAGAGTTGGAGTGTGAAATAAGTTTCAGAGCCGTGGGACTTACTCCGACCTGCTGTTCAAGTTATCATTCAGCTTACAGGTATAAACAAAATTGTGTTTGCTTCACCATTCTAAGAGCTTCCCAAATATTTCAGATGACTCTGTGCTGATATTAGATTGGATGTGAGTTGAGCTTCACTTGGTTTAAAATTTGAACTACTGTACCTGAAAAAAAAAAGGTGTTTGGATAGAGATGACGTGAATTCAGAGTAAACTCAAGTTTAGATAGAATTTCACTAGAGTGGGATCCCTTACGTGCTTGGGATTTAAGAATATCACATTCATTGAGATTTTACGTGAAACCCTGTGAAAGCAAACCAGAACTCCGTGAAACCAAAAGCACAGGCTTTTCAGCACTCTTGCAGTGGAAGAATGAAGAATATCCTATGGAGCTCTTGCACCCATAAAAATGTAAGCAAGATGATGTATTTCTGAAAGTGAGATTGCAGCATGCTTTGAAGCGTGATGCTATAAAGAAGCCATTGTGGAAGCAGCAAAATAAGACCCAAAACCAAAGCAAGAATCAGTATCAAAAGATCTAAATATTAGCTGTATATATTATTCTAGACTGCAAATACTGCTCTGGGAAATAAACATCAGATGCTTGAGTGACAATAACCAAATACAAAACCACCACCACCACCAAAAGAAGCCAGCCAAAGATGAGACAATAGCACAAAAGATGCAAAAAGATTTTGGGAATTGGATAAACAGATATACACACCTAAAAATATTTCTTTGCTTTTGCAGTGTTTTTTACACTGACATTGTTGAATGCATATCAGAATAGCTGTAAAATTCCTGTACATATGTAGAACTGGGTTCTTTGGCATATTTATCATCCTGCCAGGGGAAATCTTTCCAAATTTATTTTACTTTTTTTTGTTGTTGTTGTTCATTCAAAGGAATATTAACTTCTCATGCATATGTGCCAAAGCGTAGCCTGGATTTAAAAAAAACACGGTTCCCCTGAAGAAGAAATAAAATCTGAGTATTTAGGTTACCAGTACTGCAAAACTGAATACTACACCACTACCTATAAGAGTTGTTTGTATCCATTGCATATAAAGAACCAACTGAGGAAAAACTGGTGATAAAACACTATGTAGGCATTATGGGGTTCTGATAGTAAAAAGAGAAAAGCATGAGTGGTTTATGATTTCTTCAGACTCCCGAGACACTTATATACTTGTATCGTATTTTTCTAGTTCCAACACTTTCATTATCCTATACCACTGTGAGAAGCAACATAATTTTCCTGCATTTATGGCTTGTAGTGGCCAGTTTAGACACAGGTTTCCAAGGAGGAAGGTCCCCATCAGTGCAATATTTTGCATGTTTTGCCTATAAAAATGTCTTCTCCCCGCCTGCTAAATCCTCGTGTTGTGAGGGACTGTGGAGCCTGAAGATATTTCTTCCAGAACAGCAACCCTCCTGAAGCTCGGCAGAGTTTCGGGGGGGGAAGAGAAACACTCTTATTTTTTTATATTAAAGAAGATTTCAGATTTGACGCCAATAAAATGAGTTTATGTTGATTTCATTTGTAGTGATAGCGCTTCAGAATGTTAGTGGGAGCTGCGACACAAGAAGTGCTGGGGTGTCAGTCTGCAGACCTGAGGCTGTGCTCGCAGTCCGAAGACACCGAGCATGGACCACCCTTCGCTATCGGTGGATGACGGAGTCCTGACTGGTTTTAAAGAGTCCCGACTCGCTTTTTGCTCAAAGAAAATATTTTCCAGCAAGCCTTACTGCTGGGTTGCAGACCTCCCAGAGAAGGAGCAACCACCAGGACACTGCCAACCTGTAGCCCTTTTTTTTTCCTTGTTTCACCTCCTCAGGGTGGTTTCGGTCACACTGCAGGCTTGCCGGAGGGTTGCGGTGGTTCGCTGGTCAGCCGGGAGATGCTTTTCCCATCCCCGCGTGGCTTGGTTCTCCCAGCAACACCCACTAGGTGGTAGCATCAGCCCGGCTGCAAACCCCGGCTCCTGTGGGCACTCCCGGGGGGGCCCCCAAAATGTCTCTGCGATTTGCCTTTTTGTGGAAGGAGCCGGCGTTCCCTCTCTCCTGCCCTGCTTCGTGCTCCTTCTGGGAAGGGGGGGTGTGGGTGTCCCCACCACGAAAGGTGTTACGCACCCCAGCCCCCAGCGTTTTTAGGGGGTGAGCTGTCCCTCCGGACTAGGGATGCATCCACGGTGACTTCGTGCAGATCAGGCTGAAGGCTGCTGAGAGCAGTCAAGGAGATGAGAATGGTCTCTGTAACATGCTTTTTTTGTTTGTTTATTTTACCTTCAGCTTACAGATTCATTACCTCCTATCTTTTGCATACCCTAATTGTGTATGGCAACATTTAAGATAGATCACAGCTAAGAGGCAGGTCGTTACTGTCCAAGAACGAGCTCTGTTTCAGCAGTTACCGTCTGCAACGCGCAATCCTTACTGTGTTCAAACTTACTCTTTGCTTACTTGCATTATTGGGGACAGAAAACCTGGCCCTTGCTCTGTATTTGTTTTATACTTTTGTTACCATAACTACTCAAAACCACTATTCTTTCTGAAAGTACAATTTTAAAATGGAGGTCCTGCTTTTCTTCTTGGGATTTAGAGAACTCCTAGAACAATAAAAAAATGGACTTCAGTTTCCCAAGCCAAACGTTACCTGCTGTGTTTCAAAAGACATTTTTCTTTAAAAACTCCTCTTCATTTTTACTGTCCTCCTCACCTTTTTAGGTCACTTGGAGTTGCAGGGATAGCAAAATGGTACGATGAGAAGGGTTTTGAAGATGTCTAGTAACTTGAGCAGCAACTGCTAAGTGGTCAGAGGGAAAGGCAGGGGTTTTAGTTCTTTTGTCCATGAATAAATGAGAAAAAGCAATAATTTACTGAAGGTTAGTGAGGAATAAGGAAAGATTCATGTGTGTGCAGTCTGTATATTGCACAGGGTATAGGGAACGAGACATGGGTCAATGTGCATTTTTCCAGTCATGTATTGCTTAAGTGTTTCAAATTACGGGATCTTGTTTTCAGCCACAGTTGTCTTCAGATGGCTAGGAAATTACATAAAGACTAACAGTGAGAGTATGTTAAAACCTCAGATATTTTGCTCAGAAGACAGGTAGTGACAAAATTAAAGCTTTATCTCGGCCATACTAATGAGATGCAATTGCACTGCAGTCTTTAATTACATGATCACTTGGACCAGATCTTCAATGCATATAAATTGCTGTAGCTTTATTAAAGCCAGTGCCAGTATACACTAACAGCAAATGTGCCTCCCTTCCTTGAACAGAGTAATTTTCTGGAGAAGTACATTCATTTGCTCGAATTAAAAGAAGTGCTATGTATAAAGTATTTTAATGGCTACTTACCCACAGGTGTAGGGGGTTACACAAACTCACCGAGAGCAGTGCACCAGGAAATGTGTTGTTATTATATTTCACCATTAAAGACTGATCATATACTTAAAGACTGTATCATCATCCATATGCACAAGGGGCAGAGCCCTGGAACCCATTTTTGGCTGGTGGCTGCCTAACTGTGCAGCTTCACCATTCCCTTAATGTGTAATTTTATAGGGCTGCCCTGGAGCCCTCTTCAAATATTATAGCGGCATTTCTTTCATACACTTCTAACACGCCAGGATGCAAATACAGTGCTACTAATGCCTCAGCCTCTTTTTGTTTCGCATCAGCAGTTAAGGAGAAAGAAACTAAATCTAATATTTCCAGTCCTCCCCATACAATTACCTTGATTATGAATACATAATGGTTTTGGATTCCCTGTGCTAATTTGATGCAGGTTCCCTGTGAGCATTAAAGGTTGCTACTAAATGCTGACCAGTTTTCAGTAGCCCAGTAGGCGGTAGCCTGGCACAAAGCTACCGGCCATCTCTCTGGCAGTGGGGCTGCGGTGCTGGGTTGCTGAGAGGATCCAGGTAAATCCTGCGCTTGCTGCCATATGCATGGTCCTCCTCTGCGTCTCGATTTTTCATGAAACCTTTTGGTTTTTTTTAAACTTCCTGGAGCTTAATTAATAAACATGACAACTAAGTGAGAGTTGGCACAAAGCCCCTTTCCCATCCAGCACATGGGCAGAGTAGGGTAATTGTAGTTATTTACATTTGGCATCCAGCTGACTGAACTAACTGCACAGTATCTTTTTTTTTTTTTCTCTTGGAGTAGAGAGGCTATTAAATTAAGCAGGTTAATGTGGCTGCAGCATTTCACCCCCCGCTATCCCCGCAGCCATAGTAAATCTGCCACCTGTTTATTTCCATAAAAATTCAATTACAGCACCGCCAGTTTATTCTTCTTATGTGAGCTGTTAACTTCAGGCAGTTTCAGACTCAAAGGAGCGCGTGGCCCGTTCCTTTCCAAAGCTGCTCGTTCTGATGCTCCTCCTCAGCTGGTATCTTTTTTCCTCCCTTTTTTTTTTTTTCCCAAGTATCCCAGCCACGGTGCCTTGCCCTGATGGTGCAAAAGGTAAAGCTACACGCTCACACGTATGCACACACCTCATCCCAAGCAGTGGGCTGTGCTGCAGGGCACAAGCAGGGAACTGCCTACCAGACCACAGCCGCAGCAGCTGAAGGAGGTTAGCAAAGTAGGCCAGTGACTGCTATGGTAAAACAGCCATCTTTTAAAATCACGCTTTTATGATCTCCCTCCCTTCCTCTTTCCCAACTTTCTCCTCCGAGAGACGCAAACCCATCTTACAGTAACAACGAGGCGTTGACTGATGCCCCCCTCTGCGCTTGGGCCACGGTAGGGAAAACACAAGATCATCCTTGAGAGTGGTGTCACTGAATCAGCTGCAGCCGGGAAATGACGTGGCCGGAATCAGGCATTACCTAGAGCTGTGCATGTTATTTGCAGAAGGCGTCCCTCCTGCGGAGGGAAACCCTGGTGAGCAGGGGGGGCAGCTAGCGGGGGCAAGGGACCTGGGCTGGCTCTGCGCTGCGTGGAAGTGCTCAGCTGGCTGCCACCAGAACTGGAGGTGGGCGGCAGGGTGAGGTGGGAAAGGCATAAAGAAAGTCGCCTGGCAGACTTGTTTCATGATGTCACTTTGTCCCCTGAGTATCCCCAAGGGAATGATATCACTTCTCCATTTTATACAGAGTTTGGAGAGCGTTGGATGAAATATGAGTACCGCTGGTTTCCTTTTTTTTTTTTTACCCACAGCCCCCACCATTCCTGCAGCTTACAGTTTCAAAAGCTACCGTGGCCTTTCTCTCCCTTATTTCTGGTGGGAAAAATAACTTGGGAATGTTATTCTTCCAGCAGTCTAGATTCTGGTCAGATGCCTGATTTTTTCCATTTCATCACCGCTCCCTCCTCTCCCTCCTCCTCCTTATTTTGTGGTCAAGAGCTTTCACTTCTGCCAAAAGCAACAGTTTTAATGAGGAGCTTGAAGGTCAAAACTCAGGGAAAGAGACAGAATGTGACTCTGAAATGAAGTACATATGCTATCATCCTTGGGCTAGTATTGCTGCGAGTACAGGCATTGGGGAAATTAAGGACCCTTTGGTACACACAGTGTGTGGGGCGAGTATTTAAGGCGTTAAAGGGATAAAAAGCAGGGTGCCCTGTCTGCAGAGAAGGGAAAACCGTTGTGTTAGGTCTCAAGGCCAGAGGATGAGATAGCTTCATTTTAAAAGTTGCGGTAGTTGGAAGTGTCTCTTTCCGGACTTAACCAGAGTGTCAGGGGCTGATCGTCTCCTGCCTCATGTCTTGCTGTGCCCTGGGACACTGCAAGTGGTCACCAAGCCTGTGATCTCTCTGTTACATCCCCTGTGGCAGCGTTTGGCAGAGATATGGGCTATGCTGCACTGAGCAAGCCAAAGAAGGCTTGGACTTGTGGAACTCTTGAGAGAGACTAGATTTATTAACCATGCTGCTGTAGCAAAAAGGCAAGTCCTTTCCTCAAAAAAAAAAAAAAAAAAATAATCATGCTACCAAAAGAACATTGGCTTATAAAAACGTTGACTACTCTTGTTGCCTGTTGCATTAATTTTTTTTTTTTATTTTTACAAATAAACAACACCTTGACAATGTTTTCAGACAGACTCCTTCAGCCTGAGGTCGGTCAGAAGAACATGCTCTGAGGCTGCCTTCTCGTCCTGCGGTGGCCTGAAGGCTGCAGAGATGGGGGTACCTCTCCATCAGACCTGTCTGAAAGGGAGGATGCACTTGCATCATCCTCTTTTCCATGAAAATACTAGTTATAAATCAACTGTGCTACATTTGAAAGGGAAATCTGGAGCACAGGGAAATTCTGCTAATAACAAATTATATGGTTTTGAGCTCATGTATTCAATAGCCTTTGAGACGAAGCCTGTGTCTACTTCCATGTACTTTTTCTCGGTTTTGCACAATTATTTATTACATATGACCAATGCATTGCTCAGGTTGTGTTGCTTACACTAACAGTCTTTGGAAATCTCCACTTTTTTTATTTATTTTACTATTTTCCTCTCCAGAGTTACATCTTTAAGAGAAGAATTATGTTGTAGAATTTTGTGTAACTATTTAAATTTGGAGTTACAATGATATTTTCAAAGGATAGTTAAGAGATAGGGAACAGGTTTGATGTCTATATTACAGTATTTTGTTAGAACCAGATGCAGGTGCATTGTCTTTGGATACCAAATTATTTATTGTAAACATAGTTAAACAGTAAGGTTTTTTTTCCTTCTAGCAGGTTAGATTCTTCCAAATAAAATTCTAATGAATTTCTTCAGTCCTGACTATCATCTTCAGCAAAAATCAACAAGCAATTTATGCCTATGCTTACATTTAAGTCCTGAGTGGGGTTTCTTTACATACCAGAGTTCAAGTTTGCCTGCTGATTCAAGGATTTGCATAGCCACATGGAAGTCAGAGTAAATGTTTGTGCAGGAAGGACTTCTTGGCAGGAGTCAGAGCAGCAGAATCTAGGCTTTCTGCAAAATACAGGACAGCACACTTTTTGCTGTTTTTGTTGTTGGACAGTAAGGGCTTATTTAAAAAAGAAAATCATGACGATGTGTTTGCTCTTGCTGCAGGTGATCTGATGTGGCATGGACTGTTATGAAACTAGTGGAGTCCTAAGGCTATGTTCTTTGTATTAATTTACCACAAGCTGTAGTAGAAAGATTGTTGAGGAAATGATTTAAAAAAAAAAAAAGAACACTGGACAGTTTCCGTTTGGGGGATTTTAGGGTTTCATTGACAGCTTTAAACATCAGTCCTTCATAAGAGTGAATTGCTAAGTTGTTATTTTACCATTATATAGCAAAGGTCATCATGGTGGAGTAGACATTTCCCACATGATCCCTGAGCAAAGAAAGTGCATCTTTCCTTACATATGTTCCCTGTAGCTTTTATAAGGAACAAACGACCGGGTAGTCTTGTGAAGCTTTAAAACCTCAACATGATTTGCAAGCAATGCACAAGCACCGTTTGTCCCCATTGCAATGTGGGCTTCTGCAGGATAAAACTTGAGAACTCTCCCACGCAAAAGTGCGTGACCACCTAGTGATTATAGATTCTAGGGGCTGTAGTGAGGCAGTATGTAATTACCCAAACTAATACACGGCCGAGGAAGATGGAGTCCCATTCTGGTCTAGAGAAACTCTTTTTCGTTGTGAAGAGTGATGCAACTTTGGGTTGGTTTTACTTTTTATTTGTTGTATTGTATTTATTGTGTTTCGGTTTGGTTGGTTCCTTTTTGCTGTTGAACACCGTCATTTTAGGCTCTTTTAATTTTCTCTTGTATACATTATATTTCTCAGGCATTATCCTTTCATATGACCTAATCACCTCAAGAAAATATTAATGCATTTAGTAAAAGTCCAGACTTAGGTATTGTTTTTTATCTTAATTCAAACAGGAACTGTGTGACAAAGGACACTGGAATCAGATGATCTGAGTTTTACCGATTCTTCTCAGACTTTTCCAGAAAACGTTAGTGTATCATGCCTAACTTCCTGGGGGAGTATTAATAGATGTTACAGAATGGAAATATGTTACTATTTATTGACAGTAACATTCCTCAGGCTGCCTGTAGGAAGCCTTCCTTCCCATTATCTTCCACTCCAATTTATTTGTTTTCAGCCTACCAGATACATTCATTATTTGCTGTCTGCAGCTTCTTCAGAAGCAAAAATTTACTTTAGCCTTTATTTGGACATATTTGCTCTTAACTAATCCATACTGAGTGCTTTTTGTCACCATACAGTCTAGATTTATTTATATAGAATTTATTCTCCTACTTTTGTGGGTAAACAAAGTTCAGTGCTGGCTGGACCCTAAGTGCTTTCCTGGTGAATAGATGGCTTCCATCCAGAATAGAACAAATAGGGCATCTAGAAGAAAGAACATCATAACATCCTCTGAAGATTTTCCACAGGGAAAAAATATTTGGAAGCCGCTTCTTATCGTTAAGCAAATTATTTGGAAAAGAAAGGTCCTATTTCCCTTTACCGTGTCTACAAAACAAGGATGGATTGTCCCAGACTAGGTGAAGAGAACGCAGTCAATGGCTTATCAATGCTCCAAAACCAAAAGAAGCCTCGAAATTGTTGCATTCACCAGTGCAGAGCAAGACGTACACGAGCCAATAGTTCACTGGTGACAATTAAGTGTCCTTATACATACAGCCTGACATTTAACTATATAAGAAATCCACATTTGTGGAAAAGTTGAAACTTGAAGGACATGGTACAAACATTTTAAAAATGTGATTTATGTACATGGGGAGGGAGGGAACTGTAATTTTTTTCCTTTTCTTATTCTTTTTTTTCTCTCGATTTTAGTTACATTAAGTGGCATAGCTGATAAGAACAGGTAAAATGTTTCCATTAGGAATAAGTTTTCCAACTTGACTCTCCATGTAATTGTGAAATCTATTAACTTTAAAGCAGTAAAAGCAAGAATAAAGGTGGAATTTCCAAACTGGTGTGTGCCCATACTTTTAAGAGTTATTCTGGTTCCCCTTATTTTTAAATTGTCTTTTAAAACAATTTGGTTTAGCAATTGGTAAAGAAAAAATTGCCAAATATTTACAGCATTGCTTAATCTACCCTTTCTGTGAGGAGCAGATGCTGCTGATGATCTTAAAGAGTAATTCTGAATGTACCGGTGAAAGATTACTTAGAAGGGCCTCCAAACAGAGTATCCCACAAAACAACTGCAGGATGACTGCCAGCTTTAACAAATAACCACTGACAGCCAAAACCTGGGGTATTTGTGGGCAACACGAAGGTGTCAACAGCCTGACAGAGCTTGTCTGTCACTCCAGAAGGAGATAATACGTTCTGAATCTTGTGAGCTTTAAGGGGTAATGACTATAAAGGCAGCCAGGGGAGGTCAGTTCCTCTATGTGTCCCTTCCCAGGACAAGCTGCAGGCTAAACAATGGTTTCCTGTAAGTTTTTGACCAGACCTGTATGGAGGTGTGAGGATGAACAGTGACACACAGGACTGGAATTAGTGATTTTGTGTTTTAACACTTTGGTTGAATTTTGTTGTTTGAAAAGCAGGAACACAGCTGACTTCAGGAGTTCTGACAGAATGCGGAAATCTCTTTTTCTTTTAGGTTTCATTAAAAGCTTTCCACCAGTAGTAAGATTCCTAACATAATTAAACTAGATGAACAACTCCTGTGTGCTCTCTAGCAGCAATGATGGACTCTCCTGATCAGCTGCAGGTTAATTATCCTCTCCCATCCGTGGCTGAAGTAAGGACTAAATCCATCGGCCTGGTGCACCTGTGCAGCTTTAAGTAATTAAAAGGATATGTGTTCTCTGCTTTTTAGTTGGCTAGGTGAAGTGATTAGTAAACTGGGCTGATGATTCCCAGCTGTGGATGTAAAGGAAGGAGTTCATAAAGCTTCAGAGGAAGCCCACTCACTTGGGTGGTGTGTTCCTGCTCCAGATAGAAGGGTTGGTATCAGAGAGCTGTGGATTCTCATTTCCAGGCCACGTGGGAAGATGATGGGGAGAGGTGAGTAGTTCTATGGGATAGATTTCACTGGTGTTGCTAGCAGGAGTGGGAGACTGCTGTGTTGTATATTAGGCTTGTTGTAACATTTATTCTGTTAAGGAAGATCTTTAGGGAGGGAGTTGCTGAGTTCTTGGAAGGTCCCCAGGTAAGGTGTTCAACTGGTCCCCAGAGTGATTACAGCTGAGAAACCATTATCTGCTACCAGGTAGAAATGCAGTCACTGATGTTGCCCTAAGGCTGGACTTTGCATCGAGTTTGGGCAGGATTTCAAAGTGAGTGTCCTCACTGATTTCAATTGCTTTAATGTATTGTGTAACTGTGCATTTATGTATTTCTGTTAACTTGTGTGAAGTTGGGAGGTGAATATCAGATTATCTTGATCTAGTCAACTTATTCTACAGTGTCCAGAGTCAAAGCTGGTTATGGGTGGCAGGCTTTGAAGTTTCTGGTATTTGGTGTGAGGCAGAACTGTCTAGTCTGAGGGACTTCTAAGACCCATCAGTGCAAAGACAGCAAGAAAGTTGACCTCTAAGTATTGCTTGGCTTTTTTAGACCAAGTTTTGTACATGGTGCTGCTTCAGCTTTGTGGACATGTCCTGCATTAACACGGTGTGAATGCTGTCCCTTGTGGGACCTTCCAGAAAACTGCTGGAGGTGCTTGTGTTTAAGTTTATCAGAATGAGTAGCATGTTGTATAAATGCATGCTGTAGGAATGTGCTGTGGCTTTTGAAGTTGGAGTGATAACTGGTCCTTTTGAAGCTGAAGTGGTAATTGGTCCAATGGTTATTTGGATAGAAATATTTACAGGGAGCCTAAACATTGCTGATTTTTAAGCTCTCAACTCTAATCTCTTAATTGAAATACTTTATACCATGTTCTTCTTATCTTGCTGTTGATGGCAAATCTGTCCTAACTTAGTAATAGGTATTGTAAAAATATCTTATGGACTTAGAGATTGTTCATTAGACACCTGTCCCTGGGATTTGAGTTGTCTTCATCCTGGTACTCCTTTACCCATGAAAGCTAGCTGGGAAATGCTATTAAACCAGGCCCTTGGTCAGAAGGAGTGTCAGAGGGCATTGTCCCTCAGTTACACCCATGAAAAGAACTGTCTCTGTGTCACACAGCAGAGCTGTCACGCTTTTGCTGCAGACCAGTTGGAGAATCTTTTGGGAAAAATCACCTTTCCATCCTGGCAGTAAAAGCCATTGCATTACTTGCATAGATAATATATGCATCCTACTGCTGATATGAGCCTGTTGTCTAAATATCAGGCCTGTAGCTAACCAACACTGGCAGACAAACCGTTAAGGTCCATCACTGAGCAGAACATGCTGAAAGGTGGGATGAATGTGCTTTACAAACAGGTGAAAAGGACTGAAATGATGAGCCAAATTCTGAGAAAACATAAATATTTAATTTCATGTGGTCAGCTTGCTGGAAAGGGTAGCAAAGGGTGGAGGAAGTTCATCTCAAGTTATCACAGGGGATCTGAAAGACTAGAAGGAGCTGACTTGACATCAACAACTTTATACTGAGAAATTTTGTCTTCCTGCGCAGGGCCAGTGAAAGGTAATGGGACCAGAACAGTGATTATCAAGGAATCTTTTTGTGTTAGCTTGTGTATTATTTATAGTTATCTAGATTGTCTTCTGGGCAATACTTAAACCTACATGTGTGATGCATACAATTTAATCAGAATATTTTTTCATCTAGTCTTAGAAAAACACAAGTAAAATCATTTTATGATGACAGTTTTCACCCGTATTACTCTCCCTGACAACATAGCTATGATGTCTGAGCTGCAGGTGTATTCATCCAGAGGGAGAAGTGCATAAGTATAGTGCAGGTGACACCATGACAAATAGATTTTCAGCCAAAAAAGTTTGTTTGCAGTAAGAATAAATTTTCCTTGCAATTTACACTTTGAATGATCTTTTTTAGGAAGGTAAGTCTGCAAAACAGAGTTAAACTATACTCTGATGTCCACATAGGGTGCATGTTAACATTGGGCCATAATACATTTCTCTCATCTAAGCTTTACCTTTTATTGTGTTGTGGCCTTGGAGCAAAACTGTTACTTTGTGGGGCTGTGGAATAGGAAATATTTTGAGGGAGATGCGGTACAAGCAAAGAGTCTGGCTCACTTTGAGGAGCAGGGCTTCCAGACCACAGCTCCGGTGAGGCACTGCTGCCCTACAAAATCATGGGAATAGGAGAGAATCATTAAGGTTGGAAGAGACCTCAAGGATCATCCAGTCCAACCGTCCCCCCCACCTATTACCCACTAACCATGTCCTTCAGTACCGCATCTAACCTTTCTTTAAATACTGAAATCGAGCTTTCTGTGGCAATTCACGTTGAAAGGATGTGTTTTGACAATGAAAATCAAGATACCTGTTTAGACTGAAATAACAGAAACATCTTTTCTCCAACTTCATGATTTTTATGTATTTTCATGTTATAAACCAAAACAATGACATCACCCCCCCACCCCCCTCCAACACTTAAGTTTTTCTTTTTTATAACTAGAGTGTTTCTGTCCTGTGTCAGAAGTGTTTGTTTAAGCTCATTGGAATACGGTGACTCAAACTTTCTCTTCCTACTTCAGTAGGATAGCTGGGTAGCCACAGAATAACTTAGGCTGTGTTGGGTTTTTCAAACAATCATAAAAACTAATATCACCGAAGATATCTGTAAATGTGATTTTGATACAGCTTATTGAGAATCCTTTTTAATTGGTTTTGAGAATATTTGAGGGAAATTATTTGGAATTACATGTATATCTTCAAAACCAAACTTCTAACACACTCAAACCTGAACTATTTGTGAAAATGTTTTGATCCATAATCTTCCAGAGGAAAGAAGCATCTGCAACATTGCTCTGGTCCAAAGAGGTCTGCCTGTGTGACCTGTGGCCCGTGCTTTCCCAAGAGGAGCTTGAGTTGTGCTGATGGGGGGGTTTTGGTGCCTGAGCTGTACCTACTCTTTGGTTTCAGAGAGCTCTTGTCTCAGTGCCTGTCCAGTTATATTTTACACAAGGGTGCATTCACTTAGCACCTACAAAGTTCTGTTAAAAACATTGTTTTTTCTTCAAGCAGACCGGGTATTATTCTTTCTCCTTTGTAATTGCTTTAGACAGAAGCCTCTTTCCAGATTTACTGTAATTATTCTTATTTCACATCCTGTACATGAAAATAAGGTTTAAATGCGTATATTTCTTATGCATAATAATCGGAAAATAGCCCTTAAAAAAAGAAAGGGTAAAGTATGTTTGCAAAATACCTACTTTTGACTAGGTTTAAAGCAACTTGTGTGTGCTTTGTGCTAAGTAATATTCTTATTTTTTGTTGTAGATTAGCCTGTCACTTTTACATTAAATGGCATAGTACCTGGTGTGCTTCTAATGATACTTCAAAATTTTTTTCTTTCTCTGAAATAACTTAAAGGTAGTTTGCAACTCTTCCATTGCTGTCATGAAGTGAAGAGTTGTGGAAAAGCTATTCTAGATAAGGGCTGCAGAAGACCACGAAAATGAATTTTTAGAGGGGTGGGGTAGTTAAGGGATTAAGTACAGAAGCTGATGTCCTTGCAAACAAGGCTGCTCAGGTTGAGACCTGCGAGCAAACTAGTCTCAATGAACCGGAGTGTGATGGAGCTGTTTGAAAGCAGCAGCTGATGTATTCCTGCAGCCTGCCTGCTTCTGAAGCCTGAGCAGCACCCTGGAACAGGGGAAGCAGTGGAGGAAGGTATTTCATGACTCTGGGAAAGAGGAAATCAAAGCATCTGTGTGAGATTTCTGCAGAAGTGGAGTAATGGCAGAGGTTTGCACAGGTGGTGTTACAGCATAGAGAACACATGAGTCTTCTAAATGAAAAATGAGTCCTTTCATTTTGGGCAGAACAGATGTTTTAATGCTTTGCATGTGATGTGAGTGAAGTCCAGCATTGTGTATTGACTTCTGCTCTTCTGTGAGTTGCAGGACTAACGTGCCAACAAACAACTTTATGGATTTGGATGTTTGAAACTTTGGGTACAAAATATTTCTTTTCTGGCTGATGATAGATGTTCACTACTCCTTCTTTTAATATTTTGAGGCTAATGTTACTGGTAGTTTAATTACAAACTATATAAAAAGAAGCTTAAATAATCTAAAAAAAAATCTTATGGTTATGAATACTGTGTAACTTTATTCCTAAACGTAAAAAAAAATTGCAATGCTTTTGCAGATAAGGAATAAAACCTACTAGAGACGTGGCTTTGATCAGAGTTATCACTTTCTCAGCTACTTTTTTCTACTTATTTATCCAAATACTTTTTTTTGTGGGCAAAAGATGCATTTTCTACTGCTATATGTACATTATCTTATCATCCCTTCGTTCTTTAAGCATTGTTGGATGGGAGCAAGGAAGAAGTGTGAGGGTGCCAGGGAAAGTAACAATTACAAAATAAGAAAATTAGTTTTTGTTACCAGCCTGCAGGTAGTTAAAATGTTATTTGTTCTACTGTGAAGCAATTAATGGCTAAGACTGCAGGAAATATTTAATTGGGTATTGATTTAAAACAAAACTGGTGCTCACTTAAGTAGTTGCATTTGGTTGAACTGCTCTTATCTTGGGCTTAATATAGACTTTCAGACAGCAGTGTTAATTAATCTGTATATGACCTTTGTCTTCTAACCTCTTGGAGGATCAAGATAGCAATCTTTTGGAGAACCAACTGGCAGTATTTGGAAGATGCTAGTCTAAGGTTATAAGTGTTTAAGTATGTATTTAAATATTAAGATGTGTAGGCATGTTCTTGAGCATGTGCTCCATGTCCAGATGAATTAGGACATTGCCTAGTAATGTGGCGTGATGATGCTACTGACGTGGTTGTATTTCGTTAAGTTCTATTCCTCTCAGCTCTTGTTTGAGGACTTTTTTGCATGGATGTGATGGCCATTATTGTAGGGCAAACAGCAGAACGGGAGGCCACTGATGTATCACGTAGCAACATCTTTGCTTTCTGAATCAAGGGAAAGGTATGATTATCTCTGACTATTTTTGTGACTATTTTGTGCACCCAGTCTCAGACCTGGTGGTGGAACTGGGGAAGCTTCATGCAGGCAGAACAGTTTAAAGCAGTGCTGCCAAATAACGGAGTGCTGAAAACTCCGCCCCTGCTATTCAGTGAGCAAGAAATGAATCATCCTCATGTCATCAGCAGGGACATGCACTGCTAAATCAGGGAACAGTGTCCTCTGCCTTTTATCTCTTACCAGGCTTTGATTGTTCCCTGAGATGTAAGGGAAAGGCAACCTGAAATGTGAGTCCCAGCTGAGAAGTTTTGTTGGAGATTTCCCATGTGTCCAGTCTCAGGGAAGCATCTGCCTGAGAATGAAGGACTTATTTGCTTCTTGCTTCCTGACAAACCCTTCTTTTTCTTTTGTTTTTAGGAAGAGGCAGAACTGGTTTTTTCTCTTTACCCTCTTTTCTTGTGATGTGTTTGTCGTTTAGTTTTTCATTGTTTTTTTGTCAACTTATCTTCTTTGCACACCTTTCTAGCACAGCTTAGCTTCTACTTTCAGCTAAGAAATCAAATACGTGATTTTTAGTAAGGCTTTATAATAAACCTTAAAATACTGGTGTCAAACATTAATATTATAGTATACACATGAATCTTAAACTATTTCTAAAGTAAAGTAACTTTTGAGAAATATTGCCTAGTGGCACGTGTGAATGTCAGGTTGATAGGCTTTGTCCCTCTTTTCAAAGTCTAGCTAGGTTTTTAGGAAGCTCTTTGCATCTTTCCTTTTGATGCTATTGCTCTGTTTCACCCTTGTTGGTGACAGTGTCAGCACAGGTGAAAGTGTAAAGTACATTACTTGGGAGCTCTTGCCAAATTCCAGCTTTCTACCATGCACAGTAGGCTGGCTCAGAAGACATTGCCTATCCTAAACTTCAGAAAATTAGATTAGTAATTTTATTGTTTGAGAACATACAAATTGAATCTCATAGTACCGCCTACTTGGAAATTCACTCATTGTATGCACATCACTGGCTACTACCCTAACCAAATGTCTAATGGTATGTAATATTTACCATGCTTACCAATTTAAAGATGTGAAACTCAGTGACCAAAAGTTGTGTGCAAATGTCGTGCCTTGGTGTTGTGTCCTCTTTCTCTGAACAGTTTAACAAAGGGACAGGGGGATTATGACCCATGTGAATTCTGTAACAAATCGTCACAGAACTGAGGGTGGAACAGTGAAATTCTGTCTCAGACTTCTGCTGTAACATTTTAACCTTTTTTAATAGAAGATTAATAACACTAGTGACTCCTCCTGTTACTTGTTATTCAACAGACATTCCAACAGGATGAGTGCTGCTAATTATGGTGAATTAATACTAGACCAACTGTATCTAAACTGGTAAGTCCAAGGGTTGAAAAAGTAAACATTTTCTTTCAGATGGAGGAAAAGTTAACTCAGACTTTTTCTTATACCTCATTCGTTTTCTCAACTACATTTATGAAGTTCTTTTGGTACCAAAAACCCCAGGAAACTAAACTTGACCTAGACTGAATTCAGTTACGCAGTGGAATATACATTTCTGCCCAACAGCTAGCTATCTCCCTGCCTGCAGCACCTGTCTGTCAGGTGTGGTACAGCCGTGCTCAGGGAGGCTGAGTAATGATTTACCTGGTTTCCTTCACCTAGTTATTTTGCAATCTTGAATATTCTGCAATTCATTAAGCTTTTTACACTCTAAAGCAAAGCAAGCTTTTCTACTCCTAACCTGCATTTGTATCTGAAGTTCTAGGGAGAAGGACTGGTGTTTCATTATTACTTGTTTTCATAATACTTTAGGCCTTTTGATTTTGGGAAAAAGGCATCGCTGGTGCCTACTCTGGAAGACTTTGTTACAAAACCAAGGAATTCAGCATATATTATACTTTTCCAGGAAGACAGTACCTGTGCTTCTGTGCACACATCCATGTATGTGTTCTACGGAACTTTTGAAAACAGCTGTACTGTCACATCCTGAGTGACAGGGATGAATATGGTCATGGAGGAGAGCATGTCTGCTGTCTTCAGATCATCCAGGATTTTCTTGCAAGTTAATGTGGGACCACATGAGAACAGTGACTTGATGATTCAGAAACAGCAGTTTGTAATTTATGCTGGATGATACGTGCATGACAATAAGATTCAATAATGCAAAGATCATTTTGCTTTTAATAGATTGATCCATTCCATGGTGGTTCTCTAGCCACCCACCTGACATGGATAAATACATGGCCACATAAACACAAATAAAATTTGTTTCCCCCTGGAATACAGGATCTGGTGGGAAGCTTATCCAAAATGTTTTTGTAAACACGCAGGAAGGGAAGAAAGTTTTTTATCCTTAATGTGCTTTGTGGAAGGGCAGAATGGACTTTTGATTAATCATGAGACAAAAAGACTCTACACTGGTATGAGTGGCTGTTTATGAAAGCAAAAAAGTCAGCAATGGTTAGTGCTAATAACTGAACACAGCGTTGCAAACGTACACCTCAGTGCTGCCCATGGGTGAACGAATATCCCATGCACAGGTCGCCCTGGTGTTTGCATTAAGGAGGGATTGACTGTAAGAACTATTTCTTGTGGGAGGCACTGGCATCTTTGTCTGGGAAGGTAGTTTCCACTTTACAAGAAGAAACTACTTTGACAGGGTTTTAGTCCAAAGGCAGAAATTTCACAGGAGCATTAATGAAAGTGCCTGACCAAGGGACTGAATGGCAGAGCTGCTAGGAGCCCTGCTTCTCTGGTCATCACTGCTCTTTGCAGGCCGACAGTAATGCTGGAGTGGAAGGGCTTGCTGTGGTACCTTGTGCTTTCAGCTGGTGGGTGATACTGTTGTAAAGTCTAGCCTGCCCTTGGTATGTGGAACTGAGTGAGTGGCAGCGATTTGGAAACCACCAGCTTGTCATGGTATAAAATTGCTCTCAAAACTTTGTACAAATTTTAAAAAATGGATGTTCAGAAACCTGTAGGAAGTTTAGGTGAACGTGGCAATGCAAAGATGATGAGCAAAACTCATTATTCTGTGCATGTCGATTCCCTGACATTGGACATACCAAACTTAAAGGTAATTTCATTCTGTAAACATATAAAAAGGTTTTCCAGGAGTGCTTATAAAATGCAGTGAAAGAAAACTACGTATATGTGTGCTAATTGAATTGTAATGTACTACATTGCATGTAATAAAAATATGCAACTCATGTTTGATTTCAAAGCAGTTCTGCTATGACTTTATAGGTGCAATTTGGCTGGGAAGGAGTTGTATAAGGAACAGATTGTTAAATGCCTCTTTTAAATGTTACTTACTGCTTAACAAGCTGCTTTGAGTTCAATTTCTCTAATCTGCTGAGAAAGAAATACAAATTGGACTTGGTGTTTGTCTGAATCATTTAATTATGTTTTGGAATACTAACTCATAGTGTAGTGGTGAGGAAACCTGGCAACTTTGTCTTAACCTGATTTTTTTCAGTTCTTTGGCTGGCATATGAGTGCAGCTAATTTATAATGCAATATGTAGTTAGAGCTGGGTTTTCTTTGGGGGTGTGGGGTAGTATTTTTGATCAGATTTATATTTTATTAGATTTACCTGTCAGGAGATAGGGAGCCATAGTCCCCATGCAGGTTCTCTTTGTCCTTGTGGGAGTTCTTGGGAACCCCAGAAATGTCCTTTGCCCTCAGTGTTTTCATGTCAGGAAAATCTGCAGCCTTTCTTCCCACCTTGTTCTGTCATCTGACAGATTTCACAAGCTATTGTGATCATGGCTTGCCTAGGTCTGTGCTTGGGTGGGAGACTTCAAAGACAGTGCAGAGGATAGAGGAACAAATGTTGCTAGGTTGTCTGGGAGCCCCTGATTTACAATATTGAACATGTCTCCTTCAGCCACAGGGAACTTCTATCCTCTGGGGGACACGCAGCTTTAGGCAAAAGGCAAAATAAATGTGTTTTGAAGTCATTACTGACCGTCTTTCACCTTTAGATATCTAGACTCTGAAGACTGGGCTGCTTATGTTTGGGGAAAGACACTTTACAATCTAAGTTCTTCTCCGTTTTCTATTGTTTTACACAGTCAACTGTGTTCTTTATGAAGCAGCATATACTAAATAGTTTTTCAGGTGCTTTTGGATAACAGATGCTACTAGAAGTGTAGTACTTCAGGATTTAGTGCTTGTTTTTTCCTCTGGTATCAGGAGGAAAATGGATTAAGAAAATACCCTACTTCTTGTGGAATTTTCAAATTTATTGTGTGGTTTGTTTGGGTTTTTTAATAACACCTCTTTGGTAAAAGTCTTGAGGTGTCAGCATAGCTGAAAAGTCACTTAGGGACTTAGTCTGTGACTTTAGATTTGTCCAGTTCTTCAAAATTAGGTGTCCCACCTCACAGACTTCATTAGAAGTTATGTGGTTAAATGCTTTTGAAGACTTGAACTTGGGCCCTTGCATCTCATTCTACGCTCATTGTTTAAAGAACAAACATCACTGTGCTGTTATTAGTATCAATAGAATAACAATAAACTAGTGCCCGGAGTGCTTGGGTTCAGCAAAAGAGTCCTTGTCCTTGCTCTGGTCATACTGAGGTAGAGATGTATGTTGTGAGTTCAGGCTGCCCCATGGGGAAGGAGGGTGTCGTGACCCAACATCTGCGTGTGGGGTCCCTGGCAGAGCTCTGACGCTGTGCAGCCCTCCATTTACAGCAATCGTCTGAGCCAATATCAGCAGGTCTAATGTTTACAGTATATTCAGCTCCTGATGGAGCCCTTTAGTCTGCATTTCATTTTGTTCAGAGTAAGTGAAAAATCAAAGGGAAGGGAATGAAGTAGAAAAGACAGTGGCTTGGTGGGAGGATGGACATTATCCACAAATAACTCCGGTGTCTCAGAATTATGATGGACTATCATTATTAAACCCTTTGCAGGGTTTTCTTTGTTTTGTTAGATGCTTTGTGCCATGGCTTGTTATCTTATGTCAACATCACTTACTGTCACTTTGGTGAGTAGTCAGTGTGGAAGCAACAATTGCACCACAAGCTGTCATTAGATTAAAAACATGTGAAGTTTTCTGCATTTGGTGATGAAAAGCAATTCACAGTTGCTTTTCCTTTTCTCCTGCCTCCTTCCCACTTTCTCTTTTCACAGAGAGTCCTGAAAATTAAGATAAACATATTTGTTGTAATGAAGGAAATACAACATGTATTAATCTGGAAAAAGTCTTAGGTATTTTCCCCACATAATTCTAGCAAGCTCTTGCACATAGTCTGAAGTTGCAGGAAAATGTCACATTACTATTTCACAGCAAAATGTTAGAATACAGGTGACATACATAACTGTCTTATTTCTGTCCTATACTCTCCAATACACTAGAAGGAAAGTTTTGGAAAATAATGTGTTCACTTCTGTTTTATAATACTCAACTATGTTATCCATCTGATGCTGATATGCTTGTAGCATGTTGTCTCATGGGATCCATAGTCAGGTTTATGTGTTCTGGGGCACATATCAATGACAGGATGGTTTAGGTATGAGATCCTAACCAAAACCAGGTGATGTAATAAGCTTAGACATACACTGACAAACTTAGCCATTGAATAGTTTCCTTCGCTCTTGTGATGACTTGGAAGAATAAAGCAATCACTGAATCTTCACTTTTCTGCTTTTTTGGTAGTGTATGTGCTATAATTCAGGGGTTTTTTATTCCAAGCAAAGGAGTATACCCATTGGGTATGCACATTGGTGTATTTTGTGGGAGATTGTAGTGGTTTCACCTTGGCTAAATGCCAGGTGCCCACTAAGCCACTCTATCACTCCCCTCCTCAGCAGGGCAGAGAGGGGAGAGGGAAAAAATAAGATGGAAAAGACCACTCCAAAATCATGGGTTTAGATAAAGGCAGTCATAATATAGCAGAAAGCAAGGCTGGGCGTGGAAGCAAAGCAAAGGAAAAACAAAAGATTATTCTCTACTTCCCATTAGCAGGCGATGTCCGGCCACTTCCTGGGAAGCAGGGCTTCCAAAAGCGTAGTGGTTACCCCGGAAGGCAAAACGTTAAAAAAACGAATGCCTTCCGTTCCTCCCCCTCTCCCTCAGCTTCCCATTGCTGAGCAGATGTCATATGGTATGGAATATCCATTTGGCCAGTCTGGGTCAGCTGCCCTGGCTGTGTCCCCTCCCAGGATCTTGCCCACCCCCAGCCTACTGCTGAGGGGGTGGAAGAAGGGTTGGAGACACAGCCTTGATGTGTGCCGGCACTGCTCGGCAGTAGCCAAAACACTGGTGTGTTATCAACACCTTGCTGCTACCAATGCACAGCACAGTGAGGGCTGCTACGGGGAAATTAACTCCAGCTCAGCCTGACCCAGTACAGAGACCTAGTTCCAAAGCAGTCTTCAGTCTTGTCTTAATCTGCCTCAGTGAAAAAACACACCTTGCAATCCACAGGCAAAATAACAATTTTTTGAAAGAGACTTTCAATATGTATGAATCGCAACTAGAATAATGGTAGTTTCATGTTATACTTTCTAAGGGCTGTGCAAATGTTTTATTAGCCTGCAAAAAAGATTGATCTATGATGTAATAAAAATGTGAGAGGTAAGGCATGCTTTTCACTGGCTCATAATCCGTGCCATATTTTGCATCACCTAAACAGCAAAGTCTTAGCTTGTGTCTAATTCTGAAATATCTAGTGCCTTGTGAACGCAGGAAAAACTTGTGTAGAGCAAGACACTTCTAGTGGAGGAACAGGTAAGATTTTATTTTGGTCCATCATAACTGCTTGCATCCATTTCTTCCACAGAATGCTGACCAAAGATGTAGTGGGTGGTTGGGCTCTGTGCAATGGTTGTCTTGTTTAGGGGTAAGGGGATCCAGGTTAGAGGCTTTTGGTTTTCTTGTTTTAATGGTCTTGTTCGGTAGGCTGAGGCCAGGGCACTATGGGAGAGAGTCCTCTGCTTTCCTCCTGTAAGCATTTTGCTTACTTAGTTTGGGACAAGTAGACCTCCTGCCAAGGGAGTGGAAGAGGAGCTGGGGGTTTCAGTGCATATTGGACTCCTGTAAAGGAGAAAGCATAGCTGTAGGAACAGGCGGAGATCCATCCTCAGGGAAGACACAGGGAACCTGTAGCATGCCTGTGGTCTCTCCTGGCCAGGAAGCACATGTACCATACCAGCTGGTTGTTTATACGTGTGCCACAACTTTTATGAGAATTGCCTCTTTCATTTTCTTCATGTGAGTGCCTGGCATCGTGGACTCTGATTTAAGCCTTGTTCTTTGTGCTTTGCGATATATGGAAGCAATGTTGTGCATAGCCAATCTAGTCAGCTGACTCCTTTTTGCCAGGCTTTGTATTATGATATAGACACACTTCAGTCTCTCTAGAAAGAAATATTTCTATTCCATGGATTTCACTGGGGTCAAATCATGCATAAAAATTCCTCTGTGCTCTCAATAGCCCCGAGAAAGCTCACTGTGTATATAAAACCCATCAGCAATGGTTTATACCAAACCAAAATTGTACATGTTGCCTCACAGGTGAGTTCTCAAGTCACAGAGGTGTTAAGTCCGCTAACAAGTTTTCACTTTCCCCATAGATTTGACTGTCTTGAATTTGGGTCCTGGGCAGCAGACCAACAGGCCTGTGGACTGTATGGCAGGACTGTAAGCTTTCACTTGCAACTGTGCTGTGGTAGCTGCTGAAAGCGTTTACAGCTTCCCTCAGTGTCCATGTGCCCCTTCCCTTCTGTTTGGGATTCATCTGGCTCTGAGAACTTGCTGACATTTTGGAAAAGTTTGCAATATTTCTTGCCTCACTTGCTCTCTTGAGCAAGGGCAGGTTAAAGCCTCCTCTCTAGTTCAGATTCCCAAAATATTTAAGGGACCAAATCCAACTGAGAAATTGTATTTGGTATTTACCTATGCTTGGTAGACTGTCAATTGTCAGGCATCAATTCCCAGAGTCACAAGATGAGATCTGAATCTCAAACATTTCAGTCTTAAGTTTCTAGGCCCTATAGATATAAACCATTTCTCCTGCCTCTTAAAAAGAAAAAGTGAAATAAACTGTCTGGTTATGAAGAGCACTTGTTGCAATGCTCTCCCACTCATTTCCACCTGAGCTTAACTTGCTTCATCTCAGTTACATTGGAATAGAGATGGGGTATAAGGTAAACTTCAAGGGCATGCCACTTGGAATAAGTCAGAGGCTTGGGCTTGTTCAGTTGGGGGGTGTTCCTGTGCTTTATTAGTAGGAAAATGTTTAACATCTTAAGACATTGAATTTGCAGATCTAAATCTTACTGCCAGAGTAGGAGGAATTGCACTTAAAATGGTTCATGACGGAGTTTCAGCTCTTAATATTTAATGAGGCATTGATGATGGGCCATTTCTCTATTCCAAACAGACAAATTATATTGGCAGATGTAACTGCAGGAAGATAGGTGAAGCATCTTGTGTTTGAAGTAAAGTTGTGCAAGAGGTGAAGGGCAAACTGCCTATGGCCTTCTCTGAAACATCCTCTGTAGCTTGAACAGACGTTAAACACTATTCGCAGACTACCTGTGGGTGTGTTTAAATATTTATTACTTTCTCTTGCTTTAAAGTTAAAGCCTGCATCTGCCCACCACAAAACAAGTCCTTTAAGAATAGATGTGGCTCGCTGCCTCTGCAGTAAAACTTGGTATTTAGCAGAGGAGATAGAAGCTTGTGTCTGCAAGTAGAAATTAAATTGCTCATGCCCTCCTGCTGTGTGGGCAGGTCTCATTCCTTCACTCTTGCCCCCTCAAGTTGTTCATTGCAGGTCTGAGGCAGTGTAAAGAAACATCAGCTGGCTAGTCTGAAAAAGACTGTTACCTCTGAAGAATGACATTTTAACATTAAAAATAACAATTAAGAAAAGGTATTCAACTGCTAATTCACTTCAACTTGCATTTTTAAGCACTGAATAATCCTTGTCAAGCAGCCAAGGCCCGAAGATAAATACTTGTTATAACCACCACTTTATTTTTGGAAAGCAGAAATGGACAATTAACTTGTGAATAGTACCAGGGCTTCTTGGGAGGAGCAGGTCTAATGACCCCCTTTTTGGTATCTGTGTATATAGAAACCTAATTATAGTGCATTTTTACATAGCCATAATGCAAGCAGGCAGAGATGTGATTTTGAGCCATTTTTCAATGGACCTAGTGAATTCTTTGATTTATTCTGGTAGGTGGGCACCTCACTTGAAAGCTGGATAAAAGAACAACATGTCTGTTACAAACAGCAATAATTCTTTTTTTTAAAGTTATCTTGAAGAGGGAAGGGAGGGGAATAGCTAAGCTGAATTACTGAAAAAACAATGTTTGCACTGAGATTAAATATAGGTTTTTTCTGGTCACTGTACACCAATCACTGCTACTTAGCATCTGCAGCTACTGCTGCAGTATTCAAATACAAACTCAATCTCTGAACAACTTAAGCAAGAGGCTTAACGTCCTCAGTGGCACAAGTTTCTCCAAAGATCAGAAAAAGTACAAACAGCAGTCTGTGCCGTTAGCCCCAGGACCAGAGCGAGTAGTGTTAGTGGGGACATATTTTGTACCGTTTGAAGCATGGAGACAGAAGCTGCTCGGCTCTTTGTTCACCTGGAGTACGCTGGGCTGCCTAAGGCACAGATACTCCCTCTGCACAGCCTCCGATCACAGCCATGTGTTCGGACTCTTAATCCAGTCCAAGAAGCTTGCCTGTAGCCACAGAGAGAGTTTGGGAGGCTTAGTCAGCCTCTGTTCTGTGGAGTTCTTCCTTTGGAGAAATAGCAACGCCAAGGGTGAACTTCATCCCTCTCCTCAGGGAAAGAAAAGCAGCTTTATAGCACTTGCTCTCCCCGAGCTTTAGTGTATAAGGGTTTTTCTCCCTTTTAGATGCCACCCTGTATCTAACACAGCTTTTTCTAGTGCTACTTGCTGGCTGGGGCTGTGATGGATGCTGTCAGCAGATGCTGCTTCTCTGCTGGACCAGCAGAGCACGGAGGTCCCTCCTGCCTGCCCCTGTGGGTTAGCGAGCGGTGGTTAGCACTCTGAGAAGTCCGCTACAGTCAGCAAGCTGGGAAAGGTCTAACTAAGGACAGAGTCCAAGCGTTGGCATCTGTGGAAAGCGAACAGGTACCTGAGCTTTGCTGATCTGCTGGGAGGACATCCCAGCAAAGCGGTCTCTGCTAAGCAAAGCGCTGGGACTGGGACTTCAAGTTAGTATCCTCTGTCAGGAAGGGATCTGCACTGGCACAACTGTTCTGAGCAATGTAATGGGATTTTTTTTCCATCAGTTACTAAGCTGTAGTATCTAAATTTGACTGCATGATTAGAATGCCTTGTAAAGAATGCAATGCTTTTATTTTAAAATAAGCTTAGAGTTCCAAGTTCTCCTCCAAACCCAGTGGAAAAGCAATTTTGGACTAGGAATTATCTCATTTTAATGTCGACTTATTTCTACGGTAATAGATTACTTAAAAAATACTTTGGGGGAAATATTGAGACACTTGTTCTGGAAATGTCAATACAGAGTTTTATGACATTACTATAACGTGTTTGTTTCTCGATTGTCTCAAAAATAAAGATTTGGCAATGTTTTACTTAATTTTACACGATACTGTTAAGTTGTGATTATTTTTTTCGATCAGCTTTCCCTATTATGTCTCTACTGTTTTTTCCTCACATCAATATCTGAAAAGAATGTCAGATCCATTGAAGATCAATATTTTTGTGTATTTCTATGTAAATAAAAATATTTTATTAGAACTTAAACTTACCCTTTAGAGAGCATCTAATACTTCTCTGCTGTAAAATCAGGCAATCTAATAGATTTGCTCTTCAATGTTTAACTAACATCTTCCTGAACATTGAGTGCTCTACAGAGTCTGTGTAGTGTCCTCTTAAGAGTTATGGTGGTGACTCTGCAAATTTCTCTCTGCTAAGCTATAAATAGGAGAAAATCACACACAGTTAAGAGACAAGCTCATTTTCCTTGTGTGTATGGGCTGTGACACCTCTGATACGACTAGCACAGTATGTGATAGTGTCTACAGCAGCTGGGCTGGAATGTATGTGCAGAGGGCTTCACAGTGGTTACGTGCATCTTGTCGTTAGGATTGCTTACCTGTGCCCAGCGGGCTTCTATTTACCAGTGACTAGGTGGGGCATTGTGACCAGACAGGCCTTTTTTTTTTCAGTAACCAGGCAAAGTTTCTTGGCCATTGAATAATTAAGTGACTCTAAGTACCATTCTATTAACTGCAAGGTTAAAATAAGCATTGCTGTGTCTGTCAGCTCTGATATGATGCTCTGGAAGTTCAGGCTAGTGCTAAATGTACTATGTAAATCCTGACACCCCAAATCACACCGCTTTACCTCCAAGCCACTCCACATACAGAAGGATCACTGCAGCTTATAAGGGTCTAAAGCCTAGATTTGTGCTGTGCATTAATTTTGTTGTGTTGAAAAATGTAGGTTACAATGAAACTTGTGTTGTTGGCTTAGAACTGCTTTTCAGGGAGGCTATATACTGGTGAACAAGGTCAGATCAAAGTGGGGAAAGGACAGGTTGATTTTGGTTGGGGGAAAAAAGCTGTGTGTGAATGACTAAGGTTCCACAAAAAATGTGTTATATAATCACCCTTGGGTGGCCTTTCCCCCTGTGGGTGACCTGTCTATTTTGTTTTACCCTGGTCCTCTGCAGCACTACCCATGTGAGAGTACATTTATTGTATAAACTGTTGGGATGTTGACATTTGGTGTCATTCCTAGTTAGATGCTTGCTTTGTCTTTATTTTTTCATGAGACATCTGGGGATAAATCTTAAAACTTCCACTGTATCTGTATCATAAATCAAACATTTTGCTGGAGGATAATGGTGCACTTAAAACAAAGAGAATTCAATCAATACAATACCTAAAAAGCAACAGCTTGTCTGCAACTTGAATTCTAATTCATTAGAGTCAGCATTTACATATTTATTACAGTATACTGGTTTTGAAAACAACCAAGAATGAATTCATCTTTCCAGTGCATTTGATCAGTGTATGAAAATAGGAACAAAAAATTTTTTATCGTGTTCTTATTTTATGTACATAATTTGAGTAATGTACACCCCTGGGTAAGGATTGTGGGGAATTTCTAGAGAAGTCAATTCAGTTATTCTGCCATTTTAGTTCACTTTCTGACAATGTTTAAGAATTTATTCATGCAGTCAGTTAATGAAATCTCATATTTCAGCAGTCGAATGCTCCACACTTCAATCCATGTACTCCCATAAAATAGTTTGTGGGATTGAACCCTGCAGATACTATCCGCTGCAGGACTATGCTTTCCCATGCTCTTTAGTGCTGGCAAAAGGAATTAAATGAGTGAACAAAAAATATTTGAATGTTCTTTGAAGAATAGATCTCTAAACCTTGAAGAATTAGCTGTTTGGCACTATTGCACTTCTTCCTGAAGAGCAGCAATCTGGTGGCATGTGACTTGGATGCATTTGTGTTTCAGGGTCAGCAGGTTTTGTATAAACCACTTCAGTTGTGACTACAGATAGCTTCCTATCTCCCATCCCAGCTCCCTGCACTCTGCTGTGGGTCACTGCAATAATTAGTGCTGTGGCAGAGCTGGTGGACCTGTTAGACCCCAACAGCCCAGCCCAGAACTATTCACCTACGCAGTGCTCCCATTGCTCCAAGCTTGTCCCCCTGGGCAGGTAGTCTACTTCAGATCTGTAGAAGCCTAACCTTTTTATCATATCTATTAAAAGAAAATGTTTTCATTTGTATCAGAAGAGGCATCGAAAAGGCAAACTGCTGAAGCAACTTCAGCACTTTGCTGTGTGGTGCTACTAATTATTTACAAATATACTTAGTGGCTATGTCTAAAGTCATTTAAATGTAATCAGTTTACTGGATGTAGCAAGAGCAAATTTAATTTTTTTCTTGACCATGAGCAGGCAATACAGACAGTTAACCATCTAGTTCATGTGCTTGAAATGGGAAGGTGAAATATTTAGGACCATTTGCAGAGGCCTGCTGATAACTCCCAGACTTTGAACTGAGCATATCTTTGCAGGATTATGAAATTATACTGAGCCAAGTGAGTTCTCTTCCCTGTGGACAATAACTTAGTGCCGTGTTAAACAGCTGTCTTCACACCTTGCTGTGATCAGTGTCTGTCACTTGTCTCATACATGTGAAATGAGAGGTCTAAAATTGAGTCAAACCCTTATAGCTGAAAGCTGTAGGTCTGCTATTAGATTGGAAGAAAAATATCTCTGAACTTCAAGCATCTTTGGGTCCCCTATCACCTTGGAATTGATCAATGTCTCTTTTCTACAGCAGAAGTCCAGACTTTCTATTCTATCATATTTGACTCGGCCCTGCAAACTCCCCATTCACCTATTAGCAACAGCCAAATTTGTCACTATCCCTTCCAAGGAGTGCTTCGGAGATGACAGTTGTTTCCAAATGATACACCTCAGTGAAATCAAAGCAATGCGAAGGATGGCTCTGTAATCACTGCTAGCCAGGTTAAAAACCCCTCAAACTCCATCTAATGCATCCTGGATAAATCGATCTCTAGAGTCAACTTCTAGTGGTTTATAAATCCTTTAACAGGGATTTGGGTTTCAGGCACCCAAATACTTTTTTAATAAGTATGTACTTTCCTTATTGAAGTTTGAGGTTTGCTGGGGGTTCAAGAGCTTTTCATCCTTCTAAATTATGTCACCTTTTAAAATGGTTACGAAACGAAACAAGCAGCCTTCTGTTATGATTAATATGCTCTTACTTTAATAAACTGTACTCCTGATGAATAATCCCATGTTTGAGCTTTCTCACTATCTCAGGCTTCTCAAAGTACATTGTGACATCTTCCATTTAAGACCATTTTTTTCAAAACCTCGAAGATGCCTTCTCCATTTTTGTTTTCTTATTTTTCTATCAGACAGTGAGTTTATTTAGGAGACTTAAACTGAGTGAATTTTGCAGATTTCCTCACTGGTTTCACCACCTGGAAGAATGGCATGATACCACCTTTTCTGGAGCTACCTGGAGAGTGATTTGAGGTATACAAAATAAAAGCATGTTGATCATGCAGTACTTTGCTGGCAATGGTTTGTGACTTGTGTTTTACCTTACTAGTGGCTAGTGCAAGTAATCCTTGCATAATAATAAGGCATATCGGACCTTTAGATCACTTCTCAATTTGTCTCCTGAATTTCACAGGGGAAGGGAGGGGGGAGAGCAGAGATAAAAATGTGACTTGTGCATACTCTTTTTTCTTTAATAATGAACATGAATTGTAGAACAGTGACCACAGCCCGTAGCTGTCTGTAGCTGAGGAAGTATTTCTTCCCCTAAGGTTTTGTTCCCTTCAGCTAGGCATGTTGCTGCTTCTCCTGAGCAAAACTTAACTTTAATAAACCCACAGCAGTAAATACTTTGAGGCATCACTTCTAATTATCTTACAAAAGCAAGTATAGGTCAGATCTAGCAAGGAAGCCTGTTAGTCAACCAAAGTAATAAACTGAAAATTGACCCATAAACATGATTGACAGTTCCTCTTTGGATTAGAAAAGAGAGCAGAATAGCTTGAGAGGAGTTATGGAGAAATATCGGTTTGATTTATGGGCAGTAAGCTTGCTGTGGACTGTATATGAACATGGATCTTAAATAAGAGCTACCACTTCTTGTTTGAAGTGAACCTTTAATGGCAGTGTAAACTTTGCAGAGAAAAATAAGCAAACACTATTCATCCGAGTCAAAGAGCTGGGAGTATAAATGTAAAATCAACGGAAGAAACTGGGATCAAATCTTGCACTATCGCCCTATATAGTTCTTAAAGATATATTTTTGTCTTTGAGTTCAGAAATGCAGACAGAATGGATTGCTGATCTACATAAAGAGGGTCATTTTGTAAAGTTAGCACACCCAAAACCCTGAAATCCTTATGAAAAATGGAAATATATTGATGTGAATTTCAGCGGTTCAACACACCTATGAAGTCAGAGAATTCCCTTTGAACTCCAATATTAGGCTGTTGAAGTATTACATGCCTAATACATGTTAAATATCTTCACCTTTTGCCTGTGCCTCCCAGGAGTTTGTCAATGACCAGCTCGTCAAAACCAGAATGTTTATTGCTTTTGGTCAAAACCTTCTTTGGACTCTTCACCTCTGGGAAGAGTCACTAGGAAATGGATGAGCCAGTTTGCACTCTTCTTCCTGTTTTATTTGGGGCAGTCTGCTCTGAGTATCTTCTTCATTCATGTAAAATTGATTATTTTTAGAAAGTTCAAATGATTTCTTCTGGAAATACTTAAATTTTTCATGAAACAAATGTTGTATGGGTAGTCCTGGAACAGAAAAATATCAAGTAGCTTATAAAGGAAAGCATCAACTCCAGCAGTATACAAGGCTGTTACCTTCAAAATTCTGGGAAGTAAAATTAATTTGATGTCAAAATATTAAGCCTAGATGAGTGAGGAGAGTTCATAAGGTCAATATTTGTTTAGTATTCTATAGTGAGCCGAGGTTCACACCTTCAGTCCCGTTCTCGGGATTTAAGTCCAATATGTCCAGAGCAGCTAAAGTCAATAAAGCAAAGTGAGGAGTACTTATTACCTGTACTTTAGTTACAAATTTCAGAACATCATGCCTGTATCTTGGAGGGGGGAAAAAACCAAACTGACTTTTATCTACTTTTGTATGATGTCTTGCTTATTAAAAGTCCTTAAGGCGTGTTCATTTTCTGTGTATGACGATGCATTTAGGCTTTGAGCAAGTGCTACAATTAGCTTTCTGCTAGCCTGGAACTTGAGTCAATACACCTTAACTAGGAAGGCAGGATCTTTACAGTTAAGTTTGTGTGTTCTAAGGAAAAACCAAAGCCACCCAAAAGAACAGCAATTAAAAAAAATCCAAATCCTAGAACAACAGAAGACCAAGAACTTCCAGATCTATTTTTTAAACCTATGGCCAGCTTGTGACAGTCAGTTCTGATTCTGCAGCTACAAAGCCCCTCAGTTATTTTGATATAAAATATCTTAACTCACTACATTTTAACGGGAGAGAGTAATTTTGAGTGAGAGGCTGTGGATAGCTATACTGCTCTAAGGAACATCTGGAAAGGATGCTTACAGAGGAGGGGGTCACCAAGACTTGATTCAGTTAGGCTCACTATAACCCTGTAAGATGTTGGACATGATGATCTTAGAGGTCTTTTCCAACCTTAAAGATTCTACGATTATAAGATTACCTTTCTAACATAGTGTGACTGTATATTTTGAGACAATTCTAGGTTTGCATTTGAAGGACACTTTTTTCCGAGCAATATCTTCCTTTCCCCTGGGTCTAATATGTTCTTTCAGCTGGATAAAGTAGATTATTTTCTATAGATTTATTATTCTCTTGTCTCTGTACCTCATCTTCCATTCCATGTAGCACATAGATATATTCCTGATTCATAGTATAAAATAGAACTAGGAGCAATAGGCAATTGTATTCTCTTTAGATGACAAAAATAGTAGAAATTCTGACCCATTAAAATATCAGAATGAGGATAATGAATTTCCAGAAATTATGCTACTTCACTCAGCTGAGAGCGCAGGAATACATAACCATCTACCCAAGCAGTTTAAACAGGATGCATCCTAGAAAATCTAAGACAAATCAACCTTAATGGCAAGGGCTGCTGATTTGTAGGGGTATTAATTCTATTTAACTAGAATTTTTTCAGCTAATTTAATGGTGCTCAGGTCTTGATCAGTCTCACTGCTAAAGCAATGTTCACTTTCATGCTGCCTGTAGCTCATAAATGCAGTAATTTAATTCTCAAATCTCTGTAGTTGATAGGTGTCTTATTCTTCATTATGCAGTTAATCTGTGTATAAAATGCAGATTAATCAAGACTTTGGATAGTATTCTATAACTTGTTTCCTTTCTAAAATTGTTTTAGTAGGCTGCTTTATCACCCTACTGTCTTTTGAGAGGAAGGGCAGTGTGGGGACATTTGACTCACATATGGAGATTTTAACAGCTTCGTGTAATCATGGTACTCTTAACAATATGATGCATCTCCTTGCTGCTGGTTTAGATGATTAAAAAGGAGCAACAGTATACAGATGACTTCCTTAGTGCTTTGTCTAAGCTCTGAAGCAGATGCTTCAGTCTTTTAAAATTCTAAGTGTTGTTATCAGTTTTGGTCAAATTGGGACTTTCTCGATGGGTTTTTCAATAGAAGTACAAATCACTTAAGTGGTGTTTGAATGTGGATTCTTTTTATCAGATGTAATAATAGGTTATAGTTACTGCCTTACAATAAGCATACCAGTATCAAATATCTCGGGCTTATTTTCCATAAGCTCCTTTGTGTAGCACGTGAAAATGAGTTGTGCTATAAGTTCAGCAAACTAGCTGGGAAGAAGTGTCCTAGGCTAAATCTTCCTATATTATTTAGTCAAGACAACTGACTGCATTAAGCCTTACAATTGTTTTGTACTTCTATGGTATATAGTTGTGAATATGTACCTTTCTTATGCTGTAAAGATGCTTTGCCATGATGAGATCACTGAGCTCAAACACATCTCCAGTTTCTGAGCCTTGTGCTTTTTGTATAAAGGTCTACTCAGGCAACTTAGCTTGTATGATCTTTTCTAGGCAGTGCCTGTTCACTGAAAGTTTATGCTAACATCCTTCACTGATCTGTTAGAATAAACCAACAAGAACTGACTTAAAATTTTATGTTGGAATGTTTTTCATCCAGGGACCTACTGAGCTGTTGGTCAGAGTCAGCCTGTTCTGTAGATCTGATTTCTAGAAAGCTGTGGTGGAGTCCAGACAGATTTTTCTAGACATATGTGGTATGGCGCTAAGTTCCTGGCGTAGCTGAGACCCTTCCCACTGACACTGACAAGTTCTGGCTCTGTGAGGCTCATGATAGCTCCTTAATGGCTTGGACATGCAGAGTCCCGGCTGTCAAACTAGCTTGTCTCAAAGCCCTTACAAAGAAGCTTTTAGGGTGCCCATTTTGATTCTAAACTCAAACAAAACCAGATTTTGGGGTGTGGAAGTCTCATGAGTTGCTTCCTCCCAGTTTTGATCAAAACGGAGACACAGAGTTGTTAAATGCAAGTGAAATGCAAGTGGTAGAGATATAGGTGGAAGAGAGCAATTATATTTGAACTTAAATGGAAGGGTGGAGATGTGAAAATACTCAAAAGCTGTTTCAGGCAGAAGCAGCTACAGAGGAGCAGATCCTGGACTTGTTACAGGCCAGGTGTTGAGGATGGAACTTCAATGATAGAAAAGGTGTAAGGAAGGCTTGAATTCTATAAAAACCTCCAACAAAAAATAAATTCACAAGCACTGACTTACATCAACAAAGAGTCTGCAAAACCCGGTTTAGAGAAATTAAGCTGTTTGAATTTCAAAACTAAAGTGTCAGAACTCACGTCCAATTCTATGACTTTAAAACATTGAGGTTTTTTCTAGCTCAATTTAATGGTAAGAAAAGAAAGAACCCTTCTGGCTGTGGTCATGTATGCCAACCACCAGCCAGGAGTAAAGTTTTACAGCTGACTTATAAACCCCTGAGATGGGTTTTCTAATGGAAATACTGACAGCCTCTTAACTTGAGCAACACTAGCAGGCGCCGTTATAATAAATGAGACCGAGAGAGACATGATACGGGCCCACAAGGTAATTAATGGCTGGAGTAAAATAAAATATAGACACAACATCCCATAGAGAGCATGACTCAATGGAGCAAACTTGTAATAAAGCACAAAGAATGTCTGTTTAGTAAAGGGCTGTGTGAAACTGCTTGTAAAATAAATCATGAGCTGGTCCTGGCTGAGCTCTCTGTATGTTTCTTTTAAATTAGAGGATTAAAAAACTCCCCTCAACTATAAAGCCATTTCTGGCAATGTGGAGTCGTAGTGTATAATGAAATGAGAAGCAATGAAATGCAAAGTGCACCTATGCAAACAAGCTCTTAACATGCCTCTCAATAGAAATATAGCACAGAAGTTAAGACTGCACCTACTTCCTAATCTTTTTAATCAGGTAACTTTTTGACTAGCTGTCATTCTGTTTCAAACCCAATTGTCTTCTCATTTGGAATGCTTAATTTCAGCCTTGTGACATGTCATGTGTCAAAGCAAGCATGAAAATAGTTTATTCCTCAATTTCCTCACTTGTTTAAGATGCTAACCTTTCATTAAAAAAACAAACCCACAGACAAAAGCACCAAAAATGCCAAAATCCAAACTGCCTTATTTCTTTCAGTGTTTTCACTGATGTAGGAGGCTGTAACTACAATACTAGCAGATAAGCTGTTCTTCTTGGTTTACGCAGAGCTATGCCTGTTTGTAGCTGCTTATTGTTAACTTATCCTATGTTCATGTTGTAAAGGCAGAAAAATTGCCTTGGATTCATAAGCCAAATGAGTCAGACACCGCAATGAACATTTTTCTGACAACCCCTAACTGCAAATCTCGGAAGGGACCAGACTTGTGGCTGTTGTTAAACTGAGGTGTAAGCATGTGCCGTGTCACTGCTACTTTAATCTTCACTGACTGGTGCTGGCTAGTGTCAATCCTACAAGCCTTGGGTTAGGAGTAAAAATACTTCAGATTCTGTGACTTCGATCACTTGTCAAGTTTATCACTTGTTAATTAGCACATAAGAACATCGAAAGCGCACTATTTGAAACTGATGCCTTTGAAGGTGAAATACGGCAGCATTCCAACATCAAAGTTGGCTTCTTTAGATGAGAGTCGTGTAAAGCACACTGAAATGTCTTATCCCAATACATTTTTGTGATTTCCTGTTTCTGCTTGGTTTTGTTTTCTGCATCCTAAGGGGGAAAAACTGGAAATGGCTTTCTAGGTTCTCATGCTGCAGATCTGGACTGGTGCTTTTCAATGTTTGTATTCTCGACTGGAGCAGTGATGCATTTAGTTTCAAGCTCTGTATAATAGGGAAATGCTACACACATCTTCATGACATACTGTTGGAGCCTAAAATATTTCCCTTAAATCATCTGTACTTTAAAAGTCACTGAATAAGTTTATTTCTTTTCTAACTTTAGGCAGGCTACTAGTCAATTTTGCTGTGGTTTCAATTCCTTGTCATTCTCAGGGGGCAAGATGCCTGGAACTCAGAACTGTATTATTTTCATGTTATGGTAGGATACTTGTATTATTACTCTGCGTGTGAAACGCAGCCAATCACAATAAGTAGCTTTATACAAGTGGGACCAACTTAAACCCAAACCTTCAGAAATCTAAAATGCTCTTGTGTTATTTGAAGCCTAAACTGCCAAGAAGTAATCCAGGAAGACCCCACCTACCCTTGTCAGAGAACCAGGGGCTCCAATAAATGCACTCCTGCAAATTGCACCAGGTGATTTTGAAGATATTTTTGCTGCCTTTCACTTTGCTTTGACTCTGAGATGTGGGTGGCTGGTATAAATGTTTTCTCAGCTGTTCCAGTCATATGAGGTTTATCCTGGAGGTATATTAAGTATGTAAATCTCAGCTGAAGTGCAATATGGGCACAGATTTTTCCTTACTCTGTGTATAGGATCTTAGACACTGGCTCCGTTTCAGAGCTAGATTATGGACTATGAAGGATTTTGCAGTGCTGAATAGGACAACACTGAAGTCCTTTAAATGTGGACCATCCTCTTTCCAAAACCACAATTTCTCTTCTACTTGAGCAACATAACTTGCAAATTATTTTTAATTTCGTTAAACAATAACATATTTGCATTAGACAGATCTTTTATGCCTCCCACTTGTACTGTGCAAGAGTGAATTGCTTCTCTGCTATTTGAAGTTTCTAAGATTTATAACACTGGTTAAATCTTATTTCTTGATTTATAGAGAGGCTGCAGATGAGTGCCCATATATTGCTGATTTAAACTAGATTTTTTATCTAAATCTTTACTGTGCATACAGAGATCCAGGAATTAAATTTGGTACACTTGACACTTTTCTGAATATCAGAAAGTGAACTCGGATGTACAGGAACAGTGGCTTTTAGTTCTATTTATGGATTTTTACATCTAGTGCCACTTGTATCTTAGATCTATGGTGACTGGGAAACTTTGAGCAGATCAAGTGCCATGGTAGTTACTTTGAATGTTGTCTGGAATTTTGTGTTTGTAACTGATAATGACACAGCAGAACCAGAAGATTCCTTACTCATGCTGGGTTTCTTAATATTGCAAAAAGTGCTTTTCTCATAGCATTTGAACTTTGCATGTTTTGTTCAGCCCTATGAAAACTGGAACCTAACTTCTGATAAATTTTGCTCACAGAAAATATTTGGAAATGACAAATGTATAAATAGGGAAAGCTAATAGCCATGGCTAGTGGTTGAAAAATCAGACAATAGTACTGTGGAAAAAATATTCCTACCCATTTTTGTCACCCCCACTGCAGTATCTGCGTCTTTCAGTGAATTCCTCTGAAGGTTATCATGGTTTGACTGCAGAGGCTGAAGTGTGAGAAGTCTACTAAAATCACTTTTGTTTGCTCAAAAAGCATTTAAATTCAGGTTCAAAAAGGCCCACTGGTCAAAAAGGCCTTTTGAAGCTCAGAGTCAAAGAATCACCTATTCCACCCTAATGGGGGGGAAAAAAGCAGCTTTATCCTTTATTTTTAAAGGACAGTCCGATTCTTATAGCTGCCTTGCATCAGGCCTGTCTTCCTTTGCTAGGATAAAGCCAGAACTGAGAGAACTGCATAGGTCATGTCCATCATCTGCATGTATTTGTGCTCTGAGTGAATGCCTGTGGAAAAGGGGCGATTCAGTGATGTTGGTGAGAAAATTTACTGAGTGGTGTCTCTTTCATTCTTTCTCACTCTGTGAGATGTATTTTCAATTTTTATCTTGTGGAAACCATTGGTCTAAGATTGCTGTGGTGAGGCAGGTCTGTAACCAGTCGGCTAGCTGTAGTTCTGCTGATATGTGCTGCTCTTTCAAAGCCTGCTCGGGTCACTTGTGTACGTATTCCATCTGAAATTAGAATCAGCTATTAAAATGTCCCGAAGAATGAATCATTGTTTGAAAGTGCAAATTTGCTTTGTAACTATACAGGAAATCTTTGAAGATATCTGAATTAGTGCTGCGTGTGGATATGTTTAAGTGTTCTACTGGGGTACCTTTATTTCTTTTCCAAATGACCTGTTTCTGAATCTCCTTTCTTGTTTTTAATCAGAAATTGCTTCCATAGATAGGATGTGCTTGGTGTAGAGGGTTTTGTGTAAATGTGGAGTACAGACTCTACTTTCAGGTAGAGTTGGAAATGCCTACTTCAACCTATGGCTGAAAGCTTGCTTTACTGGGATGGCACACAGAGCACTTAGCCTGGGTCTGAGGTCTTGTGCTCTGTTTTATCTGGCAGCATGTCCTGAGCTTGAGCTATGGTGTCCTGAGCCAAAGGTTTCCAAATACTTTAGAGTCAAGGGACAGGCAGCATACTAGGGCGAGGTAAACCCAGGTCACAAAGTGGTGCATGCAATAGTAAATACATGGTTGTTCCCCTGCATGGCAGAGGCTAGGAGCTAACAAGGAGGAAAAACTCTGCCTAAGCCAGAAGCAGCTGATGGACAGATCCTGATGCCAGGTACTGCATGCACTGCATGTGCAGCCATGGTCTAATTGCCCAAAATACAGTGGTTGGTTATCCAAATGTTTTAGTCCTTACACCCTGGGATCATTAGCAAAGAGTTAATTTAATTCATTTAGTATGAGTAACCTATCCTAAACATGTTCCAGTGCACAGCATGTGCCACCAAGGGGTTCAGACTTCCAGTGAAATGGATGGCATTTAAAATATCTTTATTGATGTCTTAAGAGGCCATACTAAGTAAGATCATGGTTTCAACTGTTGCCTGAATGTTATGTTTACATCAGTTTTCAGTACCTGTAGAATACAGGAATCTGGGGGGGGCGGGGGGAGGTGCGGGCAGGCAGACATGCTTCCTTATTGAAATTTATATTGAAACTGCTGAAAGATTTGTGGCTAAACCTGTATCTCAGAAGTTTGGCTATCAGTGTCAAGAGTGGCCCCTCTGAAGCTAAAGGCAGAGTCCTGATCTGCTTCAAGGGATATCTGAAGTTCGTGGTGTAGTTCTCAGAGTCTCTCTGTGTGGGAAGAGATTCCTGAAACTGGAGTCTCACTGACCTTGCTGACGGTGGTGTGCATTAAGGGAGGCTGACTTCTCATCCTTGCTGGAGATCTGCGTGCTTATTTGTGTGTAAGCCTTTGGGGCAGAATTTATAGACCAAACATTTAATTCTTTTGTCACCCAGTAGTGTAGGCTGACATGTGACCTGACATTAGATTTGTACCTTTCTTCTTTTTTCTTTATAGCGTTATTTATAACAACAGTAATATCATGTGTTGCCACTTAACAATTTTTCCTGATATTCACCTCTAGATTTGCAATAAATTCATGAGATACATGGCTCATAGTGATGAATACAAGTAGTAAACTGAGAGGAGGAGATGATAGGTTTCTAATCCTGGTTACCAACACCTTAAAATGAAAACATTCACTCTGGAGAATAGCTAATGCATTTTCCCCGTAAATATAGTTGGTTTGGTAATATACGTGATGGACTGTGGATCAGTTTTAACAAACTCTTAGAAGAATACCAATGTTGATTTTAAACAAAAAATTAAGACTGTCTGGAGTGTTCTAGGCCTGGGGTTGGAAGTGTTGAATGTCATGTGAAATAAACAATGAAAATTGTCTTTCCATTTGGATATTCTTTAAAGGAGGGTTCAATATTTGATACTTAAAGCAATTTTCATCTATTGGTATACAAAACCAGTTTTGCTCATATGTGACTGACAGCAAAACTGTACTAGCACAAAAATGAAAGAGTAATTCCTAAGGAACAATTTCCTTTGTGGTTCCTCAGTGAATGGAAAAGTCTTCAAAGAAAAATGTGTCCAAAGCAGAGAGGAAAAATATGAATGTCACCAAAACTGTTGTGATCTACAGATGTGTTGTGAAGATTACCTACAGGAGTTATATAGTATCACTGATAACGTTAATAGTGAGCAATACTGAAGTACTGAAATAATGGGAAATATTTTGATCTCTTCTTACAAGAGATTCCTATGTGTAGCTGCAGACCCTCTGTCTATGGGAATGTGTTTTCAAACTATTTTTAAGACATTTTCCATTTCCTTTGTGTATACTCTGGACTCTCTCATATATGCTACCTTTTATTTCTCTCCTTTATAGACTTTTCTGAGATTGTGTTGTGTTCTCCTGTGTAATCATTTTTCTCTTTAATGATCTTTCCTTTGTGCATGTGATAAACATGTGATTTGTTTGTGGTTAACAATGCCCTGCTTTCACTGGAGAGTTTCTGTATTAATTTCATTGCATCATATATTTGATGTAGTATGTTATTTTGTTCTTGAGCACTCTAGATATTTTCCTTTTATACGATGTGGTCACTTTATTCCTGCTGTTACCTTAGTTTGACTTTAGTTTGTGACTGTTTCTTATAGCTTTTCTGGTGCCTGTTCATTTTCATATCTAATTATCAAAAGCAGAGATTATCTATAGTGCTTAAATTAATACTTGTTACTATTGTCGTCAAAGGGGAAACTTGATTAGAGTTGCTGAATAGGACCAATTATTTTGTACTTTGAGTGCAGATTAAGAGCTGAAAGGTCTCTAATTCTTCAAAAAGTCCTTGCTGTCTTTGTTTAAATAAAATAATCAACAAACCTGCATACAAAGAAGAGCCAGTACAGATTTGTGTTGGGTTTTTTTTGTTGTGAGGGGGCTTTAAAGTGGTTTGTATGCAAGAATACTGTTTTTGTTTGCTTTCACTAGATCTTTAACTTGTATTTCTCTCATTAGCTATGTTCACCTCAATTTATCCAGTATCTATTCAAATTTTTCATGTTTTTTCTCATGGATTCTTTTTTCTGCTATTAGTGAGATTTGTAGCCCATGAATACATCCTTTTAAACTTAATGGATGGATCAAAGAGGTCATATCAACCTGGCCAAATTTGATCCATGGCACAAATCAGTCCGGGCAACTCTTTTCTTATGGCCTTATGCTGTGATTAAAGATAGAGAAGTGGCAACTACCTGCACGCGATGAGAAGTTGTGTGTTTCTCAGTCTGTAAAGTGGCTTGCAAAGTTTTTTGAAAAGTGGTATGGATTTTGCTGTTATAAAGTATGCAGTTCCCTGACAGAAAGGATGGTTTTAATCCATTTTACCATCTTTTTCAAGTACAATGGGCCAGGCTTTCACTCCTTAATCTTGATATCTTTCACTCTTACCTCTCAGTTTCTGTGCTCCTGTTAGTATCTCCATTTCACTTGTGTAGTCACTCAAAATTTATTCTAGTAAGCTTTCTTCAGTTACTTCTAGCCTTGGTGGTGTTCACAAGGCTTACTTAGTCTGGAGAAGAGGAGGCTCAGGGGAGGTCTTATTGCCCTCTACAGCTACCTGAAAGGAAGTTGTGGTGAGCTGGGGGTCGGCCTTTTCTCGCAGATAACTAGCAACAGGACAAGGGGGAACGGCTGCAAGTTGCGCCAGTGGAGGTTTAGGTTGGAGATGAGGAGACATTTCTTCTTGGAAAGGGGGGTCGGGCATTGGAACGGGTTGCCCAGGGAGGTGGTGGAGTCACTGTCCCTGCAGGTGTTTAAGGAAAAGTTGGATGTGGTACTTAAGGACATGGTTTTGTGGGGGGGGACGGACATGGTAGGACTGGATGATCCTTGGTCTCTTTCAACGTTAATGATTATATGATTCTAAGAGCAATGCTCTACAAGTTCTGTTGGAGTATGATCAGTGTTTGTGCTTATAGCCATGACTGGGTTGGAGGGGGCTGGAAGGCTCTCAGCCTTGTCTTCAACTGAGAAAATTGTAGCTTCTGGAAATGACAACTTCTTCTGGGAATTTCACTATCCAAGGTCTTACAATATCCTGGAAAAGCTCTTTGTTTAACAGATCCAGAATGAGAGTTGGGTGACAACAAGAAAAAGGCTGAGAACTTTAGTATTCAGGAGGTGTTTTTACCCATAACTTTGTTCTGCTGTAAGAGTACCAAAACCAAACGCATTTAGCAAGCTGTGTTTTCTGATTTACCTATCACCTTGGAAATTGATTTCCCTGAGGAAGTAAATGATGGTTAGATGACTTCTCCATGGTTTGGATACTGGTTTCAAGGCAGATCTAGAGTTTGGTAGTAATCAGACCATAAAAAAGATGGGATGCTATGGCTAATATATATCCAAAGGGAATGCTGATCACTCAGAGACCTAAGCAGGAACATGTTAAGTCCTATGAAAGCAACATTGACTCTTAAACTTTATTCAGACTTTCCAAGTGTAACACTTGCACCCTGATGCAAAAAACCTGAAAGATATTGCCTGTTGTCTTTCTGAACTCATTGCTTTTTCAACTTGTTACCAGTGAATGAAGTGTCATGCATTATGCTGCACAGTTATTATATAGGAAATGTTCAGAGACATCTAAATTAACGGAATAAATATGTCAGTTTCCAACGGCGAAACTCAGGATTTTGAAGCAGATATAACAACAGCTGGTTTCTTTAAGAAGTCTAAAATAATTTTTAAAAATGAAAGATGCCTACACACTGCATCTTTTGACTGAGTTGCAAAGGAAGAATCCCCATTGTTTATACTCTTACCCTAACATACTGCTTTTCATGCCTTCCCCAGAGCATTGAAAGAATGCTGCAGATGCTTTTGTTTGTGCTCTGTGTCCTGTCAACGAGATGAGGGAAAAGTTACTGTGGAAAGTGGTAACCACTCTTCAGAATGAAGACTATTAAATATTTTCTTTCTCTATCATGGCAAGGTGTTTTCATCTGAGTGTTCAACTTCTATAAATAATACTACTTTTCACTTTGTGGAGAGTTTGAGGAAGAAATGTGTGCAACCAGATATATAAAATTTAGATTAAATTCAGTTTGAATTGAGTTCAGGTATTTGTCCTTTGAACTTGTGAGCAGTGTTTGAGTTAATACTGTAACATGCTGAACTGATACCTAAGGATTTATTTACACCGATGAAAGACTGAAGTTAATACTGATCAATGAACAAAAACTAGGCACATTCAACTGATTTCAACTTAAATGGAACTGTAGAGGCAGTTTTCATATTTGATATAGGTCAAAATCAATATCTGATACTTAATGGTATTTGACTTTCTGCTTCTGGCTTTCCTGTTTTTAATCTAAATTTTAGCTGTTACCCTTTAGAATTAAGGAAAAAGTTATGCTTTATTTTACTGTTTTTTAAAAAATGAAGACTAGCAAGTCGTCTTACTGCTTGTCTACACCAATGAAAGGTAGATCTAAGTGATAAAGTGATTATCTATCACTTTATAGTTTATCAAAACAAACCATTAATCATATTAAAGCATACAGCCTGATAGTTCAATTTACATCCAAAAGCTAAAGCATTTAGTAAACAGAAGATATTAGTATGCTAACACAAAACATGCTCTGAGCTCCTTCATATTTTATCAGGAATTATAATTGCATGGGCTGAAAGGCACTGGTCAGGAGATCCAAAACCAGTTCAGAAAAGCAGATGAGGGCAAAGATATGATTTGAATCAGATAATATTCTCAGGAGCCTTTCTGATCTCAACTGGAGAGAAGTGCCCTTCACTATAAAGTTCAGATTTGTACTGTAAAATCACACTAACAGGAAAACAGCCTGGTAGCTGGTCCTCACTTAAATGGAGGGAAGAGCCTTTGTTTGCTATAGAGGGAAGGAGAACTTTCACATACCTCTGGTATCTGTCTAGCAGCTACATCTTACAAAACAGATGACCCTTCTCAGATGGGGTGAAGGATGAGAAATAGTGTTGTACGTACATACAGTTATATATTGGGTACAAATGGAAAGTTGATGTCTACACTTGTGTGTTAATGACATTGGTTCTGTGTGATTGACAGGTGCCTTAAATTGCATTGCATGGATCTTAGACAGTAGATGGGATTTAAATGCAGTAATAATTTCTAGGCATGTATGTGGAGCTGACTGCAACTCATTAAGGTAGCTTTAACTTAGTGTCTCGTTTGCTGTTGATATCAACTTTAAGTGATTACTTATTTGAGCCCATCTTGGGTTTCTGCCTTGATCTGATTACCTGGAAGATCTGCATGGTTTAAATTTTTTTGTACATAGCAGGCTCTAGCGAAGCAGACTGGGAAAACCAGCTTGTGTTCTTGGAGTGAAGAAGCCAGTTTTCATATTCAGAAAAGTCACAATGGCAAAGAATTAGAAACTTCTTAGTTAAGGTCCACTTCCATGGCCTAGTACTCAAATAGAGGATACAGGGGTTCTTTTTTCTTCCTGCTCCCAAGTTTGTGGGCCAGTGTCACAGGTTTTGGAGTATGAACCATTGCTTTTTATAATTTGTAGAAGAAGCAGAGATACCAGAGATTCATGTTCCTTTTCCTTAGGAAGGCAAAATTTCCAATTCTCTACCTGCATTCCCCAGAGCATGAGCAGTCATTTGTGCCTCCATGAGTACAATTTCCTTTAAGCCACCTCAGGGCAATACACCAAATAGCTCTCCAGTACAGAGTTGTGGCTCAATACCAAAATTCAGCTTAAAGAATATTGGAGGGGGTTGTTAGGGGTGCAGGGAAAAGGTGACAATTAAAGATGTATCTCCAATCATGTCAAATAATTATGCTGTGATATGAAAAACACCTTGCAAGACAGTGTGGGCAATCAGTCCTTTAGTGGCTTGGAGAAGAAAATGATTGCACAGTGTGGAGCAGAGTCAGGACATGATCTCTCCGATGTGGTTAATCAATCTACCATCTCATTGCTCACTCGGAAATTCACTCATACAATATGAAAACAATGACAATTATAATAAAGCACCATTATTGATACAGCTACTCTGGAGCCTGGCTGAGTTCACTGTTGCAGTTGAAAATCCGTAGTGAGGGCAAGAATCGGTTTATTGAGAATTAGTATAAAGGGTTTCAGTTGTGCTTTTTTCAAAATTATCTCTTTAAACACTGAAAGCGATTACTGTCTGCTAGCTTCAAACCAGCAACATCTTAAAAATGGATTAAAAATGTGTACTGATAATATTGCTACCAGTAAGAGCTTGAAACTTTCGGAAGAAAAATAATACAACTGTCTCATAAATAACTTTACAACACTTCAACGTAGAGCAGACAACCATATAAATAAAATAGATCAAGTGTGCACTGCATTGAGTTACTTAGTGTTTATTGCAGTTCTTTCTTTACTTAGTATGTGGACTGATGATATAAAACAGTATTGAATTCAGAAAGTGATCTTGACCTCTGCTCCAAAGCTTTCTCTAGTAGAGAAATGACACCTTTACTCAACATAGATTTTTAAAATGACCTAAAACTCTGGAGGCCTTTGTACAGAGGACCTCCAGGGTGAGTACACAAGTCTGAAACAATAATGAGCTCTCTACAAGGTTGGCTGCAGGAACTTATCTGTCATTCTGACATGCTAGAAGAAATCTACTGGAAATGTTGGTGGCAAGAACATGAAATGGACTTGTTGAGATTTAAGATATCCAAAAGCAGATAACTGTGAAGACGTTCCATTAATCAACCTGACAACAGGAAAATCCAGACAGGGAAAGCATACAGCTGTCTAGCACTAGAATGTATATGGAAAAAACAGTAATGTGCCATGATCTAGCTAGAATGTTTCTTGAACCAGTCTCACAAAACTTATGTATAAGACTGGTTGTTACATTACGAAGAAGCTTATTTTTATCTGATTTGTCCTTCTAGTGTACCTGACCCTCAGTCTTGTTTTGTTTTCTTTCTTGGAGCACTGGAATCAGCTGGGCGCAGTACCTAGGGAACAGTAAAAAGCAAGAGGGGTCGAGCATGTGGCAGGTGATTCCTAACTGCTTGAATGTTGCCAACAGAATTTTATTCTTGTCATTGTACTCGATTAAGGCAAAACCTTTCTCTGCATGCTCATTACTTGGAGATCCTGGGCTTAGCTGGTGGTCAAGCAACCACGTGTTAGTAGGAACACAATATTTGAACGGGTAGGGGAAATACCATAGGCTGAAATGAAATCTGCACAGCGACTTTATCGCCAGTCTGTGTAATGTATACGATTTCAGATCACCTCCTTGCTACAGTATGGCTTTTATCTTCCTGGTATTTGGCAAAAAAATCTAAGCAAACTGTGAGTGTCTTAGAAAACTCATTTTCAGTCTTTTCTCTACATTGAATGAAGCAGCAAACTCTTGAAGCCATGAGAAAAGTTACAACAAATAACTTGGCAGTAGTCTATTATTCTGTCAGCAGCATTTATCTAGGAGGTTCTGACTGTTTAAAATGGAATCCCACATTTAAACAATGTTTAGTATACTAAACATTCTTCATGCAGAAGGATGGCAACAGCCTTTAAGCCACTGACTTTCTCCTCAGCTCTGTAATTCCTCTACCAGGAATCTTCTAGACACTGTTGGAACTGCCTTTTTGTTCATAAAGACTTGATTACATGCAGGAGTGGAAACCATTCATGGCAGCTTATATGATGCTTCTGTCTGGTCTCCTGATGTGTGAATTAATGTCATCAGTGCTAATGCATGATTACTAATATACTATATCAGCTAGCAGGGAAATGCAGTCTCATTTTCATTCCATCTGGAAGCCATAATCTTTGATATTATCAAATCAATTTATGCATTTGTGTTTTTGCATTCTATCTTTTCTTATAGGAAAGTAGTAGATAATCACATCTTACTACCACAACCTATGTCTGGAATATCACCCATGAACAGCAGCTGTGTTCAAAACAGCAGGCAACTCAAAATGCAGTGGCTTAATGGAAGAGGTCTAGCTATCATCTGCTGTTACTGTAGTCTTTCTGAGTCTTTTGAGAGTTCCTCTTCAAGCCTCTATCAGAATGTTTCTTTTGTGAATTTGCATTAAGCATAGTCTTCCTGATGTATGTTACGAGGATGCACAAGGTCAAGAAGGAAACAATTGCAGAACAACTCCAGATCTTCTCCATTTTGATTATGAAATACTATTAAAACCATTCTGGCATTTCACTAGTCTTCCTTTCTGAATCCAGGAGCAAAGCCAACCTCCAAGACTTAGAAAACTTGTCATGTGCATCAAAAGGCTGCAGCATACTGCTTTGTTCTTTCCCTGCTCCATGCCCCAGGGCCTGAAGAAGTCTATGTGCTTGCTGGGACCTGCAACAGGAAAACTGCAGGTGGACTGGGCTCTTGCTTCCTGGATACAAAGAAGTCCATAAGCTTGATCTTTCAACTTTTAAACTTTGTGTGCTGGTCTCTACTTTGTGGTTCAATTTCTGAATAGCTGTGGTGACTAAAGCTGGGACTAGAATCTAGAACGGCCCTAAAAGGGCAGAGCATGCAGTTCATGCATCACAACAGAACATTATTAACTCTAAAATCAGATAACTTGAAAAGTAAACTGCTGGGTTCCCTCCTCATAAAAAGGTCTTAAATGAGTTGTAAGGACAAAAATGGTTTCTAGCAAGTAACTGTAAAAAGGAAGGGGTTTTATAGTTCGATTATCTTCCCATTTGCATGTATCTCAGCATGTCTCTTCTGTCCCTTATATTCTCCCCCCCTTACCACCAAGGGTCCAATGTTCAACACTTATTCCTACTATGTTCTGCTTTGGTGTCAAGTTTTCATGGTCATAGGAGTCCAAATCTCAAAATTCCTTGGCATCACAATGACCTCTCTGGCATGATGTGTTTTTTTCTGCCATTGTCATGAATTGCTGTTTTTTGGATAAGGAAGAAGGGGCAAAATCAAGGAGGCAGGAAAAAATGTCTAGAGAAGAAATTAGGCAACATACAACTGTACAGCTAAAGAGCTAAGTAGGGACACCATAACTCTTTGTTCTGTTGTGAGAAGACTAAAGTTTCTAAAATACTGATGTTTTGAAAAATGGAGTGAAAAGCTGCCCAGTCTTGTTTGTCTTTTAAAATCCTGCATTGAAAAGATCTCCTGTTCCCTAAGGGTCAAAATGGTATGGATTTTTAAACACTCATTTCACCCCATGGGCAGGTTAGCCTGGAAGAAGTAATGTAATATTCCTGCATGGGAGGCAGATAGCTGGGGAAGAGGTACCAGTGAGGTGGTAACTCTGACAATACAGAGCAGTACTCCTTGGAGACACTGCTGGTGAAGGACCTGCATGTCTCTAATCCAAACAGCAATCTTCCATTGGAAGCAGGGTATAACATCTGGGGGGACTGCTGTGGTATGGAGGTTTTCAAGGTTGATCCAGAGCATTTCAGCTAGAAATTTGTGACCATGTTGTATAGAACAGTGTGGAACAAACTCTTATTGCCTGTGATAAAACACTAGCTTGTCTTCTGCAGAGCAAGGTGTGTTTTAGAGACCAGTTCACCTCTTTTGGTAATAAATCCACAAATGCAGAATAAAAAACAATCTTACTATGTGTCAACAGAAAAAGTCAACGCAGGTCTTTGAGATTCATACAGGAGGGATCAATATCTGATTTTTCTCTACACACCTGAAAACAGGAGTATTTTGTTTTTCTTAGTGAAGTACATACAATTCTAATCTGATACTTCAAATCTGGGAGGGTGACTTCCTCTAGAGTCTTTGGTTTTTGAGAATGACAAGTCATGATCATGAAAGACAACCTGACTTCTCAAATATTTGATTGGAAGTACTGTAATGAGGTTTCTTGTAAGACTTCACTTTTTTGACATAATTGACTGCATTTAGTGTGAAATATGCTCATAGGCCATTATAAGTAAAATACGTTGTTATAAATAAGCATGGTTTGTATTCGAAGTCCTTCAGAAATTAATACTGCGTTGCCAGTTCATAAAATTTTCTAGCCCAATCCTTAGCAACAAAAAGTACTTGATATGCCATTTCTCTAGAATGTGGCTTGTTTTTTACCCTGAAGTCATGAGCACCAGTCTTACTGACAAATTAGCAAATTTTCCTTTGTTTTTGCAGAGTTCCTTCTACCCTTATGTGAACTTGTAGTTGTGAACTGATTTCCATTACACGGTTCACTTCAAATTAGTGTTTTTAGGTTACAAGAAAAGCATGATATGATTACTTTAGTTCTAAACTATCAGTATGTAATAAGTTATTTCAAAGCTGGTGTTTGTTAAACTCAGTTTCTGGCTAAGCAATGTGAACTTGGATTAGTGATGAGAAGTTTGGTACTCTGTATTTTGCACTTCAGAGAAATGGATTTTTAGGAGCGTATTGCCTATTTAATGATTCATGGCTAGATGTCTGGGGAAGGAATACGAACTAAGAGTCATGGGAATTCTCAAAATTGTTTTACAGTAAGAACAAACTCACTCCCTTATTTGTGAATACTGGATTCATCTTTATATAAAATGTGGAGTACTTAATGAACGTTATCTACTACAAAAACACTTGATAATCAGTGGAGATGTACCAGAGTTGTCTTTCAAATGTCAGTGCACAGCATACTTGCTGGGTCATGAGCTTTATTTCAGCACACAGTCCTTATTTGACTTACAAAAGACTAAAAAAAGACCAACCTAAGTCTGTAAACAATATACTACATGATCTTTTCTCTGACTCTTTTGGATAAGGAAAGACTAAAAGAAATACTTTGTGTGACAAAAGCTTGATTTGACAGTTCCCTGTAAAAGACTGCAGAAAAAGCAACAAGTTCAAGGCCAAAAAGGACAGTAACAAAGTGGTAAGGCTTCCTGGTAGTGCGTAGTGCTTTCCCGGAATGCCAGTGTGGTGGGGTTTTTTAACAGGAAGAAAAGCTTGCCAGTTGTCTGGACAAACACAAGCAGGGATGAAGAAACTAAACACCTTTTCAACATTGCCCTTGTGTTAACCCAGCATCTTGTACACTGTAACACAAGTGCTTGCCTCTGTGTTTGTGTGTGGGGCAAGGTATTTGGTCATGGTAAGATGATTACTAGCACAATCTTTTTGGGAAGTGGAAGTTCTGATTTCTAGTTGAGCTGTAGGTGTGCACATCTTCTGGGCTCTCAGTGTAATGCTGGAGATGAGGGGCTGAGCTGCTAAGTCTTCATGGCACGGTGCTGTGTTCAGTAGTTGGGAGACAGTGGTTTAGACTTCAGGAGCAATACAGTTGGTTTAGGAAGAAGCTGCCTCCAAATTAAATATCATGCTTCAATCTTCAGTCTTTCATCAGTGAACTCATTTTTAATTTTCTTTAATAGAAAGAAATTTTTTAAGCTGTAATGAGGTTGGTGGAGCTGATGTGTATGCATATGCTTATAATGCTCTGGAGCTCACTAAAGGTACAAAACAGTACGTGATTTTAAGAGTTTCTTCGTACTCCTGTACAGTTTAAAGAGGAACAGAGGAAAATAGGGTATATCTTGAAATATTTATAGGTTATAGTGGTTGACAGGAGAGGCAGAGAATTCTCTATAGCCAAAAAAATTCTTGACAGTTTTATTACATGGTAAAGACAGTAACTAGAGGCATATGAGGAAAGACTGATGTGCTTCCAGCCTTCTTCCATAAAATACAGCCCCCTCTACCCAGGACAATGTTATCTTACAACTTTTTCCCTCTAGTCTGTTAAACTGGGTGCTGTGCAAACTATGACTGCCTGTGTAAAATCTCTTTGCTTTTCCGGAGTTTTCTTCAGCTACATGTGCAATTTGCAAGCTTGAAGTGTTCACCGACTTTGGGTCTGTTCCCACTGCGTCTTGCCCACTGCACCTCCCACCTGTTTTTGGCCAGATTTACCCAGCTCTACTCCCATAGCATTCAGCGCATTTCTTCTTGTGGATAGAACTTGAGAAAAATAAGTCTAAAAGGGAGGCTTATACCTCTGTATTTCACATAACAGGTATATTAACACACACTAGAGTTAAAAGGAGGGATAAACCTGTATGTATCTTCTCATCAGGCTTTTACTGACTCCCAAAATTTAACAAAGAACATCGGTCTGAATCACAGTGTTTTCTTTCAATCCAAACTGAGTCTACGGATGGTTAGCCTCAGAGTGTGCTCTTCTCCCTTGGTCCCATCACACCTATTGAAGTACTTTTCCTGCACGGAAATTTTCTTAATTGTGTATTTCCTTGCATTTGGTTCTCCTGCTTGTGAGCAGGATCTGGCTGACAAGACAGATTACACCTGATGAGGGCTGGTCCTCCTAGATTCAGGTTTGTTTAGTTACGCTGCTTTATCTGGGGGATATACCAGAGGGGTTCTTGCTTAGATGAGCCTGCAGTTTAATTACAGCCTGTCTCTGCTAGCAGGAAACATCCTGAAATCTAAGGTAGACCTGATCAACATGAGTATGTAGACAGTCAATTCTTAGGAAGTTTGGGCTTCTCAAACTGAAATGGAGCAGGGACTCTGCTGTGACAGGGATTCAGTCTTCCTACAGTCTCAAGCTGGAGGGAACTTCTACCTGTCTGTGTACATCTGCAAGTACAGTCCGGGAGTACAGTTCAGATGACTTGAAGCTCCCTGCAATGCTGATTCTTCCTGATCCGTCCCTGTAGGAATTGCTACATAAGGCAAATCAGTTTAATGGCTGCTGGTGCATTGTGGATGGTGCAAATTGGATTATATGTGTTCTTCCGTCCTATGCTTGTGGTAAAACTGTTTTCCGGTAGCTCCTTTTTTACATTCAGGACCAAGAGCATGGAAGGTAAATTATTTTAAATTATTATTTTGAAGGTGCTATAAAAATTGCTTTATTAACCTATTTGGATAAGTGTGGTATAAGTGAATAATACAGCTACCAGTATTTTAATTAGGGAGAGTCGGTTGACATGCAGCCTTGCTAGGCTAATTGTGACTGGAAGTTTGCACCTGAAAATGGTTTAGGAAGTGTAATTATGGCACACTCAGATCTGGATATTTTTTCGCTTGCCATTACTATACAAGCACAGCACTCTTAGCCGGTGTTGGAGGTCCAGCGCTTTAAAGGAGCTCTGTTCAGGATTTACTGTGTATCTGTGGCATACCAGTCCTGCAGATGATGTGGTAACCCATGTTTTCAGTAGTGTGATGCTGACTATAAATGAAAAGGACTGTTGTCTTAGAAGTGTTTGATAAATGTAATTTTCCAAGGAATCAGATCTTCAACTCATTTTTAATAGTCCCATTGTATTAAAAAAAAAGTGTGGCCTTTCCTTCAAATAGAATGAAGGTAAATGCTCCACCAGTCCTAAAGGGGTGTGTATATTTGTGTGTAATATTTCTGGTAACTGCTGCTCTTGAAAATGTTCTTGTTGTAAGATCTTGAAAATAACTGTGCTATTTTAAAGGTTCTACAATTTCTACTCAATGTTGTTGCCTTTATTCCTCTGATCTATGCAAAAGCTCATTAAATTGACACACTTTAACCCAATGAAATGAAAATTTAAACACTGCTTGTCACTTGTTGGGGGAAGAAAAAACCTTGAAGTACTCCAGCATACCAGTAAATAAAAGGGCGTGTTCTGTAAGGAGTGTTTGAAATGCTCTTTAAAAATGTTAGAAAAGTTTGTATGAAACTTCAGCCCAATTTTATTTCTAACTGGAGAAAATTATAAGACTGGAATGGTTTTGAAGTTGTACTTTCTATTTACTTTTCCAAGTCTTAATTTTCATCTGGATGCATAACTTTAAATCACTCTTCTACAAGTATTTTTTTAATTAGGACTTCCTTAATTCATCAAACTCACTCCTAAAACTTTTTTGTAAGTTGCATGGAACTTGACCATGCTGTCAAATGTGTTGCTTTGAAGGGAAGACAATTAGAATATTCTGTATGTGTGCTGGCTACGCTGCATGCAGTTGTATTTACTGTTGCCCTGGAAAGGAAAGACAAGACCATGCTTATAGGGAAAGTATTGGTGCTACCATGTGCTACTGTTAGCACTGTTTCTGTGTTCTTTTCAGCGCTCTCAAATTAAAAACCTTGTCTCACTTTCTCACGGTGATGTTTTAAAAGCTGCTACCAGTCCATTTTCACCAACTCTAAACATGGTTACAGTATGTGTGCGTGCAAGAACTGCTTTTTTCAGATCTAGGGTGTATTTTAAGAAGATTTGGTTTTCTACTGTACTATTGTCTGTTGCCAATAGACACAGCAAGCGCAACACTACTGTTGTCTGTTTTCCTTGCTACTTTTGTCACAGGCAGTCCTGAATGTGCGTAGTGTCGCTGAAAGCCTTGTCAGCCCTCTCGCTCCCGAGCTGAGCTAGCACACTCAGGCTGCTGAGCGGCCCGTGTTTGGAAATCACGGCACCCTGGGTTCAGCGACAGCTTCTCCCTGCACCGGCTCTGCGTGCGCTTCTGTCTGCAGGTGGCAGTGAGCATACGCTGTGCAACAGCATCTCCAACGCGGGGCACAGAGTGAGAAACCGCTGGCAGATTCTGATTTTCACAGGTTTTCTTTTTCCATGGTGTTTTATTTTTTTTTTCTAAATGGAATTCTGCAGGGCTTTAAAGATTGAATCTCTTTATAAGTGTTGTTGACCTTTTAGCAATAAAACCTCTACTGATTTCTTCTCATTCCAAATGTTCATGGTTTATCTGTTCTCGAAGCTAGCATTCATTTTACTATAGCAGGGGTGTATTTTAAAGCCTATTTTTTTAAGTGGGGAAAGGTTATAAATATATCTTCCACTTTATTAAAACAGAACATGCTAATTTTTCATTCTCTTCCCTTCTTGAAGTATCCTTTTTTTTGCTGTTCAGCCAGCCTTTGAAATTGAAGGATGTGTGAATGTCTGTCTGAAAGGTATCCTTTAAAGCCAAAAGACTTGCTGCTGTTTCACTGGGGATCTGAAGCCCTAGGAAAGAAGAGGGAGGGGAAGAAAAGGCATGTGGAGAAACAGCAGGATGGCTGCTCCCTGGATAGGTGAAGGTGGGAATCCTCTCAGGGTGTGCGCGCGTGCTGGGGAGAAGAGGGGGATGCCTGCGATGGAAGGTCAACCTGACCTGCAGAGAGGTGGTAGCCTGTGGCAGGCAGCAAAAGAAAACTTCTAGGACTACTGAAGGATGAAGTCAGATGTGAGGACAGATTGTAAGGCAAGGAAAATAAGAGTCTGAGGGCTTGTCTGAGACCAAACCCTGCTAGTACCGGGAAAAAACTTGGTTCAGGCTGATGTCACCAGTGTATTTTTCCAGTAAGGCTACTTGACTCCCCTTCTAATTATATCTTTACATTACAGCTTTTCTTCTGAGCTTAGGAGGTATGTTGAAATATGGTCTGTAGATTTACGTGCAGTAATGGTTGTTCAGCCTCATACTGAGGAAATAATGTTTAACGATTCCCAGTGGGAAAACTTGGAATGGGGAGAGAAATGCAGTATGTTGGTACATATTTAGTCTTTCATTTTGAATGGGAAATATGATGGGGACTCTTATTTCTGCCATGTGAGAAGTTTAATCTAGCTTTTTTATTTGTACATTTTCTCACACTTTATTTGTATTACTTAATTCTAGGCTTCAGATGGGACATTAACTTTCAGCTCTGGTTTTGGGAGTGATTTCAACCTCTACAATGAGTGTAAATGAAACTAGAATGAAATGAAAAAGCCTGTAGGAAAGCCATGTTGTCTCCTTTATGTATCATGTATGCCAGCACCACAAAAAGAGGGATTATCACTTTCTCCCCTATCTCCTGAGAGGAAGCTTTGTCATCTATACTTGTATGCTATGCAGTGTTGTAAATGCAGTGGATTAAATCACTCCAGGCTTCTTTTTTAGAAACTAGAGAGATTCTGTCAGCACAAATTCAAAAGACTGCATAATATTTTTTAGATTTTCAGGTGTCCTAGGATTTTTCTATTTTAAGGAACAAAAGTAGTGTCAATGCAAATGGCCAGGGGAGGGCCAAGGGGAAAACACGCTGGAGCTGACTTTTCTTGGGCCTTAAATGTGAAGTTAAAAAGAAGAGGAGAGACAGGAATGTAGCTAAAGGATTAACTTGGGATTAAGAGCATGAGGATTTGGTGCTGGTTCTGTCCCTGCCAGGGGCATTGTGTGTGTGTTACTTTGCAGTGGAATAGGTTCGCAAGCAGCTGCCAAACATGACAAGCACAGTAGCCTTGGGTCTGCCTACACCTTTCTAGGTAAACATTCCCTTTAGCCTGCTCTCAAGTTTTAGAAACCCACTGACATCAAGACAGTTAGCTATTTAAAGGCTTGGTCCCTAATTCGAATCATGAGTTTGAGGTGTCTCACTAGCTGGTGGAGAAAGGTAGATATCTCTGAGAAATCTCACTTAAACTCTAGTTGGAATTAATAGCCTTTTGCAAACTTCTGTTTCCATTTAACATACAGATCTTGCACTAGATGTTGATTATTTAGATGACTCCAATTAGGTGAGACAAGCTACTATGGTGTGTGATTTTGTGCTTGTATTTCAGTTCCCCTCCTGTAAAAGCATTTTTCTTTGAGTTATGAGGAGATGGAGATAGGTATGTTGATTTGTGAAGAACCTAGATGTTGGAGGGAAGGGAAACGGGGTCCATGGAGGTGGGGAAGTTGCATTTAGGCACTTTAAGGTCACTCTGGGAACTTGATCAGGTAAACAATGAATCCAAAGTGATGTAAGCACAGGATGAGGACCAAAAGCACTGAAAAAAATAAAAAATACATGGGAGAAAAATGCATGTAAAAAGCATTTCCAAGATGCTATTAGTGAATGAGTATAAAAGGAAATGTCTTTCAGATGAACAAAGAAAAGTAGAAGTAGCAGAGTCAATTACTCCAAGCCTGGGAAAGTAATTTGATATACAAGATGAAATTTTTGTGCCCCTTGGAGTCAGTTTGGCTGTAGGAAGTCTGTGGAAGTAGGGTTTCTCCCTCTGCTCTAAATGTCTGGTATATGTTACTGGAGACCTACATTCTTTAAAAAAAAATAGGTCATTTTATAAACAGATGTACTCAAATATATGCTTAATTCTAAATAAATTAGATCCTAACTTTATAAAAAGTAAGCTGGTAAATGTGCCCTAGGCCAAGAGGGCAAGGTAATTATTCCATACTCGAGGACCTTACCTATGCAGATATTTTGGCTTTGATTCTGCAAGTTTTTTATTTCATAGCTAATCTGAAGCAGATGGGCTCTCCTGTTGAAGTCATTGCCTGCTGAATTGTTTTCTACTGTACTGAGCTAGTACTATATGAAATCTTTGTCATGAAGTTAGGAAAGTAATAAATTGAATTATGCAAACTGAAAAATTGTTCCTGGTCATGTAAGAATCATAGAACATTTTGGGTGGGAAGGGACCTTTAAAGGTCCAACCCCTCTGCAATGAGCAGGGACATGTTCAACTAAATCAGGTTGCTCAAAGCCCCATCCAGCCTGGCCTTGAACACTTCCAGGCATGGAGTCTCCAAAGCTTCTCTGGGCAACCTGTTCCAGTGTCTCACCACCCTCACAGCCAAGAATTTCTTTCTAATGTCTAATCTAAATCTCCCCTCTTTTAGTTTATACCCATTACTCCTTGTCCTGTCACTATACTCCATAAGAAACAGCCCCTTGCCAGCTTTCCTGTAGGTATGGTCCTACCATGGCACTGTTTCCTCATTCAGAAATAGACATCATCTCTCCCCATCACATCCCTTTAACTGTGCTGAATCATCCTTTCTTTCTCTGCTATGCCATGAGGTATGTGTGGCCACAGGCCTTGAAGCCCTATGTCAAAGGTTCACACCTCTCGACCTATAAAAAGCCTCTTTTCCCTGAGAGAAGGTCCACTGTGTGTCTACATGGCCTCTCCTTGTCTACTGTTCTTCCCAAGGGTGGAAAGCAGCTACTCCAAGTCCAACTTTCCTCCTTTGGGTTGGAGGCTTGAGGCATAACAGACTGAGATGGTAATGTTTTGTTAATTAAGCAAAACACACCTCTAAAACTCATAACACCTTAACTACCTTATGAACACACCACTTTTTAGTAGCATAATTCACAATTATGTTACTGCAAGTAATAGAGTGACAATTCTGTGGCTGGTATTAGTACTGATACATAACTATATTACTATAAAGAAATCTTATAAATCAAGCAATTCTTAAGCTGCAATTCTATTGCTTACTGCCTGCACTTAGCATTAAGGTACCATGTCTGTTCTTCCTTAAAAGTTCATGCATCCTTACTGCACCCTCCCACACGAAGTCTTGTGGATCAACCTGGTGGACAGACCAGCATGTTCTCCAAGGTGGGTTCCCTCCAAGATCTTTGGCAGTGTTGGGTCCACAGCCCAACTTTGGTATCTGCACTCCTTCCACCAGAAGCTATCTGCTTTTCTTGTTACAACTTGTTACAACAAAACTATTAGTAAAAGCACTTTATGTGTACATGTGTGTATACACGTATATATACGCGCACTACATGTCACTACAAAATTGCCGCTAGGAAAGCAAGTATATATACATATTTGCTTTACTCTTGCTGTATCTTCCAAGATAATAGAATTCCAACTACTGATGAACAGTCTTGAAGATCTGTATCACAGACGCTGGAGTCCCTGGCCAGGGTCTGGCCTGTCAGGGAGATGCTGTGCAGAAAAGCCTGTTTTGGGTGGGTAGTGAGTTGCTTTTTATGCCCTTTTGGTGTAGATGTGTAAATGGGTATAGGATATGAGTTTCAGGAATAGTTGTTGCTGACTCACCTTTTGTTAGGAGGCAAGTTTGTTGTTGCAGTTTTTTGTCCTGTCAACTGCTCCATTCAAGGAGGTTTAGGATGAGTATCAGGGATGCCCTTTTCTGCCGGTATGTTTACCGCTTTGCCTTTGTGGCAGCTCTGTCACTGGGCATGCGTCATGCCAATATTAAAAATGAGACATGCCTGCGGAACTTCTGAAAACCCCAAGATCTAAGAAGATGACATGAAATGCTCAAAAGAAGTACTTCTCAAACTCCTGTTGATTCTTTGTTTTTTAAAGAACTGTTCATGAAGTAAACAATCACTTCTGCTATTTTTTCCCCTCTCAACCTTGGCTACCCCCTTGTGTCCGAGGGGATTAAAAACAAGCCAAGTAGTTTGACTGCAATGTTATAAATGGTGCATTGTGTTCATTTTCATAGGTATGGTATTTATGGTTCACTGGTTTAAAAGTTTATGGCTCAGTTCACAAACCTTGAACAGAAAATTGATGGTTCCTTATTGTACTAAGGAGCTTATGATTTGGGACCTCTGGGATTAGCATCTGGTATCTAAACATGTTCTATATTTAATGTTTTCATAGTTAATGCATTGCAACCAATCCCTATAATCCATTTCACAGAGGCAGCGACGCATCTTATTTGCTTAGCATAAAATTCCTGTTGATATTAGAGAGCTATGAAGTGGTATTTGAGCCTGTTACACTTTTGCAGTAAATCTGCCATCCTGGAGACAAAAACCTAACCATCAACTGTTGATGCTTGTGTGCAAACATGGGGAAGACTTATTTTTCAATAACTACATAATGAAAGCAACAAGCAAACAACAAGTTAAAATAATAAGCTATACTGTTATTTAATTAGACTTTCCATGTTCAGTGGTTGGTGAATTTTGCATGCGATAGTAGGAGGCAAAATTAGACTATCCTTCGGAATCCTTTGCCTAGAATATATGGACCAGTCCTCATTCCTCTGAGGTTAGTAGAAGAGATAATTAAGCAAATCTGACTTGTAATTTTGTGGTAACTAAATTTTCCAAAACACCAAAATGATTTAGGTGATCAGCTGTTAAAGCTGATGGAAGCACATAGGCATAAATAAGGTTTCCTCCTACGAAACTGAAGCTGAGAAATTGCTTTGGTTTAGGGTTTAAGAAGCAATGAGCAGTCTATTACTGCCAACCAAACCAAGATGTTTATGGTAAACTTGATGTGTTGAGAGGGATCAGTCAATCCTATTCTCTTCTGAGTAACTTACTTTTGCTAGTAAACTATTTTCCTAAATAATTTAGTTTTTTATTTGGCAGAAATTGGTGTAAAAATAGGCCATTGTACTTTAGATTACAATGGGGAAAAAAAATCTATGCTTGTCTTGAAGTGCAGCCACTATTACCTGTTACAAGGTCACTGATGTTGAATATATTCAAACACTTGAAATCTCATGGCAGTATTGCCCCTTAAAGCATGCTTTTAGACTCTCTGATCAAAGCCTAGAAGTGAGGAGCGGCAGGTGTGGTAATGCAGGTCGAGAACCAGAATGTCTTGTGTGTGTTCTCTCTTGTTGCCAATGGCTGTAGTTTACTTAATGCTACTGAGAAAAATAGCTGCATTCGTTTGCTGTTGCTGTCTCCTACTGGGAGTGCAACTAAGTTCATGCTAAAGTTGTTCCTTTCCTTTCCTTGTTTGTATTTTTTTTTTTGTGGGCTTTTTGATGAAGAGCTCTTTCTGCTCAGTTTTTTAGTGGAGATATATTAAGAAATCCACAGATCTCTTTCCAGTTACAACCAACTTTATTAGAATCATAGCCCAGTGATGTGCAATATGGCTCAGCTGCAAGTTATTAAAACTTTTTCAAGAATAGGCATCCTTGCTAGGAGCCAGCCATGCCCAGAACCTGTGTTCCTGTAAGTGAGAGGAGGTAACCTACTGAAGGATTGCAATCAGCTGCTGTGATTGATGGAAGGGGTAAAGAAGGTTGCCTCATTAAATAAGGACTAGAAACTTATTGAAGGGAGAATTGGATCATTTCTGTGTTAGACAAGGGGGAACGGCTGCAAGTTGCGCCAGGGGAGGTTCAGGTTGGAGATGAGAAGAAATTTCTTCTCGGAAGGGTGGTCGGGCATTGGAACAGGTTGGCCAGGGAGGTGGTGGAGTCACCGTCCCTGGGCATGTTTAAAGAAAGGTTGGATGTGGTACTGAAGAATATGGTTTAGTGGGTTTGGTTTAGAGTTTGAAAAGCCTTTGTTTCAACTATAACATTAACCCTGAGTAGGATGTTGATTTGCTCTTACAGTGCTTCATTTCCAAGTAAGCCAGAATGAATGGTCAGAAGCTTTCAGTTAAATTTCCAATAAAAAGTTTAAGGGTGCTTTGTGGTTTGACAGTGCTTTGTTCAGCATTGTTTGGAACATTCCAAGTAAACTATGAAGTAGGTAAATGATATTTGAACTCTGGCAAGAAACCCACACCTTTCTCAGTGGTCAATCTGCAAAGCTGGCAGCAAAGGCGACTGGGTAACAGCCTCTCAGCTCTGTGAGGACGGTGGGAGGAAGATCTGCTTCGCAGGAGCACTCTTGGAAACTCGGAGCTAACACCATGATTTGTAACAAATACATGAATTAAACTGTATATGGGGCCAAAACAACAGTCCACATGCCCAGCAGGACACTTCCATGATGAATACTCAGGGCAAACATGTTTGATGCTGGAAGTTTTACTTGACTGATACTTTGCTATTATAATCCAAACAAATGTTAATGCACATACTGAAAAGACAAGAAGGTTCCCCAGGCGTGCTCCTGTACTAACATTATTAACCAGTCCTGTAATGTTTCCTGATCACTTTCTGCTAAAAAGCAGTGTGCTGAGTAAATATGTTGAGAATCAATAAATCTGTTTGGTATGTACTTATGTGGAGTCAATGATTAAGTAAACCTTGGTAGTTCAGTACTTGGTGTGTTGTGTGGTTTTTCCTGAAACAATCAAAAACCTCTTCTACTTTTTCTAGGGAATGTTATTGATAGCAAAATCATCAGGGCTTCAATGTCAGTTCTGAGCCAACTTCTGAATATCCCTGAGTGCTAGGGCACAAATTTCTAAACTACTTCATTAGAGAGCAACTGTATGGAGAATACAATTTTTTTAACATAAAGTGCTTGGGGAGTTTACCCCCGAGTATTCAAATTAGTCATTAATCAAAAAAGCAATTTGGGTATTTGAAAATCATTACCAGTTTAAAGGAACAGTTTCTATTTTAAGGATTTCAGTGGGCAAAAAAACTTCAGCTATCACTAGAGAATATCCAATCTACACAGCAATTTAAACACTATCTCCAACAACCATATGTGGCTTAATTTTTGCAGCTTTTTGTAACCTATCTTATAATATTCATTCATGGCAAGGAAAAATAACCTTCAGTAAAACAAGTATGTCTAATGCATTGGACCTGGCATGTTTAAACCCAGTCTGCAGAGTTCCTCATAGGACAGGTTGGCATGAACCATCTTGCGATGCAGAAGTCTAAAGGCAGCTTCAAACTGAGTTCATGTACACTTGCACAGAGGCTTTGTGAGGAACAACAAGTGGCATTGGTGGTAGGACAAAGGCCGTAGTAACTTTCAGAATGTTATTACTTTCTCTTATGTGTAAATAATATGGTGAGCTTGGTCCAGTGTAACTTTACAGGAGCATTTCAGTTTGGTATTTAGCAATCCTACACTCAGTAAGCTGGCAATTAATGAGCAGCTGTGAAATTTGCCATTCTTTGGTACAGCTATGTAAATTTTGGAGCACCTTGGCTTTGGAAAAATCCTTCAGAGATGCTTTAGGAGGAAGTTTAAAATTAGCATTGCTACCTCTAGAGGCATGTAGCTGCAGAGACTCAGATAGCAAGGAGGAGGGTGGCAGTTACAGTAACAGGATTCAGGATTTCTGCACCTTTTACTCTTAGTCTTTATAGAATGACTGTATATAGATATATTATTTTAGTAACTGATACAGGTTTTTTTACTTGGGTACATTTTCTCAGGTTTATTTGTGCTTGCTATGTAAATATGTGAATGTATTTCAAAATGAAATGGAAGTCATTAGTCATAAAACAGCTTCCTGTTTTGTCTTGTCTGTAGCAAAAAAGCCCTCCTTCCCAGGAGAGCTTTTCTTTTCCTCGATGTAAGGCAATAAAAGGCATTTCATGTTTAAAAAACTATATTCTGTACTCAGTTCCTCATGGAATTTTTGTAAAGGTATTTACTATTACACACATTTTTACATTCATTTATATATATTACACGTATATCTTTGGTGGGTTCTGTTTTGTTTCTGTGAGGGCAGATAACCATTCCTGAGAGTTATGGAGTGAGGAAAAAAGAATGTTTTAGCCTTAGCAAAAGATGTCTTCATTTACTGTTAAGTAAGGTCCACTGAGTTGGAGTCTGACCAGTGAGTAAAAGCTACGTATGGATGCATCTGTATTTCTACGAATGTTTCAGAGATCAGAGGCAAATTAGGAAATTTGATAGGTAAAAGATCAGGCAAACAATCTGTCATTTACTTGTAAAAGCATTATAAATTCAAATACTCTGTACCTTTGCCTATCTACCTTACCAGACTTAGACTGAAATTACTTTTGGGTGGATGGGAAATTTAGTAGGCGAATATATGGCATAAACCTCTTTACTGTGAAGGAGCAGCAGATGGTTAATGTAAAGGCCATACTCATACTGTTGCTAACTATGCACGGATTTAACCTTTCTTCCATTTTATAGTAACTTTCATCAGAGAAGAATTTGTGTATTGTTTCAGGGAGGAAATTACAACCTATCTTTACCTGCTGTATGAGAAGTGCTGGAGTTACCCCATGTGAATAGCCAGCTAAGTCCCAATTAACCTGTCAGAGCTGGAGTGGGAGGAGAAGGCTTCAGGACATGATGCAGGAGTTGGCTATTATCTTTTTGACCTTTAATTACAAGTACTGTAATAGCAACTGTGTAGATGTAGCCCTATCTTTGTGCTAATCCTGTGGCTGCCTGACTGAGCTTCTTGCCTATCCTAGTAGAGGGCTGATCAAAATTATCATTTTAACAGTGTAACTCCAACAAAGTTTGTTCTTTGCCTACTGATCTGTAGAATAGCTTGGACCCTATGTTGTTTGAAAAACAGAGTTGGGGGCTGTCTGGTGTGGAAATTCGAAAGCTAATGTTTGTCCCTGGAGTAAAATCCCAAATTTAGTTAGGGGAAAGAAAACCAAAAAAACAAACCCCGAAAAACCCAGCTTCTTCCTTCTTTTACCAACTTGTACAAAACCACTAGGAGGAAGGCAGACTTCATTCAGGTCTTCAGAAATGTTCATTTCTACCTTGTATGTCTTCAGGATAAACAGAAAAACCTCAAAACGGTTTCAGGTGGTGTCTATAGGATTTGTAGGTCAGACGCTTTTACAGAAACAATGAAAATATCACAGTTATAGACAAAAATATAAACAATCCTGAAAAGTTGGTATTGCCTTACTCTACTCAGAGTCCTTTTATTTTTCCCTATTTCTCAGTGAACATTGCCCAGGTGAAGAGTATTGTCTGCAGGGAAACACCAACTGGAAATAGAGGAAATGCTTCATCTGAATACTGACCTGACTAAATGGGAAAATGCCTGTTAATTTCAGCATCTGTAAGGTTATGGCCTCTGTTAGGCAAGCCTGTGGTGGCACAACATATGCCTGAGTTCCTTTAACATGCAGTGTAGTATAATGAAAACCAAGGGCAGAGCTGAACCACGTATCCACAGCAAGTACAATAAGAGACTCCTTGCGCATGCAAGATGCAATATCACCCGGTTCCTTAGATAAATTACTACCAGGTCCACAGTGGCTTCATCCATCCTCATTGCTCTGTTAAAAGGAAATGAATATTCAGCTGAGAAACACTGATAAATACTACTGTGCCACAAGGTCTCTCTTCAACATTTATAGTTTTCCAGAGCTTGCTGATTTCCAAAGTATCAGTATGAAGGAAAAGCCAATAGATCTTCACAGGCAAAAAGTGTGGTTAGTGAAAAAGTTAAAAATATTGTTCAGGAACATAATTATTTTGCTCTGTAATAAAATAAAAAGAGGTGTTTCAGGCAAGTTTTTTCTTTGAGGGAAATTTGAGGAAATCTTTGGGTTTGTACCTATTACATTTAAATGAATTAAGAAAAATCAGTTAGATAGCTAGCACAAGCTGAATTATGAAAATGGGATTAACCAGAGTAAGAAGGAATCAACAATGTTCCTGTAAGTGCTGAAACATCCAAGGGGAATTTTACTGTGGCATATAGTTTCGGGACTTATACTGTGGTTGTGTCCAGATCTCATAATATTCCAATACGTGTGCCTCTGCACTGATATGTCTTATCTATTGCCACCTAATTGGAGTTAACAAATGCTGTATCAGTGACTTCTCTGTAAAATACTTCTATAAAAATTACTGATGTATTCTTGCTATGTCTTGGTGGAGAATTGGTATGTCTATATACACTTGTATCAAATATGACAGATTTCTCTCACTGTCTTTTCTCTGTCATCTAGTTATTCTGCTGGAGTGATCAGCAGCTCTTTATTCAGCCTAAGTAGCCAGGTTTCTTCCCATAAAAGCTAGAATGTGACTGGAGAGGTGTGTATGCCTAAGTCTTGAGTTTACCTTGTCTTGTGTTGGTGTCATGAAAAGGAGCAATGTTATGCATCACTCTAGCAATAAATTAATTAGACACTATTTAAAACAAAAATAAATTGAAGGCAATTATTCTAAAAGAGTGAATGGCATGTGATGTAAAATGAGAAGTAAAAAGTTTGGGGAAGAAGTAATAATTTTACCCAGAAACATTTTGCTTTCATATTGCATTTAGATTTTGAGTTCTTTAAATGCTTATTTCAGTTACTATAATAATGTCATTCTGGTCATCCAGCAACTGATCTAAATATTTTTGTTTTGATCTAATGGCACTAGTTTTGCTAATGCTTTGGATCTGATTGAGTGTTATCTTGGTTCTACGGCCAGAACCATGTTTGAGGTACATGGTCCCCCTGATCCAAAGAAATGTCCACTGTCCAAATAATTGCAGCCTTCTATGTGTTGAACTGCAGGAACCTTCAGTAGGACTGATGTGCAGTGACTTCAGAAGGAATCAGCTCTCTTCAGAGAAAGAAACAAAACAGTCATATCAAATATTTTTTGTCTTTTTTTACAGAATTTAAAAATAAACTTTCTGAACATCATGCATGAATGCTTGACCTCCTTATAATAGCTCTGACATTTGGAGGAAAGCTGCACCACTGCTCTTACCTATTGTATCTGACATGCTGTATGTTTAGAATACAGAGTTAAGGATTCTTTGGAGAAAAAGTTGTACAGTTAGGTAGACATGTATATATGTGAATAAGAACTGATTTTCTGACTCCATTGGTAGTAGAATAGGTCTCAGAACAAGTTTCCTATACAGCATTTCATATTAACGAAGCATTATTTGGAGATGTCTTTTTGTGAACGGTAGCAAAAATGAAGCAGAGATGCACATATAAATGTAATATTGGCTTTTCAATGATTAAAATAATATATTGAAAAAAACTTTAATTTGAAGAAGGGAATTCCAGTGTCTGAAAAACTAAATTCTAGAGCATTGGGAAGAGAGCTGGAGTTTAGAAAGAATGCTATCTAAAGTCATGGTAGTTAAATAAGTTACTAGAGAAAGTCTAGATTGTTTAATAAAATTTGTCATAACTTCTGAATAATCAGATTACTTTAGGCTTAGTTCAGCAATATCAAATCAGTTCTTTTGATTTAAGGTTTAGATCTTTTTAGATTCTTAAAAATCGTAATAGAACTTGCCTCACTTTTCTGGATGAGACTTAAAGAAAAGTAAAATCTTCTAAAAGCTGAAATCAGAAAAAAGTATCCCATGTATTCAAAGCTGGGGAGAAGGATGCAGTGAGATCATTTTACCATTAAGTCTGTGCAGTTTTCCTGTTCAAATCAATTTCCAAGAACAGTATCTTGCAAGGATGTTGGACTCTGGAAATCCAGAATTCTCCAATAATTTAACATGTTTGAAGGGAATGTCTTAATTCCAGTACTAAGTTGATATGAATTTTATTTAGATTGGTGACTTTTTTGTAGAACTTGTTCAGGTATGAGAGGTCCTAAATAGGATGCATCTTTGCTGAAATTACAAGTAAATGGATGTATAGTGAGGAATGAGTTGGTAAATGATGACCTACTAAATTAGCATACTACTGGTACTTAAATTCAGAATGCTATGTGTTCCTCATGGGTACCCTCACTCTGTCCTGCCTTGGAGAGTGCGGGAAACTTTGTGCTGCCCTACACAACAAAGCAGCCTCAGAGCTGAATTCCCAAACCATCAGTAGATAGTAGAAAACAACGATATTCTCATTCTGTTCCATCTGTTTATGGATTTACAGCCCAAACTTTCTCTGTATGATGCTCTACTGACTCAGATACATGTGGATCTAGTTGTGACATCTGGGAGGGATATGATTGAGTTTATAAATTAAACCAATTGCAGAGCTGGTGGATTTTGTGCTTTTGAACTACATGGTTGTGGCAGGGGAGTGGACTTAATAGTTGGGAAAGGCTTGTTAAAAACCATACATTGATGTGTAATGAGATATTCAGAAACTAGAGCTTTATACCCTAGTAAGGAAATGAACTAGAGTGTGTACAACTGACATTGGAAATGCTATCCTGTCTTTTATGAAAGAATAACAAGTTTTAACATGTGATTGAAAGCCAGTGTATATAGAATAAAGTAATCTGATTTGTTTGAAAGCAAAAAGAAAGTTTAGTTTCTGCTGTACATGCACTGAAAAAATTAAGTTTATTTATAGCATAACTCCAAAAAAGTAAGTGTTATGATACCAGGGATGAACTGACTTGTATAACCTAAATTCACAGTCAAAACATACTGCTCCATTCCTGGTCGCTCTTCCTATCCCTAGTGGAACTGTTTTTCTAGTTGCTGTTTGTTTCAGAAGATAACAGGTACTGCAGAGGGGTGCTCTGTTAAATGATTCATTCAGGAAACTCGGTAGTTTTAGCCTTAAAATGCAACTGTAACTCTGTGCCCAAAGTCTAACATTTTCAGAGGTAAAAGCAGGTTGAAAGAGTTGGGTGTTTTCCTTACCTTCATGTTCCCAACAGTAAAGCTGAATTTTATTCTTAGTGAAAATGTTTGACAGTTATGTATAACTAACATGTTGTCCTGGTTTCGGCTGGGACAGAGTTAATTTTCTTCCTAGCAGCTGGAATAGTGCTGTGTTTTGGATTTAGGATGAGGATAATGTTGATAACACACTAATATTTTAGTTGCTGCCAAGCAGTCAAGGACTTTTCAGCTTTTCATACTGCCAATGAGAAGGTGGTGGGGCTGCCCAAGAGGCTGGGAGAGGACACTGCCAGGACAGCTGACAACCTAGCCAAAGGGATGTTCCATACCGTATGATGTCATGCTCTGTACGTAACTGGGAGAGTGGCATGGGAGCTGGCACAGCTCAGGAACTAGCTGAGCATTGGCTTTGAGTGGAGAGCAGTTGTGCTGTGCATCACTTGTTTTGTATATTCTGTCAAGCTGTCTTTATTTCAACCCACTAAATCTACCTTTTTTGATTCTGTCCCCCATCCCACTGGAGGGAGTGAGGGGCAGCGAGCAAATGGCTGCNAATGAGAAGGTGGTGGGGCTGCCCAAGAGGCTGGGAGAGGACACTGCCAGGACAGCTGACAACCTAGCCAAAGGGATGTTCCATACCGTATGATGTCATGCTCTGTACGTAACTGGGAGAGTGGCATGGGAGCTGGCACAGCTCAGGAACTAGCTGAGCATTGGCTTTGAGTGGAGAGCAGTTGTGCTGTGCATCACTTGTTTTGTATATTCTGTCAAGCTGTCTTTATTTCAACCCACTAAATCTACCTTTTTTGATTCTGTCCCCCATCCCACTGGAGGGAGTGAGGGGCAGCGAGCAAATGGCTGCGTAGTTTTTCTAGCTGCCTGCTGGGTTAAACCATGACACAGATTGAATTCTTGCCTCAGAATTGTTCTGATGTGTTGGACACAGCAGTAATTTTCAGACGCTGCCTAACTGGTTCTTCTTGCGCTTCGTGCACACATCAGATAAATCATGAAACTTTCTAGAAGGTGTTATTCCTTTTTCTTATATCAAATACAGTTTGAACATAATGGAAAAGTATTTTAGGAGTTGATAGTATTTTTTCCAAGGCTAGTAGATTTTTAGACTGGCCGGTATATAAATTTTTAAGGTTTTCAAAAATGGCCGGTATATATAAAACCCACTCAATCTAGAGATAAGAAAGGTTTTTTTAATTCTTTTATTAATACTGTTTTTCTTAATTGAATAAACAGAAGAAACTGGGGAGATATAATTGAAGTGTCAAAAGAACATCTTTATTTGCTTATTTTATATGGTTCCTGTACATTTACTGATCTGATCTTGCACAGAGTATTGAGAAAGGGGCATAAGGAATATCTGGCAAGTCTGTGTATGGTTTGAACTTTGGGATGATGTTGTACTTGTGATGGAGAATAACAGTGGTTTTGTTGAAAAGTGCAGGAAAATAGCTCATAGTGTCTGTCATGTTTAATTTCATAACATATTGATACTTCAAGTTGTTCAGCAGTTGCTGTAAGATATTGACTTCTGTGGGCGATGCTCAGCAGAGCTTTTAGGTAAAGCTGCAATCAGAACCCACTAATCTTCCAACAGATACCAGTTAAGGCTCAATGAAACCTTCAGGAGGAGAGGTTACTCAGTTCAAAGGTCGGATTTTGGATCAAAACACATACACACAAAGAGGAAGAATTTAAATAATATGTAGGCATTTAGAAGAGACAAAAGTTTGGTCTTAGGCTCAAAATTGGGATGTTGGATGTGTAGATTTCAGTATCCCGTGTTGAGGTGACTGTTAGAGGCACATGCGTTTCTGTGCTGAATCTTTATCAATGGAACAAGAGAAAATTTTAAAGGTCGTCACTTCTTTTTCGGGGAAAAAATGTAACAGTTGAAATATTAAAATATTTTCAAGACTTGGAAAAAAAAAAAGTATCTGTAATTCAGTTTTTCAACACTTGCCTGAGTTGTCTCACTATTTGATTCACTTAAGCAGGTGAAGTTTAGACCAAAGTCTTCCACTCTGCCTAGCACAGCTAGGTGCTAAAACAGATGTCCTCAGTGTTTATATTCCCGTTACATGTGTAGTAAAGGATGGGTGAGGTGGGCAAGGCTGACTTCAGAACATAGTTTGGTGCAGGTTTCCTTCCTGATGGGGGAGAGAAGAAACCATGAAGCTACACTGGAGTAGTGTCATGATATACGGACACGTGCCACCTGACCTTTCCTCCACTGCAAATTTCCTTTAGCTGTTTGACCACAGCTTGTACAATGGAAGTGTCCACCTGACTGTATGCCGTTCTCTCCTGCTCTATATAAAGCAGTTTCATTGCAAACTAGAGAGTATCCTTTTTTATACTGGGAGAGAGCTCTCACCTCAGACCTTGTTTCTTGACATGATGGACTTGGAAACAGGTATCTGGAGCTGCAGCGCTGAGAGCTGTCACAGGCAGTCAGCGGAGACCTGAACTGCTTGCCACGAAGAGGCCGGGTGTGTAAAGCTACCAAGCTGGCTGACAAAATTAGGTTTTTGATGGCTCCCAATTGCACAGTTAAATTAGGACACTGCAGTTTCTTGAGTCAAAAAACTTTTAAAAGCAAATCCCACATGTAGTGTTGCAGAAAAAGGGAATGGTGAAGAGATGTTTGTCTTGCTTCTCCACATTTTAAAATGAAAGCTGCGCTGTAAAATGGTGCATGGGTTTATGCCTATTTGCACAAATACATGCATATTTATGTCACGAGTTTCCCTGAAGTGTACCTGAGGCAAAGTGAACACTGAAATCTAATTCTTCCTTTTGCATAAATGTCTAAATTCTGTCATCGTCGTCTTGAGTTTCTCTTTTTATGCATCTTAAATGCATAAAGGATCCAAAGAAAACACCAGGATATTTTAGTCTAATAGCAACTTTAAGCATGAATACTGCACTAGTCTCTATGAAGCTGCGTTATATGAACGTTCTTATTGTTAATCAGATTTGGAAGCACTCCATTTTTAGGTAGTTGTTCTTCAGGTTAAATTTCCTTTCTATTAAATGTGACTGTTTACATGTTTGTTACTGCATGAAAGAGAATAAATAGTTCGTGATCTGACCTATAAATAAATATTTATTCTTGGTAAGATACTAAGCCATTGTGTGACTTGGGAAAAATATCTCTACCTCCCTGTATTTCCTGACAGCTGTGAAACAATTCTACTTCAAAAGTCACAAAATTTGAATTTCAAAATAACTTAGAAGCTGGGAGCAGAGCTTTACTGTTTTTAAAACATTAGCAGGGAACTAAGCAAAAAAGAAGCTGGAAATGATTGTGGGAAGCGTCAGGAGAATAGTAATTTTCATTTGTACAGGACTTTCTTTTTGACTTTCTTTTTTTAGAAAAATTGGAATGTACACTTTAGTTCTCTTGGAACAAAATGGAGGGGGGGGGGAAAGCCCAACCCCAACACTCCTCAGAGACCCACACATCAAGTCTGGCACCGGTTTTGGCAGCAGAGCCAAAGTGTGTACGTCAGGAGTGTGAAAGGATCTTTTCAGGGATTACAGGGAAGAGTTTTTCCACACTTGAGCTGTTAACTGCAGCCCAGATGACAAGTCATGAGGAGAAATCAATCCATGGCTTTAAAACTAGTTCCTGGGTAGAAGAATCAGCTCTACCCAGTTTGTATGAATTGGCAACCGATTGCTTGTTTTTAGTCCTACGGGTAACCTCCCCTTCCCTATCACATGTGGCTTTTTACATAGCTGTGACCATGTTCCATAAGGCCCAGGAGGGAGGACAGCATGCCGGCAAAGCACATTATGGACACTAGGAATGTACCATGTAATATGATGGTAAGGAACTGAGGAACCCGATCTTGCCCTCGTATTTATCTGTGCTCCTTGGAAAGCTGACAAAAGGTGTAAGGAGCTGACAAGAGAGTTTTGCTGGTTGAAAAGAATGAGTTGGTGGAACTGTAAACTGTTAACCAGATGCGAACCCGAGGGAGAATCATGAAATGGCTACTCTGTGACTCTATTAAGTAAGAACTAGAAACTAAAAATATAATTAAGCTTGTCAGTGTGGAACCTCTTCTCAGACAAATCTCCTTTTGTTTTCGGTAGAGTCTGAGGCCTGGTTGATAAAGACAGCTGTGTCAATATTAGATACTTTGATTTCTCTGAGGCATTTAATTTAGTACCACATAACATTTCAATTTAAAAAACACTGCATTATGTAGCATTAACAGGCTGCTCAGCGGATGGATTAGAAACTGGCTTACTGACAGGTATCAAAATGAAGTTGCTAATGGGGAGAGATCAATGGGAAATGCCATTTTTGCAATGGTTTCCTGGGGGCCAGGAATGCTTTATATATTTTTATCATTGATCCAGACATTGATGTAAAATTCTTACTGGTGAAATTTTCAGATGACTTAAAGGTCTGTGAGGTAGCAAACAACAGAGACAAGTAATTATAGACAAATCCGAATATGCCATGCGAAGTTTGGATGTTGTGATAGGCTAATGCCGCAGTAGTACAGGGTACCATATTACCACTGTGACTGCAAATACATGTGACACCCAAACACTTTAGTAGCCTCGTGGCCAACCTGCTGTGGACTTGTCTAACTCCTCTATATGTCCTCTTCTCCAGCAATTCTCCCTTCGCTCTCCAGCAAACTCTAGTCTGAAGCTGCTCTGTGTAAGGAATATGTGGGAAGGAAAAGGGTGTAAGGGGATGTTCTGCTGCAGCAGTTCCTATAAGCAAAAGATGGGCCTCTCATACTAGAAAGTTAAGTTCTCCAGGGTAAATTAGGTCAGAGCAGCTGGAGGAGACTTCAGTTTTTTTTTTTCCTACCTCTGAAGAGTCAAGGCCCCCTTTTCTAAGAGCTGCTTGGTAACAACCTGCTGAAATGTGCTGTATGCTGCCATTTGTGTTTTTTTACGTGAATACCAAGATTATATTAGAATTGGAGAAAGGCTGTTGTTGGAAGGATCTTTGTAGTTCAATGGCCTGCTCAAAACAGGGCAACTTTGAAACTGGGTCAGGTTGCTCAGACTCTGACCTAGTTAATCTTTAAAAATGTCAAAGCTTGGGATCTCCCGAGAGCCTCTGGGCAACCTGCTCCAGTCTTTGGACCTCTCCAGTGAAGGTTTTTTCCTTGTGCCCAAAGGGAATTTCCCATTTTGCATCTTGCAGCTCTTGCCCTTTCTCCTCTCACTACATGTCTATGAGAAGCATGCGAACCATTTGAACTATGTATTGGCTATAGTTATAAATACCTCAGGTTAGTTCCTTGTGGGGATTTTAGACACTTGTAGAAGTGTACAGTTAGGTCATTAGGTGTTTAGTGCCAAACGCACTAAGAATTTAGAAAGGGAAAAATGTTCCTAGAAACATACTTATATTCACTAAAAATAATACTTCAGTATGTTTGTAATTTGTAGTTCTTCTAAATGGACTCAAAAGGAAGAAAATATTTGAGTTTTTCTGTCTCGTTACTGTTCTTTTTCATTTATGCAACAATAAATGCCATAGTCATAGTTTCTGCTGATATTTTCCACAGTTTGAGAGGTTTATTTTGTAGACATTTACCCAAGGCACAGTTCTGCTTGATTGGTTGGGTGTCCGGTGTAATTTTTTGCTTGTTTTCTTGTGTCAGCAACAGGATATTGCCCTAGCTGTATAGGCGCTCTAGGTGTTATCATTAACTTGAATGGAACCCTAGTTTGTGTGTGTATATATATATAAAAAATGCTTAAATATATTAATATTTGTTAGCATACTTCAGCATGGACATTTTTAGTTCTGATGGCTTTTGATAGTAGTATTGGTATTTCTCACTAATTTGATTTGTATCTACAATAAATAGTAAACCCTAAACTATTTTTATTTCAGCTGTGGAATTGCCCTTATCTACATGCATGCTCTCTACAGTTTTCATAATGTGCATAGAAGCAGCTTCTCTCACCCCCTGCCCCCAACAAGACGTCATTTCCTCAGTTCATCTAGCTGTTTTTCCCCTCCAAACCCTGGTTAAAGATCTTTCTATGCCTGAGTAGTTCTGAACCAGTTATAAAATGCATTGGGCAGGAAGCAAACTCACGCTTCTCAGCCTTTCATTAGTTTAATATGGAAGTGTGGGCATTTCGTATGTAAGAAAGCATCTAAGAATAACTAGAAATTAAAAAAGCTATGGAAATGTATAACTTGATCCTGAAAACAAGTGTCACAGTTGCCATTCTAGTGTTTACTTTAATTTTGAAATTGCAATTGGTGTTATGAGAATGGGATTATTCAGAAAGGAGAAACTGGGAAATTGTAGTATGAAATGTGGAATTGTCAGACATAAAACTGCTTTGCCAGAATTTGTTCTCTGCGAAACATGAAATTTCATTTCAAGTGAACCATATTAGACTCTAATTTTTTTTCCCCACTTCAAATTTGAGCCTAAAACCATTCCCATGCTTTAGTTTAAATGTTTTGGTACAGTTAAGTCTAGATTGATCATAATTTTGACAATAGTTAGAAATGAAATTGTTTAGTATGAAAGGAAGGTACAGAATAGTTATCTTACACTTTAACTATGTAAATAAATGTGCATATATATATAAAGCTTTGTGTAGTTGAATCCTAGAGAAGGCAATATAAATCTCTAAAAACCTGGACTTGGAATTTAGAGTTCTAAGTGTGTTTGAGTGAAACAGTATTTTCACCACTTTTGTATGCAGCTTGCATTTACTCAGCCTTGGAAGGTTATAGCAATAAAAGTGCTTAAATATCTCTTAGGAATATGGCGTCGTGAAAAATAAGATTATCGATTTTATTTCATTCCTCATGGGTCTCTTCTAACTCAGGACATTCTATGATTCTATGATTTTCCACTTTCTTTTTGTTAATTCAGGAGTTATGATAAGCCATTAGAATTGATGAAATCTTAGCTTGATTCATATTTTCTAACTTCATATGACACTTCGCTTTTGGATCCAAATTTTGGAATTAGTTGTAGTTATGAAGTGTGTAGGTGGCTAAGACATGGAATAAAACCACAGTCTACTTTTACGCTGGTAACTGTACTAAGGCCAGAAATGGCCAGATACTGATGGTAATAATACATGTCCATCAGAAATTATTTCAAAGGCAGATACAGCTTTAGCTGTTTATTTAGCTGAAAAATCCTTCCAGTGATAAATATGGACCTGTCAAGAAACCAAGCACCCTTTGCTTAGATGTTTTGATTTTCTGCTTCAAATAGACAGATATCTGTGAAAAAAATGTTCAGGGTATTTGATGGGGGACTATTGACTTTCTGCCGCTTTCCACATTTGCTGCCAATTCAAATGGACTGGAAGTTCTCCACCTAGACTACATTTTTGGTTAGGCTGACCAAAGTGTGAGAGCCCTGGGTGAACGAGCTTCTCTACCTGGGGACCTGTGTCCAAGGGGAAATGGGAAAAAATGGGAGAGTCAAATGCTACAGCTGCTGCGAATCACTAGTGTACCATACCCAATTTTAAAATAAATATATTAGCTGTATTACTTTGACTTCAAGGACAAAAATTTTTAGAGTCAACCCTCTCTTTCTACTAATAGGCCCTAAAGTGGGAATAAAATTGTAATGTGTCCATTTAGGAACTGTTTATATTTCTTTAGTTTCTGGAGTTTAAACTTCTACACTTAACTAGCTACTCATTAATAAGAAGCAAAGCACTTTTGTTTAATATCTATGACTTAAAACTGTGACTACTTGGACATGTAGATACATCATTTTTACAGATAGCTTTTAAATTATTTTACTGCAGTTTTGACATATCTTTCTAGCTGACACTTTTTTCATTATCTTTCATTTGTCTTACTCAGAATTTCATTTGCAGGGAGAAATTTTATTGGATAGATGAAGTATATTTAAAATTTGACCTAATTTGTCAAGTGTTAATTTGTTATTCACACTTTAAATCTTGCTCTAAACTGATAAAATTATTTGTTTTCCACATGGGAAAGGATTTTATGCAGTTGAAACATGTTCTTTGTTAGTAGAGAGTTGTTTTGGCTTTCTTTTTAATGCTCTAGGATTTCTAGTCAGAATATTAGTTGTCTCTGGGTGAGGAAAAGACTGTATCTGGCTGCTCCTTTTAATCCAAATAATCCTGGTCTCTAAAGAGATCAACATAAACACGTATACTTGCTTCCTTCTGCCTATGCTTTGGTGGCTTGGTTAGTTACACTATATGCCATGTCTGATTTATAAAAAGCAAACTAGAAAAACGAAAACTCTGAAAATGCAATAGCTAATTAAAACAATGACTGAGAAAGCAATACAGTCTGGGTCAGAAATGGATTGTTTATTGTTCACAGCAGAGTCGGTCAGAAATGGATTATTGTTCACAGAAGAGATAACCCGAGTTTTTATTTGCAAACCTATGCAAGTTGTTGGATCGATGTTTTTGCACAGTCCCAGTGAAATTCTAAGCTGGGCAATTTGCTTGAGGAGCAAATTTCATGTGAAATAACCATGCATTATAAGTGTTGATGGAAACCACTAATTTGTGAGATATAGCAAACAGATATCACCCTGTAATTTATTGTGCTTGTGCTGCTAAAACATGAAATTAATCTAACCTGTTTTGTGGCATCAGTAAACACTGATGGAAGAAATATTCAAAGGGGATTGTTAAAATTTCTTTTAAAAGAGGTTACTTATTAATTTCATTTAAAGTAGTACTTCTTGCCTTTACTGGTGAAGAACCTTGCATGTAAATATTTTATAGTTAATTTACATCCCTCTTTTATTCTAAGTGATCAGCTTCTTAATTTGGCTTCTCCTAGACCACCTTGCTTGTGCATAGAACTGATCTAGGTACTAATGTAGGTCAAATGATGACACTCTTTTTTTCTTGAGACTCTAATCTATTGCCTAATGTGTCATTAAGGAAGTTTTAACACTAATGTAAAATTAATTCTTTAAGAGCCGCTACAGTGGTGTGCATACATAATGTCATATCTCTGTACACATACTACTGCCGCCTTCAAATAATTAGCACCGTTGCCTGCCACTCTTAATACCTCAAGCAGGACCTCGTTTTCAAAGCATCTCTCAAGTGCTTCACCACATCAGTAAGGGTCTCACAGTCTTCACTGTCTGAATTAGTCTGTGGTCCTGCTTCAAATCTTGTTGATTCTTTGTCAATTGTTTATTTAATGTAGCCACAAATATCGTAGGGTTCAGGCCAGGATAAAATACAAATGTGTGTGGGATACCTGAATTTAAAGGAATTAAATAACTTCAGCCATTTGACACTTAAACTTTCAAGGAAAGCAGCAAATATATACCCACAGTATAATGGTGGGCTAAGGCATGAAATATAACTTGAACATGATAATTTTTTTTTATTAGAGTTTGCCCTGAAGCAAGTCAGATTCTGCACAAGTTCACAAATTGTTTTAGCTTGAAACACACTTTGTGAAAAGTTTTTTTGGAAGACTTTGTCCACTGCTTAAAAAAAGAATACTAAGGTAACTGGAACATGTATCTGAATCTCTTAATATTTTAGCTAGCTCTACAAAACAAGACCCCAGTCCAAAACAGAATGCACAGAGGATTCAACCCAAAGCCAGTCCTTGAGCAGGGTGAATAGTTTGCTGAAGAAAAGACAATTTCTAAATATGAGGTATTGACCATAAGATGTATTTTCATTTACTTAAAATCCATTCCTAGAAATGGAATGTGGTGGTGCTTTATCATTATTACTCCTGGATAGTTAACTTTAAGGTACCTTGGGTTTTAAATTAGATGTCAAAAATCATTTGGCACTGAAAATGTGTCTGTCTAATGCAGAAAGCAAATAACTCTGGCATATTTTCCATTTGCAATTCCTGTAAAGGTGCCAAGAATGGTAATGTATCATAAATGCTTTTCTGGCAAAAATCAAACCAATAAAATGCATTCTATTTTTAATAATACTACTTAAATTCTTATATATGATATTTTGTTAAGTAGTTTGGAAAATTTGAAGTAAAAGACTGCATAAATATTTGAATACTTGTTAGAATATTCTTGAAATCTAGGCATCTCACTCTGCAGCACCTTAATGAGGTGCTGGGAAGTTGAGATTTCCTATGATCATTAAGTAGTAAATTCTTTTGCATACCCCTGAATCCCCAGGTATCCTCCATGCAAGTGAAATACTAGGGAGCCCATACAGTATAAAATATCAGTTACTGTCCTTCTATACTCTGAGCTAAGCTCCCTATTCTGATTTGTCTTTGTACTTTTCATATTTTTATATATACCACCAAAAGGGAAGTAATTTTTAGAAAGGAAGTGCTGATAAACCCTTAGAGTCCAGTCATTGCATGGATTCTCATTTTAAGGCTTTAGCAAGGTTACAGAGAAGTGGAAGAACACACCACAAGAAAGATGGTGGACTCAAGCAACTCAGTGGGTTGTTGCAGTTGTATTTTATAACTTTGAAAATGAAGAAGTGAAACAAGACTATTAGTGAAGATTTCCATTGGGGCTAGAATGTGGAAAAACTAGACCTGGGAGTGTGAGGGACTCTTGTTGCTGTCTAAGTGTGTTTTGTCGTAAGGTTTCCCACAACAAGTACTAGTTTCAAAGTAAGGGCATCATACCTGTGTGCAGTGCTCCAAGTTGCAGCCTCCTAACCCTGTTTCATGAATCCCCTATGTGTATATCATGTAACATTAGTACGTAGCCAGAATGTCACAGCTAAGCTCAGGAGATTGAGGTTTGTTTAAAAGCATTGAGCATTGAAGAGACAAAAGCTTGAGTTCAACTTCAGTTTCAGATTTCAAGTCAACTCCTCTGCCAAGTCAAAGAAATGGATCGTGTGGAAACTACTCCTTGCCCTCTCCTCTCTTACTAAAGATAAGTGATGGAAAACAGATATACTCTTTGAAAAATATCTTCTCTGATAATTCCCTAATGCACAGTCAGCCACAATCTAAAGTCCAAGGAACTGAGAAGTGGTTTAAATAATGCCTCTTCTGCTTTTATCTTACTAATAGCCTGACTGTGATCTAGTACTTCATAAATCTAGTGTGATACAGAAGTTGATCTCCTCTTCTGTGTCACAGTGGCATCCATTGACATCCCAGTGGTGGTTTTATGCGGGGATTGAAATCTTAGTTGTATTGCACCACCTAGGAGCTCTCCTTATCTAACTAAAGGCACTAGCTGTAACAAACATTCCACAATAAGCTGAAATGGCTATGCTGGCATTTGTTGGAAAGTACTGCTTTAATGACTTGGTGGCAGATGATGGGAAGAAGAAAAGGGCAGCAAATACTATTGAGGAAGGAATTAGACTGAGCTTGACAAATTCAGGTGATAAGGGGTGCAGTTCAACAAGGACAAAAGCACTCTTCTAGATCTAGGCAGAAGCAGGTAAACGCATGAACTCAGAACAGGCAATAGTTGTGGGCTTGGGTTTAGTTTGTTTCCCTTAAGTCAGGTTTGCTCATAGGTTAGAGGCAAAACGTGATGCTATGTTTCTGTGCCAAGGCAACCAGCCCACCTGGCTCTGGGAAGAACATTATCACTTGTGATATAATCTTGTATCCCTTCAGTACTGGAGCACGGTTGTCCACTTTGAGTTTGGATTAATACTTTGTCTGCCTTGGCCAGATAATGTTCTTAAAGCTCAGAGAAGGGGAGCAGGAATACCCTGCTGTAGTGCTGCAGTAGCTTCACATGGACTGGGGAAAGGAAGGTAATTACACTTGTCTTTAGGTGCGTCACTAAAACCTCTGCCAAGCCCTGAGTATCAGGGATTTGATTAGCTGAGAAGATCTGGTTAAGTAACAACTACCAAAAAAACTCAACAAAAAACCCCGCGCAGACCAAAACAATCTGTTCTTTCTGATTGGCTCCCTTTCAGATAGGCTTAACAAATATGTGAGAAATTATATCAGGATTAATTCCATCTACTAAGAGGCATATAGAGATGGGAGACAGGGCCTTTGAGTTCCCTAAAAGACTTACTTTTCTACAGCCGCATGTAGCGGATACTGCTTACCTGTGTGGAGTGACTATATATAATTAGGAGGAACTCAAGGGGGGTGATCATACACATGGAAACACAGTTTATGGTCTTTTTTAAAAGTGATTCTTGCTACTGATAAAAAAGATAGTGCACATAAGTAAACACACTGGTCCTCAAATATGGAGAAAAGGGTAACTGTAAGTAACAGCTTCAGTGTTGTCTTTTCCAGCTACTGTTATACATTTTGGCTCAGTCTTGAATCTCCCAAAGTGTTTGCTCACACTGGCAAATAATTAATGTGGAGTTTGAAGAGATAGCTCGGCATATTTGCAGGAACTCCTGCATTTCAAACATTGTCACAGTTGTATTAAAATTCTCTCTCTACATCCACAAATGCCCTTCCATTTAGTTTAATTCAAATTCATTAGAGTCTGTCTTCAATTACATGTCATCCTTGCAGCTGGGAAATGCAGAAAATATTCTCCTTGATCCATGACAGATTATCTTATTCGTTTGGACAGTTTGGGAGTGTATTGCGTGACTGTTGTCATACAAGATGGGAGTCTGTTAGTAGCCTAAGCAATTAGCAACTGGGACATTCTGCTGACTTTTATCCTTGTTTATTGGCCATTTTTATGGCTAAACCAAATAGACCAAAAGCACTTCTTTTTCCCCCTTATCTATCAGCTAATTTCCAGAGACGTGCGAACATAACATAACTTCAATGGCATTTAATGTTAGATGACTACTAGGTTCTGCATCTGTTCAGAAGATGGGTTTGCATTCCAGCCTCAGGCAGAAAGTGATTTCAGATTAAGAATGTGCAGCAGCGGCGTTGTAAAATCCATGGAGACACAGAAGTGTGCTCATAACCACTTGACTTGGGAAGCCAGGCTGTCAAACTTGGAAATTTCAAGGGTTTGGTGATTTCTCAAAGAGAGATTTAAGGCCTGATCTAGAATTAATGGTTGAGAAAATGAGTAATTGGTCATCTGGAGCTTGCTGGACAGAATCAGGGGAAGGAGCCTGATATAGAATATAAATACTTTACAGAGAAGTTGACTGAAATTAGCCAGTAAGCTTTCCATTATGGTGTGTTTTTCACATGGCAGAAAACAGTCATGAGCAAGAAATCAAAATGGGAGTGGGGAAAAAAAGAAGCAGTAGTTCTGTGTTGCAGAGAAGGTTGTTTCTTTGCTGTATAGATGCTTCATGCTTTTAATAGAAATAGCTGATTTAATAAACAAAAGCAGATACAGAAATACCTCAGACCTTCCTACAGAGAAACCAGTCTTTTACTGCCTACAAGAGTTCAAGGTACAATATTCCTGGTTTGTGCTGAATTTCTGTTTCAAAATCCAGCAGTTAGCTCATCTTGATTTGGAAACGTTCTGCCAGCTTTGCTGTGTGTACTCAGCACATGGGCAGAGTCGATGCTTCTATCAGTCAAGTGTACAAGCGTATAACCTGGATCTCGAGGAGTTAACATTGTGGTATCTTCTGGTGTGTGTCAGTTTAAATTCATGAAGTTTTGTTTCAATTGTTTTTGGAGAAGTGCATCATAAAGGACATCTATATTAGATCTTATGTTTTTTATTACTCTTTTCCTAAAACAAACCCACCCCAGTGAGAAGAAACAAACTGAAACGTGCAGAGTAGAAACCAACAGAGTGGAGCATTTAAAGCTAAAGGTTTTTCCTAAAGAGTACATTAATAAGGACAAGTCATTTAATCTACATAGTTAGCATAACAGACAATTGATGTAAATAGACATTTAGTTTAGAAGGATCCATGGAACATCTGTACCATATGCCCCTGCAAAATAAAAGTCAAAAGCGTTCTCCTGAGTACCCAAACCAGAACTGAAACCTGCGGTACAAGAGATGAAGAGCCAAACCTCAATTTTTAGCATTGCAGGAAGACAGGAGCGATGAGGTCATGAGCAGTGCTCTCAGTCCACACAAAGAAAGGGGTGCTTATAAGTTACTGTCATGATGTGGTTTTAGTAGGAAACTCAGCAATGTGTGATGAGATTAATTTTACAGTTTCTACTTATTCAAGTTTGTGTCTGCAGTATAACAAAGAGGGTTTTGAGTATGCCAGAAGTGTTTGTGCAGTTCTCTTTGAGACAGCTGAAGCTCTGCTAGACTGCTACTATCTGATGATGGAATTTCAATGTATAGTTCAGACAGAAAAATTAGATATCTCCTCTATTCTTAATCTCTATGGAAGGTTGTATAAAATTGTCTGTTTTACAGTATTCTGTGAATAACTATGCTATTGCTGGTTTTATTCAGCAGCAGGTATATAAAGTAAGCCAAGAAAAATCCAGATACTCTTTCCAGGTGAACAGATGTTAATGTCTTCATTCAGTTTTTATTTCCAGTTCTTGCTCTACTAAACTCCCACTGAAGTCAGCAAGTCTGCCTACATAAAGAACAAATAAAAACTAAGTCAATGCCTTAGGTTTTGTTCCAGGACAAGAAAATGACTATTGGGTTGCTGATCAGTCAAGCTCTTCCACAGAGAGCAGATATTAAGATTTCCATGTATTAAAAATTCAACATGTGTAATTCAAAATAAGGCCAAAATCATCTATCTCTGATTGCAACTCCCTTGAGCAATGCAGGTAAATTTATTAATAGTACTTTTTCTTTCTGTAAAGGTTATGCTTTTTTTTGGGGGGGTGGGGGGTGATCATACACTTCGCACATGTACGAACTAATACTTTGCCATATAACCCAACTATAGCTCCTATGAAAGCAAATTATTAGTTTGCTTATTTTTAGAAGGGGTAGAATTGAGAAACAGGCTTACATGTGAGCATGTTGTCTAAATCGTTACTGTTTATTCGTAGGTATAAACTGAAGCACGCGTAGAATCGCCCTCAGACACTGAGGTGTGAGTCAATGTCAAGAAGCAATTCTGAACCTGGTTATTAACTAAATTCAGGACAGTGTTGGTTTAACCTGGTTTAATTTTTTAACGTGGGAATGATTGCTTTATAGCCTATGATACTAATTAGCAACAGTTCTCTTGCTGCTTCTTGTGTTATTGGTGGTTTGACTGTGAATGTTTTGAAAAGAAGGGTGTGTATTTTCTTTACTTCAAAATCCAAAAGGAAATGTGCCAAGAGTCTGGCGGCAGAGAAAGCAAGGAGTTAAAAAGCTCTCTGTACATTGTGGGTTTTGCTGATGCTTCCTTTAGGACCTCTGATAGATGGTTTGATTAGTACTTCTGGTTATCTTAACTCTGCCAGCAAGAGTCCTAGATTAAAACGAGAAAGATTTGCTATAAGCTAGTGACGAACAGAGGGTTACACAGACCACCTCGTTTTGTGTAGATGCACTCACTCACACTTAAGTCTGATGTGGTCACACGCAATGGATGCGTGCGCTCAGAGGGAGAAACCAACTTCTGACCCGGTCTCAGGATGCAGTTACTGTACTTTTGTACACCAAAGCATGCTACCTAAATTTTAAGAGGTTCTGTGAAACACAGGCAAATCAATGGTCATCGAAGAGATTAATTACTGCATAACTGACAGGAATGTACGTATTTGTTGCATTTATTGTACGATCTAAGTGTAGGCTGTTCAGTGATTTCTATTATGTTAGTCACTGAGTTCAGATATTAAGCAAGGCTCAATTGCTGTACTTTTAGAAAGCTAAGTACAGTAATAAAATGTGGAAAGTATCCAACGAGAGGTTCAACCTTTAAAGCTCTATCCAGTTTTGAGAAATAAGACGGCAATAATAGCTAAAACTGTGTCAGCTTCCCATCAGCGTGTTTCTTCGCCAGCATAGATATGAAAGTTAATAGCATTCAATGTTAACTTAGATTTAGTTTCAATGATTGGGTACTGTAGCTTGGGTTAGTTTTGTTTTAACTTGTTTTCAGCAGGATCGTATCACACTGTGATGCAGCTTCAACCCCCTGAGTGCTTCCTGGTGTCTTTTCTTCTACATTTAACAGTTAGCATGAAGAATCTAGGATAAGGAACAATCCTATCAGCACTTAAAAAACCACAAAAAAACCCCAACAACAACAAAAACCCACAAAAACCCCCAAAACACCTAAAGTGAGTGGGGGTTCAATGCATCAATCATTTTTTTTATGGATTCCAACAGTTGCCAGAATTGGGAATGAGCAACTTCATTCACTCTCCTTTTGTACTCTTAACACAGAGTTACTGTATGTATGTCAAAGGCATAATTTCAGGACAAAGTCAGACAGTTTGCATCACGATCAGTGGAGTGAATGCAGTTTCAAAAAATGCTAAGGGAGAAAAGGTTGCTGTTTGGTTCAATGAAATACTTCTGATCATGGATCAGAGTTTTATCTGAAGCCTTCACCTATAATATTAAACTTGGATTACCATAAAACAAGGTAATGTAGGCTAGCTTGATCTTAAAATGGATAATTTGCGAAGCACTACTACTTCTGTCCCCAAATTTTGAAAGAAGAGGTTATATCCATTTCAAGGTTGGTTTTAGTGTTTTATTCTTCAGGGTAAACAGTAGAAATGCACGAAATGCAAATGCTAACCTAAGATAGCTGGCTTTTTTCAGTGTGGTTGGTTTTTTTTGGCGGAGAAGAGAAAGACAGGACCAAGGCCTGTTAAACAGAATGTTTTACAGCTATTCGCACATCTTTATTTCTAATTGGAGTGCTACGGTTTCAGCAGACTGTTTTGCCTGTAGGCAAATTTTCACAGTTCAAATTTTCACAGCGTGCCTGGGGGTTTAACTTGAGGTGAAACTCAGGTTGTTTATATTTACATTTGAACTTGTACTTGTCAATATGAGTCTGGGGATCAATATCTGGAGTTCTACCTTCTTTGCTCAGGATTTTATCTATTAGTTATGCGTGAATATGGCAGAGTGCAAATCAATGTGCTATGCTTAAAAGTGTTTAAGCAAACAACTGTCTGTATGCTGATTGCCAGAGTCTGCTGCAGTTTCTAGTTTTCCACTCCATAGCTAAGCTCACCAAGTTCTTGCAACACAGGCACATAGGAATTACAGTTCCAGACCTGAATTGTAAGAGCAAATATCACTCACACATTTGTTGCCTTAGGTTTTGTGTCTGTCTCCCAGGAATAGGTATATAACCCATAAACTTATAAACTCTGGGCTTTTTTTCCTTTGTTTTGATGAAATAGAAACAGGAATAGAAGGAAGCCCTCAAGCATAGATCAGGTTATCTCATTTAGTAACAGGGATGGGGCATGGCAAACCAGAGTCAGCAGCGCAGCAATGTCACAGGGGACGAGGGGTAAAACCTCCACTGGTGTCTCATATCCTGAGATTGGACTGGTGTTCCTGAGATCACACAGGCTGTATCTTCCCTGAACCTCACTAGACCGATACAGCAGGACCATCCATGTGCCAATGAGCCCTTTGAAATGCCTCCCCGTGGCTTTGTTATTTTAACCTCATAACGTAGGAGAAAGACCAAGGTTCTCCTGCATTATTTTACCACCTCTTAGTAGAAGCAAGCAGTAGTAGCCTGGCTGGCAGTTCAGAGTAAGTGGAACAAAAATTCAGTGGATTGCTAATGGCTCGATACACAGGCCTCATCTTTTCCTTGGCCTTTTTTTTTCTTTTTTTTTTTGACAGGGTTAATCTCTATTTTGTCTCTACTACGAGCAGTGCTTTTGGCCTATTTATAACTGCAGCTGCCTGGAGAAAGCCTAAAGGAGATGTGATCAAACCAGACTGTACAGCAAAACACATTACATAAACACGCAATTTGTACCAAGGAATAATTTGAAGTATGAGGGGGAAATGTCAAGTACGATGTCTGAAAACCAATTTGGCTTAAAATTCAACGCATTATGTATATGTGGCATTTGCCAGCTTTCTGTTCATCCTTGGAGGGAAGGCAGACATCAATCATACCTGCATGTCAGCGACTGTCAACAATGCTGAAATTCTTCAGTGGATTTTCTCCTCTGGCACACTAATTCAGAATATATTAATGTAGGCACTCTTGCTGTGACTTTTTGTATAGGCAGACGAATTATTTTACCTCATATATTTTATAAAACTAAAGAATATCCATAAGTTACTATTGATACAAGTTCATTTCCATTCAAATGTTGCTGCATGTTAGGAACAACTTTTTCTTTGTATTATTAGAACTCTTTGAAAGGTTGAGCTAGAAGGGACTTCAGAAGATGAACTTGTCTGTTTACATGTTCTGAAACAAATACACTGAAAGCATCCCTGACAGATGTATTTGCATCACTATGGTTAGATGTTAGGAAAACGGATTTTTAAGCTAAGGGTTGTTTCCCACCTCCCAAATATGCAATGATGAATCCCTCTCCTTCGCAGCAGGGATCTGTTACTTGCTATCGGTTTAGAACACCTTTTTACATATTTGGGAATCTGCTGGCATGTGACTTGGCCTTACTTTTTTTTTCTGAACTTAGTAAACTGACTCCTTCAGCCTTCCTGCTTCTGTCAGGTTTTGTGGTCCTCGCTCCTATAGAAGTTCTCTAAGCTTCTAATTAGTCCTTATTCATTAAATTGGGGTGCCCAATGCCAGACACAATATTTTGGCTGAGGTTTATTGGGTTTAAGTGTGGGGTAGGTGAAGTCTTGTGCATCGTAGTATGTTGACCTACCTTCAATATTTTCATATATTTAATTTCTTTATGTAGTGTGCCTGTTAATACTCTTATCAATCATCATTGCTTGTACCATTGTCCACTTTCTGTCCATCTGAGGGAACCGAGGTGCTTGCACAGACAGACTCTGAAGGCACAGAGTATCTGCCCTTGCAGGGTGATGATGGGGCTCTGTAAGTGAGACCTTTGCAGGGCGAGGGCACAGCGTGAGGCAGGTGGGCTCTGTGGCTTGGACCAGTCCTGGTGCCTGGGTTGGAGGACCCACTGTGCCATACAGCAGCCCTTTCTGCCCCAAGGGGTGTCTGCCTCCCGAAGTCAGCAGGGTATGTAGGGGGGAATGCTGCTGATGCAGGGCTGGATCCAAGCCTGGTGTGAAACTGGGAACCGGGTTTGCACGTGGCCTCGCCTTGCGGGGCAGACCCAGCCATTCTTGCTCTGTTGATGCACAAACCAGGGTCCAGCGTGTGGCCCTTGTTTCAAGGGGAGAGCACAGGACAATACTTGATACTAAAGTGTGAAATGTTCAGATGCATCCGTTTTATGGCATGTAACTGTGATATTAAGTGGACGTTTAACTGAGTATTAAGTACTTTTGGTACTTATTTTTGACTTTTCACTGTTTATGGTCACGTTTGGAGCAGACTTTGATAAATGAAACTATAACAGTTATTTGAAATTGCTTGAGCTGCATAACTACTGCCTATTGAGCCTTCGTGTGCTATGTTTGAGTGCTTTTAAAAAAATACAGAGTCCGTTGTAATAGCCTGTACTATAAATTCTGTAATATCGGACAGGCTGCATCCTCTGGCGTTTTGTAAAATGCAGAGTAGGAAAGTTTGCAAAATCCTCCGTACCTATTGAAACTCTGTTCAAACGAGAGCATCAGAACTTGGGCAGCTGTGTAAAAAAGAAACAAAAGTTTTGCAACTTTCATTCTTCTGAAGACAGTGTTTGATGTTCCTTTATTTTCACTGGACCTGAAGTCGCCTTCTTTTATTTAACAGTGATCTATTACATTCCTCTGGAGTTAGCACGCTTCCTCTGGTATTCCATCATCATGTCAAGGTGGTACTTCACAATATTTTTCACATTTTCTGCCTCATACATCAAACTATAGAATGTTATCCATAAGGCACAGCTGTCATTCTGTAAAATTTTTAGCAATGCTCTCATTTTTATCTGACATCCCGAAATACCTAAAGTAATAAAAAATAATTTCTACCTCATATTTGCTTTGGTGCTCATTCTGTCCCTGTCAGTGTCTATATGTTATAGCGAGTGAGATTTATATGTCCCCTTACTTGGCATTCTGTAAGGGCCATGCACAGAGAACCTCAGACTGCGAAATTATTCCTGTTTTCAGGATAAAAAATAAAATATTATTTCAACTTGCAAAATACTTCCATTGAATGTGTTATACGTGTTCTTTATGAACATAAATCAACACTTCATCAAACGGTTTCTGTTCTCTGTATGCTCTTTTCTGTACAGATTCTCACGTTCTCCTGTTTCTCCTGTTCTGAAGATTGTTAACTTTTACAGTATTTTTTACAGGAGAGTGATTTTATTCAGGAGAGGACAGGATGTCAGAATCTGCCCTCTATTTGTTACTCAGTTGAATTAAGAGTAATTTATCTTCTGCAAATTCAAACCTCTACGTACTTAAAATTGTCATGGAGAGAATATCAAATCTGTTGTATTGTAAAGTAATAATTTGCATTAAAATAAAGATACATTGCCATAATCTCATACGGTTGAAAAAAACCCCAGGATCTGAGTTCTAGAGCTTTTGACATTTAACTCTGTTCACTGTTACTTCCATGCAGCTGATAACTTCCTCTGATCACTAAAATGTCATGTTTTCAGGGTCATCTGTTTAATACCTCACTACATTCCTTCATGAGCTGCAGGTTAGCTTCAAAGAATGTAAAGGATTTACAACTCCGCTGGCCTGAGTCTGTAACACATTTGTTAAATCATTTATGAAACATACATGAGTCGTGTGACTGAGATAATCAGAATTATTGAGTTGTGGGATCACTAATAGAATTCTAATAGTACTATACGGTAGCTCTAGCTGTTTCACAAACACATCAACTCCCACATATTATTGACTCCTATATATTGGCACAGATTGCTAAAAGAGGCTTGGGGAAAGTTAATTCGAGTATTGACAGGTTAGCCTACTGTCTCTTACTCTGCAAAGGTACACAGATTTAAATTTATTGTTGTATGGAGGCACTCTGTCCGTTATTAGCAATTCAAATAAGGAGCTGTGCTTTATACCAGAGAGCAAGAACTGTCAGGGTTTCAAAGTTAATTAGACTAAACAGACAATTAATTACGTCTTATTAAAATGTAAAGGACCTGTGACAAATTGCACTAATTGCATGTTCTTATATATCTGAAGAGGTCAGGCTACTTAAAAAGTGTGTTGTTAATGGAAGACAAATGTAGTTTTATATGCTAGATAGGAATATTATAAACTGCATTATTTATGACTCTGGTAGAACACTTAATAATTTTAAGCTTTAAATCAAACTGTTCATTAAGCCAGGGAGTCAACGCACAGCCCTGAAAGGAGTCTGTAAAAACCTGCTGCCAATGTAATATTAATGTGAAGGTCTGTTGTTTTCTTCCCCTCCCTCTTGGCAATACAGAGATACTGTTATTTTAAAGTATGTAAACCCTGGGGGAGTTTGAGTTCTTTGAAGTTTTCTCTTACTCTCCCAATCAAATAGCACAAAACCATTTTATATTATTATTATTTTCTAGAATTATGTAAAAAACAACCTCTCTCAGGTCTAAAGTATTGTAATTATATGTGATAATTACCAGCAAAATGAAGAAGAATGAAATAGCAGATAATAGGACAAAGAACACAGAAGAAAAGTGGGAAACCCCCTAAAAGCCTTGTAGGTTTTGCTGTTAAATCATAGAAACACAGAATGGTTTGGGTTGGAAGGGACCACAAGGATCAGCTAGTTCCAACCCCCCTGCCATGGACAGGGACACCCTCCACTAGACCAGGTTGCCCAAAGCCCCGTCCAACCTGGCCTTGGACACTGCCAGGGATTGGGCCTCCACAGCTCCTCTGGGCAACCTGTGCCAGTGCCTCACCACCCTCACAAGGAAGAATTTTTTTCCAATGTGCAATCTAAATCCCTCCCTCTTTTAGTTTATACCCACTACCCCTTGTCCTGTCACTACACTCCCTAATAAACAGCCCCTCGCCAGCTTTCCTGTAGCCCCCTTCAGGTACTGGAAGACCACGATTAGGTCTCCCCGGAGCCTTCTCTTCTCCAGGCTGAACAACCCCAACTCCTTCAGCCTGTCCTCATGGGAGAGGTGCTCCAGCCCTCTGATCAACTTTGTGGTCTACTCTGGACTTGCTCCAGCAGCTCCATGTCTTTCCTGTACTGAGGATTCCAGAGCTGGACGTAGTACTTCAGGTGGGGGTCTCACAAGAGTGGAGTAGAGGGGGAGAATCACCTCCCTCAACCTGCTGGCCACACTGTTTTTGATGCAGCCCAGGACACAGCTGGCTTTCTTGGCTGCTGGTGCATACTGTATGGTCACTATTGAATTTTTGAGTAGATATGCTATATTACTTAAAGTACTGATTATCTTCAGTTTAAATGAGTTAGAGTAGGTGGGGAAGCTGCTGTGTTTCTGCATTGCAGATGGGCCAAGCTAAGATTAATGCAAAAGTGAAGCCTTGCTATGATTGAACAAAAGGGAGATGCCATTTCAAATCACAACTAACACAGAACAACACAGATTCACATTTAGATACCCTTCATCACAGGCTTGGGAGTACCTTCTTTCTTAGGCTGCTCAGTTAGGATAAAAATCAGTGCTAAGAAATATATCTAGAGTGGAAGCCAAGGACACTGCAGTGATGTTAGATATGAAATGCTTGCACAGGGAGGTAGCTGTACGTACTAAGACACACATTCGAAACTACAAACTTTTCTAGACACTTCCATACCAGAGGACATGGAAGACTCTTAGAAATTTTGTAGTACTCTGGGAGCAGTAGAGATGACAATCTGAAAGAGAGTACCTTTAATTTCAGGTAGTATGAAGAACTGTAATGTCCATGAGCTTCAAGGATTTTGAGGGGGAAAGATGATGTGCCTGGGTATGGTGTCCAGGATGCATTTCACTTTCCTTCTGATCTTATCAGTTATCGCATTTCAAGTTCATTTTTGAGTTTTCGCACCTTTCTCCCCCTGCCAAATTAATGTCTTGATTTAAAGATACTGTTACTGTTTACTGATGTGGTAGTTTGTAAGAGTCACAGGAATACAACTGTTGTAGTGCTTAATCACTTTCAAGTTAGTGAGATGTCTATCTTTTGTCTGGATGACAAAAGCGTGTAGTTCTTAATGAAGCATATTGTTTTGGCCTAAGATATACCAGTTTCAAATCTGAATAAAAACTAGAGAATAATCTAGAGAGAGATGTTTTGATATAGAAACCCTACATAATTAAATAAAAAAACCCCATAAAGCTAAACAAACAAACAAAAAACCCAGAACAAAACTTTGAGTGAGATTAATAATGGGATTTAGATTCCATTCCTAAAAATTATTTTACTTTATATGATCATGTTATGCTGGCAACAAAGCATTTGTGTTTTCTTACCAGTTTAAAGGAATAGGTTTCTCATGACACAGGAGAGTAGCTTAACCACTGTGGGATATTCTGTAAATGGGTTTCTCATCCTTCTGCATTTGTCCTAATTTCCATGGAATTTATTGGACATATATTACAAGGAGAATTGAAACCCCTGTACTATGGCTTTCTAGGAAATCTCACCAAATAAGATTCTGCTGCGGTTTTTTGGGGGGTTGTGGTGGTGGTTTTTATTGCTTAAAATCTCTATATCTGGTAAAAGCATGAAGAAAGTCCCATGAAATTGCTTTGGCTAGCTCAGCAATGCTGAATTATGAGAGGTAGATTCAGGAAAGGTTTAGGAGAGGATAATTCAAACATATAGCTAATATATGATTTGATTGCAATGTAACTATCTGAAAACATGATGCTTGCTATGCTGTTTGGTGTTCATGAGCTATTATATGTAATAAATCTGTATACTATAGAAATTAGAACATTTAAAATCCTGATTACAACTTTCCTGGATACATTTTAGAAGTTGATGAGAATCTTCCACTTTACAGGAGAGTTGTGTTTCTAGGTCCATTACATTTTGACAATTATTTTAATCAGAGTCTTGAATTAAAAAAATATTCTGGATTCAATGGATGCTTTTTTCTGAATTCATAGGCTGTGACGCTGCTGGAATGAAATTCGTATAATGTATCTCAAAGCTACTATTATTTGTCTGTGTTTTCTCTGGCTTTGCACCAGTGGCTGTGTTTCTGCAATATACTTTTCATTAAACAGAGAGGCTAAAATAATTTTTTTATTAGCTCAAATGGATAAGAGTAATGTCCTAATTTTATTTAAGGAATGAATCTACAGATACATTTCCTAATAGCTTGGTTGTATCTAAGATAAATTATGGTTATTAATAGTGAATACAGTACTATAGGATATAGAAGATTGAGAGTGGAAATGATCAAATACAAATGGATATATTTTGATTACTGATAGAATAATTTAAGTACTTTGAACCACATACCTAAATAATTCTTAAACAGCCTGTCAACATAGGGTAAAAAATACCTTACTTCAGCAAGATATTTAAATATAAATCTAAGATTAAATAGATGATTTTATAGCCATCAGGTCTTAAAAAAGACTAGTCAAATATTTAAAGTGAAGATTTTATTTGATGCTCTCCTGACCAGAAAGAGCAGACAGTCAGTGTGATTTGACACTCCCCTTATTTTCCAAACCTCATAATTGGTTTACCTAGTATTTTGCTATGCTGATATAAATGTTCAGTCCTCATACGGTGCTATGTCACAGTTCTCATAACAAGGAGTACATCAGAAATAAAAACATATTTTTTTTTCACTGCTATCTCACACTTGTCCCTGAGGGCTGTGGTTTAATTGGCCTGTGAACAACTTCACACTCAACAGTGTCTGACAGATCTTGCTCCTACAGAGTAGTGACACAGAACCAGATGCTTCAAGCTTCGTTCTTACCATCAACAGTACTTGAGCTGCATCCCGTGATGTTCATGATTTTTCACATCAATATCACCATAGTTGACCTGTGGCACTTAATGGTGATACTGAGCTTACATTTGCTTCTAGTTAATGAGCTATCATTAATGAGTATTATTATTGTTAATTGGTTTGATTTTAACCACATGTAAAAGCTGTACAGACTCTAACACAAATTTATTATAAAGTTGTTTTTTTTTGCTATGAGACTGTCTTTCCTTAATTAACCCACGTAATAGCAAAGAGAAATTAGCTGCCTTTGAAACAATTAAGTTATGTATGCATAATCTTATTACAATATGGGTAGGAACACCTTTTATCATTCCATGTTTTCTCCAAGAAAGAGACTGCAGCAGAAATCTGAACTTGAAATATTGGTATACTCTGCACAGAAACTGTGTATAAAAATGACACCTTGGTAGATTGAAACAGAAGTCATTGATGGAATGAAATCTTCCTCTGAAATGATCAGGTTATACTCTCCAATATGTAGAGCTTACAGATAGCTGCCAAAATAAATCCTCATGGAGAGGGAGGAGGAAATTGCTGCTCTCCGAATGACAGCTGCTGGCCGAGCTCCCCAGAGGAGTCTTTAGGACCAGTGATGATGAGCTTCAGGGTCTGACAAGGCTAATAAATTGATCCAAAATAACTCGCGCCTGGTGAACCCTTGGGTGTTCTGCACAATGTGTGTGTTTGATGGAATTTCTGAGTATACCTCTCCCAACCAGGGAGGGAGACAAAGGTCTGGCTGGCTGGTTTACCCTGCTGAGTAAGTCTTCCAGTGTAGCTGGGGCTGTGCGGTGCCTACGGTGCTTACATGCTGCTGCTGTGACCTGGGGATTGAGAGGGAAAGGGGTCTTCTACAGTCAGAATATGGTGAAGCAGAAGGCTAAGAGGAAGGAGAGGATGGTCGTATGCTTATAACAACACTCTGGGCAGAGGAAGACAAAATGCAGAGGGTGTGGGACAATCTGAGTGAAGGCTTGCATCTGGCATCTCACTCTTTCCCTTCTCCTGTTGCATCCCCGGGACATTCTGACAGATGCTTGCCAACACAGCGAAGATTACTCTGCTACATAGTTTTGAGATCTGTTCTTTTAACAAAGTCTTTAATTTTCCCCAAAGCAGAAAACTCCAGGAGAATTCTTCCTCTGTTGTCTTCTCAAGTACTGACTCCAGTGGTTGTGAATTCACCATTGGTGAAGGTCACTGGTGCCCTCTCTTCAGTCACCAGTCCGAATAGTTGTTTTTTCAGTATGCAGCCTGTGATTTTCTGTAAAATGATGATGATAAGCGAAAGTTGTTATTGCATGTTAATGCTAATGCTAGACATGGCAGCAGACAAACCATTTGGGTATGGCAATTTGAGGGGAGAAACAAAGCTAATTACTTTGATTTAAAGCTGCTTTCTTTGAACTGGGTTGGGGATCAGAGAGAGAAAGGTACTGATTCTGCCAGATATGCTTTTTTTTTAACTTGGTCGGTAATATAGACGGACATAAAAGATATACAGATCATGAATATATTGTAAATCAACCAGTGTAAAAGTAATCCTGAGTGTAATTTCAGTACGCCAGTCTTAATCTCATATTTACTGGTAACTGGTTATTTCATTTCAATGAAAACATCACATTTATAGTAGAAATACATGCTACATGTGTGTGGGTATATACATATATACAGTACCACTATACACTTTCCAAAGGGGAATAGAGTTATTCAGACACAGTCTTTCCATTCCAAATATTTTCTCAGAAAACATTGTCGCTTCTCATTAACAGACAAGACTAGATATTTGTTTCTTGCAAATTAGTTTGCAACTGGACAGATCAATTTACTAATTAATAGATAAATTATTTTGTACGTAGCATCTAGCATTTCTGTTCAGAGATCGCTGCTTTCTCCTTCACAGTATTTGGCTTCACCACAGTACTGCAAATTTGTAATGAAATTCATAGACTTATGTAGAATTTCTTGTGATAGTTTCTAGAGTATCAATATTCAACTAGACAGTGAAAAGTAGGCAGATATGAATTTCTCCTATTAGGTAAGTCCACACCCTGCAGAATGTGTTCAGAAAGTCAAAGACTTTTTCTGTGTTTACCTCTGTTTATTCTTATGTAAATTCAAACTGCTCACTTTCCATACAGGATAAAGCACTTCCGAATTTAGTCATCTTTTAATCCTCAATCCACAGTCACAGAAAAGCTTATAACATCGGTTTCTTATTTATAGTTTTTATCATGGGATATCAGAGGTTAGAAATCACTGTACCAGCTGAAAAAAATGGATGAACATGATCTAACAAGTAATTTTTAGAATATTGTAACAATCTGCATGCCTCTCTTAATGCTGGAGAGAAGTAGGTTTTTTTCCCCTATTTGCAGTAAATTTAAAGGCATTTGTTCTCTATGGCCTTAAACCAAATGTGCAGTTCAATTTAATGTCCTTATTTCTGCAACTGCAAAAGTGGTCACTGGACTAACACCGTGTTGGTTGTCTTGGGATGATCTGGGTGGTGTGACCCAAATACTGCCATAGCTATTTGTCGCCATAAGGAATAAAATGTTTCCTTGTGTTGCACATATTCAAAATTTAAGTACATGAAAATTTCACTGTCAGGAGAAAGGCCAAGTATCATTTGGCAAATAGCGTAAATTCAGATATGGAACGCTTGATTCCTCTTCCAATTTATATGTGTACAAACCCTCTTATTTCCATTTTGAATTCTTTTCTCCCTTCCTAAATAGAGTTTTTAATGATAGCCTGAAAACATTTCCTTAAGCCTGGCAGACATCTGTAGCAGCAACATGCTGAAATTATAATTGAAATAAGAAGCTGTGATCATCCTTATCATCTGCATGTCCCCACATGGTGAGCATTAATGTATTCTGGTTTGCTAACTTCATATGTTAAAACTGCTTCATACTTTGTAAATACAATCAAAGACAACAGCTGCCCTCTTCTGTATCTTTAACAAAACTGAATCTTCCCAGCAATCTTTTTGTCTGGAAAAATTACTGTTTTATTCCAAGACTAAATCTCTTCTTTTCAGTGTCAGTTTGATGAGTGGAACAAACCATCTGAGTCCAGCTCCAAAATGCCTCTATTATAGAGGCATCAGTAGGGGCTCCATAGTTTAAAATTGCATTTTGATTTCCAATAAAAGCAGGACTAAAATATCTCCATTTGATACTTTAATGGTTGAATTTAACCTCTAAATTTGGCACAATAGCTCTTCAAGGGACAATTGAAAATTCTATCTATGCTTCCAATAAAATATTTATGTTCTTCAGTAAAAACATTTCAAAAGGATCTCTTAGAAATATTACTTTGGTTCTTATCTATCTTGCCTTCCGATAGCTACTTGAATGGCATTTTTCACAAATTTCCAATTGATGATGTTCTCATGGCTTTTTGGGCATCGGTCATTTCAGAAAAGTTGAGCTCCTGGTATTTTGCTTTGGGACGGCCTAGCTGAGTTTGGTGAATATTAACTGATAAAACTTTGTCCATATTCTTGAGGTATGGTGCATTAAGGCAAGAATCACAGGGAATTTCATGTATACCAGTGTTTTGATACAGAAGTTCATGAATTTTACTGTGGGATGACTAGTAAAGGACTAGACTCTAGACTCTCCCTACTGAACGTAAAAGGAATTAGTTGTACAATAGATGTGAAGAGTCTGTATGTACTTAAATAGGCAGGGTAAAGTTGACAGATTGAACAAAGAGCACAAGGCTTGCTTTCTTTTCTGCATTTTCTGTTTCTTTAAGCCCTTTCCGATCTGTATGTTTTATTCTCTCTTGTTACTGCCCTGCATCAGATATTACAAAGGTGAATATATCTTCATAGAATCATAGAATACAAGGCTGGAAGGGGTCTCAAGGATGATTTGGTCCAATTTTTCTTGACAAAAGCTCTGTCTAAACAAGATGGCCAAGCACCCTGCCCAGCTGAATCTTTAGTGTCTGATGTTGGGAAATCCACCACTTCCATGGTGAGATTATTCCAATGGCTGGTTGTTCCCATTGTGAAAAATTTTCCTCAGAATCTCCCCAGGAGTAACTTGCACCCATTACCCCTCATCTTTTCCCTGTGACCTCTTGTAAAAAGGGATTCTCTATCTTATTTGTAGGCATCCTTTAAGCACTGAGACTTGGTGATGAGGTCTCCCCTAAGTCTTTGATTCTCAAGGCTGAACAAAACCGATTCTTTCAGCCTTTCCTCATATGGTAGGCTTCCCAGTCCTTGGATCATCTTCGTGGTCCTTCTCTGGGCCCTCTCCAGCTTGTCCATGTCTTGTTTGTATTGTGGGGACCAAAATGGAGTACAGTATTCCAGGTATGACCTGACAAATGCTGAGTGGGATAATGACTTCATCTCTGCTGGTGATGTCCTTGTTGATGTGACCCAGCATCCTGTTGGCTTGCTTTGCCACTGCTCACACTGTTCACTCATATTGAGCTTCTTGTCCACTAGGACCCCCGAGTCCCTTTCTACAGAGCTGCTCAGGTGGATCCCAGTCTGTGCTGCACTCCTGCATTATGTTTCCCCAGGTGCAAGACCTTACACTTGTCCTTGTTGAACTTCTTAAGGCCTTGTTAGCCTACTTTTCCAGGCTACCCATGTCTTCCTCCAGGGTGGCTCTTCCTTCCAAAGTATCTGCTTCGTCACTCTGTTTGGTATCATCTGCAAACTTCAGGGTGCACCTGGTCCCATCATCCAGATCACTTACAAAGACATTAAAGAGCATTGGGCCCAGTATCGATCCCTGGGGGACCCCACCTGTGACAGGTTGCCAGCTCAAAAAAGAGCTATTTACTACCACCCTATGGGTGTGGCCTGTCAGCCAGTTCCTCACCCACAGTATGGACCACCTGTGTAGACTATAATGCATCAGCTTCTCTAGAAGGAGGCTGTGGAGAACCATATCGAAAGCCTTGGAGAAATCCAGGTAGACAATGTCCACTGCTGGCCCCGCATCAACTAAGCAGGTTACTTTGTTGTAGAAGGCGCCCAGGTTTGTCAAGCATGATTTGTCATTTGTGAATCCGTGCTGGCTTTTCCCAGTCAGGGACCTCATTTAACTTGTGACAGTTGCCACGAGGATTCGTTCTTGTCTCTCATTTTGCGGAATAACTCACTTGTTTGCTTTTAAATAATGTATTTCTTTTAGTTTATTTTTATATATTTGGAAATTTGGGGCAGTCAGTCCTGGCTGTCCTATAATCTGAAGATTGAAAACCTGATTTCTATAGGAACAAAACTTGTCTTTGAGCAAGAGAACACACATACGTGTTTATTGATGTATATTTAAAGTTTTCAAAACAATGTGATGATACTGTAAGCTTCATAAGATGGAAAAGTGCTGTAAAACTGACAGGCTTCTACAGAGACTTTGAAATAGTTGGAGTCTCAAAATTATTTGTTAATGTCTCAGAAAACGGAATCTGCACTTTTAACTGAAGTCAGCAGTTTTTCCTCTCGGAAATGTGTGGGGAAGTATTTGGTGTAGAAACACTGACTACGTGTCTAAAACATCCATTTTGGATGGCTTTTATAGTAGATTTTCTCCATCCCTATATGTACCCTTTATTATCATCATCAGGCTAATATGTGCTGGCTCTGTTTTTCCTGGTACATACTACTCTAACTGGGGGGAAGGAGAAGTGATGTCACACCCCTGAGTTCAGCAGGATCCAAAATCTGGGAGAGGGTGGCTCCTGCTAAGTCCTCAGTCTATGAGAGGGAGAACCTGGCTCTTGCTGAGTGGGGAAGTTGGTGGTACCGCTGCCTCTTAAATCAGTATTGAGATGAATGCATCAGCATTGATATGAAGGAGGAGATATGCAAAAACTTGGTTTCTCTCAGGTCTTTGCACCCTGTGGGCTGCTAAATCCCAGTGCAGGGTCTCTAACACGTTAACTGGTGACCCACAAAAAGCAGAATGGCTGTATGTTGAAAGGTCCCCTCTGGTTGCAGGTGGTGCGCCATGCAGTATTCCTTTCACGTGGCAGGCGATGATGGAGAACGAATGTGGCAGGGAACAGGTGTACGGGGCTGGGAAACTGCAGTGGGAAAGGCAAAGAACCGAGTTTCTTGGTGGACACTTTGTGTAAGGAAATCTTTGAGAACCGGTCCATTGACTGGCTCCGAGATTTCTGAAAGTCAAGCCAAGTTTGTTCCCTTCTTGTTTTCCACTTTTGTGGTAGCTAGCCCGGACTTTGTAAGAAGGTGAGTTGCATAACGGATAGGTGAGTGAATGAAAGCAAAGGAGACTTGTTCATTAGGCTTTGAAATAATGTTTTTATATTTTTAACTGCATGATTTAAAAGGGTTTTAGGATGCTTTCTACCACCAATTACTGAAAAAAAATGGTGGCGCTGTCTGGCTGGAGGGCTGAGACTTGTATTACTCTTTTAAAAGTCATTAAATAATGTATAAAACCACAGTAACAATTTAAAACCATTTAAAAGAAAACCAATCCTCTCTTACGTGCTCCAAAGTACTGCCTCAGGTCTTTAATGGTTCTATGAAGCTGCTTAAGTCTTACTTGGCAGAAGTTCTCTGATTAGCTTCTAGTGATAATCCTAACATTGTTGTCAGATCTAAAGGACTGTGGATGCAGAACTCTGACATTTAAACAAGGGATGTACCTGTCTGTCTGGTAATTCATAGCATATGAACTCTTCAGGAGGCGTTTCCAAGCAAGTAATGCTTGTAGGTAGGACTGGGTCGCAAGGTTTCAGGGAGTGCAGCTTGTCGTACTGGAAGTAGGTCAGCCCTCTGTACTGGCTATAGAGCGCAGTCAAAAGCCATTCATGGAGACCATTTCCCAGAATTAGGTTTCTATGTAGAAAGCGCTCTGGGTGATGCGGAGACTATGTAATTAAGAAGGAAGAATGAAGTGCTCCTTCAGACTGTGGCTAATGAGAAACTGTAAGAATCTTTGAACTGATCAGCTGTATGTTTCTCTTCAGGCTCTCAACGATCTATCAGTTGTCTCTTACGTATTGCTAAAGCGACAGCTTTCTACTTCTGTCAAAACCTAATAAGAACTGTTTCTCAATACAGTCTGGACAGGCTGCCTTTTTTCTTTCTTCCCCTTATATTGGAAAGATTTGAATAAATGTACTGCAATATTTGACTTCACAGACACAGCAATGTAAGAACGTATGGATGATTTTGGCTTTATTTTAACAGACTCTGTAGGTGTAATGCGAATATCCACAGCTGCTAAAATGTTATCCCTACTTCCATTCACAAATCTACACTGTGCCTTAGCGAGAAGGCTCTGATTTGGAAATTAGTTGGCAGTTGTTAAATGTTTCTCCTTTCTTTATGACTTGAGAGACATAGCAATAAAGGCATAGAATTGACAAAGGATCCAAAATAAATGAAAAATTAATGGCTAAGGTTAACAGCACCATAGAAACACCTGTCTCACTGACCTAATGTTCACTTAGATAACCAAGCTGTCTGAGTGAGAATGATAGCTATAATTTGCTGATATGAAGTCAGAGGCCAAAGCTTGAGTGAAATAAATGTAGATGCGCATTAGACATTAGAAAATCCTCAAAAGCCAGTATATATGGATAGAAATTGGTCAGTAAAATGGCATAATTGCTATATGAGATCCTAGGAAAATAGCCTTGGAGAAGGGAGATGTGGCAGATGTAAAGAGGTGTAAAATAACTCTCTCCAGATGGAAACATGGTGTGCTCTTCTATCTTCTTACTCTGCCTTTTCCTGGTACGTGGTCTATGCCTGTGAGTACCAGTTGTATCTGTGTAAACACACAAAAACTGTTTTGAACTGGTGTGTTAAAGCTACGTTCACTCCATCACTTAGCTCACTTCCAGGTTAAGCTGACAGTGTACCCAGCCCAGCAAAACCAGTCCCTGCTTTCCACTGGCATCCAACTGGATGTTGCTCTGAAAGCTGGAGGACTGTTCGCTCTTTCAGGGCTTTTGCTTGCGCTGCTGAGCAGCTGGCCATGCCTGTGGGAAACAGGGGGAGGAAATATAGCACATGTGTAACTGCTGCACACATCTGCAGTAAAAATCAGATCCTGATGTACATGTGAGATGAGGAGGATAAACTAAACTTGAATGTGCTGTTTTTGTCTTGAGCCAAGTAGCATAGAATATCAGAAGAAAGTAGGAGTCAACTTCAGTGGCATCCCAAGTTTTAGTGGTTGTAGAAGGGTACTTTCACACATTTATGGAGATGCATGGAAAAGGTCTGTGGCATTTGGGAATGAGTTTCTGTTGTAAGCGTTACCACATCTGGTTTCTCTCAAGCTCTGTTCAGCTTTGCAATTGGTTTTAGCGCTGTGGCTACCCTTACTAAGAGGAAAACAGAATTATATGTTTATGCACCCAAAATAGACTTGAAAGTAGATCTTGAAACTGTGATTAATGTCTCTCCTTACAAGGAAGAAAAACTACTGCACTTGAGCAGTTCCGTTTTTGCCAAGAAAGGTTGGACAAGGTGATCCTTGAGGTCCCTTCAGCCTGGTAGTCTGTGATTCTGTAATTCATTTTACTTAGTCCTTGTCCATACAAAGATATGACATGATGGTGTAACGGAAACTAGGACTATATGCCAATAACCAAACTTTTTTATAAAATTTTCTGCTTTTCTAGAGCTTTGGCATATTTTTCTCCCCCTCAGCTCCAGTGGCATCGCTCCATGTACCTTTTGGAAACTTGCACAGGAAAAAAGGGAAAGAGCTGTGAATAATGCTCAAGCCAACTCAGGCTTTCATTCAGTATCAATATAGCTAATCTTCAGAAAATAACTTTGCTAAAATGTGAGTCACCTATAGTTTTTACTGTTCTTTTAACTCTACCTGAAGAAAAAGAATTTCAACTGACAGACTAATCTTTCTTTTTAATGGCATGAAATGTAGGGAGAAGGGGAATTACTGCTTCCATAAATCATGGCTGATGATTACAAAGCTCTGTTTTAAGGTCTAGGCCTTTAGAGGTACATTATCAGAAAACTGCTATGCTAAGCACTCAGATGTTAGGTATTATCTTTGTCTAGCATTCTATAAATGCCATGAACTTTGATTTTAAAGGATGCAGCCAGGTAATTGTTCAGAGTTTTTAAACTTTTGTTTTTACTTTTCAGATTTTTTTAATGTCTTGAAAATGTACTTTCTCCCCTTATTGATCTCATCCTCTCCCATTTGGCAACATTGATTTGTTTTCCTGTCTCTTAAATGTAACAGAATCCAGGCAAGACTGTTTTTATTTAACAACTTCTATTTAAATAGTACTTTAATATCTTCCTGTGGCAGCATATTCGAATTATGTTAGCACAGCTCTGAGGATATTACTTGGTAGCGTGTTGATGAAATCAAAAGAGCACATGTTGTATTATTTTGATGTAAACCACTAAAATTTTTTCCTTGTTCCTATTTTCAGTAGGATTGTAATGGGAAGTTTTGGAGTATCTTTGAAAATAAACAACTACTTGAACTAAAATTATTGAAATTAGGAAAATTTGGATTAATTTTGTAAACCCACATTGAACTATGATTTCTACAGATAAGTTCTAGCATCCTCTCATGTAATTTTAGGCATACAAACAGTCCCCTGTATATCATTTAATTTAGTACTTAGATCTTGTAAGTTTAGTACTTCTAGATGACCACCTAAAATGTTAAGTACATTTGTATATATTTCTAAGTCTTTAGGCCTTATTCAGCTTAGCTACAATTTGTATCACAAGTGATATCCTGTTGCTATAACCCAAGGCTAAGAGAATAATACTCTTAGCAGCCTGAAATTTGTGCCTTTGGTGACTTGGCAGGTGTATGCACGATACACAGCAAAGAGTGAAGTTCTAATAGCTCGGATTCACTCACCACCTACATCTCATAGGTCATTATGGGCAGAGAAAGTCTGTTTTAGGTACAGTGATAGACAGTATAAGTATCACCACCTGATACTCGTAGTGAAATCTAAATTTTCTTTCACCCTGCAACTATGAATGGATATGGGGAAAGTTTGTCTCTTCAAAATAAAATCCAGAATAGCATGAACTCTGTGCAAGTAACCACTCAAGATGGTTCAGCATCCAGTTGCAGGTTAGATGATAACACCATGGATGTACTTAAATATTTCTGACCATATATATGCCTTAAATTCTATTTATTTCTTTGAAGTTGGTCAAGATGAGTTTTTTTCTTAAAAAAAAAGTAAAAAAAAGATTTAAGTTCTTATTTTAAAATCTGCCTGCAAGGTGTTCTATTGTTATGCAGTAATTAATATTTTTTTAGAGCACTTACCTAGGAGGTCAGAACATGAATTCAGTTTCTTCCTTCCAAGGTAGTTCCATAACTCTAGGAAAGAATAATGTATAGTTAGTCTTTGATCACACTCAGGAAAAAGTGATCAGAAAGAGAGGTCAGGAAAGACTGTGACTGTTTATCATTGCCCAGTGCTTAGGACACTTGAATGATCAGGTAGCTCAGTGGGGAAGAGGAGAGGGCTTCAGTTTCTCTGCTTTGTGAGATAGCAGTGTTCTTGTTGTACTTGCCTACTGTTCATAGAATGACTTCCCAAACCCACTCATGCAAAATACAGTGGAACCCTGAGAGTGTTAAAGTGCATTTTTTGAGGAATAGAGCCCTGTTATGCCCTGAGAAAATCCGCAAGTCCTTAAGCAATTTAGGTAGGGGAATTTCTGTATCTTTGCTCGGAGAATGTATTTTCAGATTTGTTGACGTTATCAGAGTTGACCGTTCTGGTCTGAGACGTCTACAATTCTAGGTAGTCAAGAAAAGCTGAATTCAAAAGTACAGAAGAGATACAGAATTCTCCTACACCATACTCAATATTAGATGGGGACTGAATGGCAATTTTCAGAATTACAGATTTAGACTTCAACACTCAAACTCCATAGAGCTTTCTTCTTTCTCCTGCTCTCTTCCTCTCTTTTTTTTCTTAGAATTTTCTAGATCTGTTCTTCAATACTGTGTTGGAAGGAAGGCTTTGAATCAAGAAATGAAAGAATCAGACAATCCACTGAATTTCTGTACAGACTGGGACCTGGATTATACCCCTCAAATTCATCTGTACACCCGAAGTCCTGATGTCCGTTACATATTCGCTTTACCCCCAAAAAGTGTTCCTTTACATACATTCCCCAATATTTTTTTACTTGTGCCACCAAGAGGATTGTAAGGAGTTGTGGTGCTGTGAGAATGAATGTGAAATGAAAAATGTCTGTGGAACCACAGCCTCGCTGGGTAGCACAAGTGTCAAAATGACCCCTAGGTGGTGGCTTTATGAGCACTTCATGCTGGTGTACCATCAAAAGAAGCAAATCAATCCATCTTTTCCTCTCTGTTTCTTCCCATTCCCTTGCTTGTGCCAGTACAGTCATCTTGGGGAGCAGTCTGTAGCCGAAATGAATCCAGGAAGCTCATCGGTCCCCTTTAGCCCTGGTGGGTTTTCTGATACTGCTCACTGTACGTCCAACACTTTTGATGGCACAAAGGCAGCATTTTGGTTGTAGGTGAGTGTCTGGAAGCTCAGTGGAGTATAAATCTTTGTCCTTGAGATTCCTTTCTTATTCCTGCCTAAAATACTTCTGAAACTGTTGCTTTGGATCAGCACTTACCCTGTGTGTAACCCATGAGAAAATGATGTTGGGGAAACACAGTCACTGGTATCAGGCACAGAATTTCAACGTTTGTCTTAAAATAAAGACCAAGAGGTGTCAGACTGGGATTTATGACCAGGTAGCAAATGCACCGTCCCTGTCTGCCTTAGAAACCATTGTGCAGAACCTAGATCAGACTGCACAAAAGTGTCTGTAGTGGAGTTTCTCCACTATGGAGTCAATTAAAGTTTTATTTCAGAGTCAGGAATTTGTAATGATTTAGGTTCCCTTGGAAGGAATGTCAGTCAAATAGCAATATTGCTCCTAGTCAAGAAAAAGTTCTGAGTTCTTTTTGTGGTAGCTTGCAAAGAAAAAAACTTGTAAGCCTATATAATACTATGTTATTAGTCCTGCATGGCAGTGGCAAGGCTGGCAGGCAGCCTGCTCTATACAGTGCAGGCATGCCAACACCGCATTGCAATGGAAAATCAATTCTCAGCCAACTGTACTTGGATTGGAAGGAATTCAAGCACAGTTAGTGTTCTGAGTCTTAAATTGCCACCGTGATGTCTTTACTCAAAGACAAATTTCATGAAGATATTAGAGCAGGACTTGTAAAAACTGCATCTGAGAATAACATTTTTATTAAAGGTGATGTTAATGCCATTTCATTTGAAAATAATTAAGCAGAGAAAGCAAGAGAGACATAAAGATAGATCTCTCAAAAATTAGAAATCTCATTAGTGAGATGCTTACTGGTGGTGTGTATAAATGGAGGTTAGATTAAGGAAAAACATGATGATGCTTCTATAAAATTAAAACAATGAACACACAACAAAACAAAGAGCTAGGAGTGATGATACTACAGTTTATGGTAATAATATTTCAGGTTTGATTGCATGTGTTCCCTGCACTGTCTCCACAATGAAAGTATCTTAATAAAGTGCTTCTGGAATTTGCTATCAGGTTGGTTTGGTAACATGTGGCTGCTGAACAATGGATTTTATGCCACATAGTTTGCTATAAGGGCTGACGGAAACAACATGAATGTTATTATTGGGATTAAACCTTTCTTTTACCTCATAGTACTGCAATTGATGTATCTGAATTTTCTGTATTTGGGAGTAATCCTGTTCCTTTTCCAGCCATACTTGATTTGACAAACGTTGGTATAGCTCTTCTTTCTTATGCTTTCATATGTAGTTCAGGGTGGGAATTTGTCCTTTCACTCCTGTTTTAAGTTTGGAGAGCCTTGATTTAGATAGTGGGTTTGCAAAGGCTAGATGATGTCTACTGGTCCTGGTCTGAAGCTGCCTTTTAGGTGCAGTGGGTTTCTTGCACTTTCTTCCATGTGTTTCAGTGCAATCCTGTAAAAAATAGACTTGTTTTCTTTTTCACAACTGAACATTTTACCTCACATCAGCACTGGACCAAAATCAGTCAGTAAATAAAAGATTTATGCTTTATATAAATGAGTAAATATAATGAATTTATGAAGGTGACAGCTAACTGAAACACCAATGGCAAAGAGGAACTATTTGTGGCTTGATCTTGAAAGAAAGCCTGCCTTTAAGGATAGTCTTTAGGACACAAAATACACGTTCTGCCACAGGACACTGGTTATGACACAGTTACTTAGCCTGTTAATGCCGTACCTAAATCAGGTGCTTGATGAAGCTACCTGATTCACATCATCATTTGAAGAATCCTCTATTTCTCTCATGTATTTATTCTTATGATTTAGGCAAAAGCCCTCAAATCAGGCCTTTCTTGAGATCTCCTCTAATGCAATTTAAATGGTGAAACAGTTCAGTATTTACTCTAGTGTAAATGTGTGTAGAAAAGGTCATTTTCCTGCAGATAATGAATGAAAGAAAAGCTTTTTTAACCTTGAATGTCTTTAAATGAAAACTTAATAACTTTTCTCAGTAAGCAGTAAGTAGAACAACATCAACTGAAAAATATCTGGTTTATAAACGAAGTAAATGGTCTTAAGTATATTTAGAAGGGACTTTTAACTTTAGCAGAGATATGATGCTCTCGCACTGAGTCTCTGTGACTAATCCACTGGAAAGATTTACCGTTAGGGAACTCAAGGTCTGCGTTTCAAAGGAAATATTGGTAAGGATTATTATTCCCTTGTCCCCAGCAGTTCTCATAATCCCCTTACACTCAGAGTAGGATTTACAAATACAAAATAAATGACAAAACTAGAATGCTCTGAGTCCCTCTGTTCGCAGAACTAAAAATGAAGCCTAGATGATTTGAATCTTATTTTGAGTTCATTATTAGGCACCTATACATTTTACCCCTGCTAGGCAACAGGGGTAAGAAAAGAATCAAATGTAGGCCACTAACAAGTGACAGCAACAAAAATCTACATCAAAAAGACCTTAGCTGCTTGCTTACAAGACAGATCTTGAAGAAGAAACTTAATTGTAGCATTGGGATCTAGGATGCTTTGGTCACTGGATAAAATGACAGTCCTTGTGCACTTGATTATAGGTCTATAAATGAATGTTTGAGATGAGCAAAGAGCAAAAAATGGAATTTGTTCCTCAGTCTGAAATCAGTGGCGAGCCCCACATTTGGGTAGCTGTAGGCTCTCTGAGGGCTCACTTTTGCTGCTGTAGCAGAGCAGCAAAATGGGCTGCTTGTGGAAGTAAGAGCAGAGGCCAGGGCTCATGTGTTTCAAGTCAGGCATGTGCCTAACTGCTTCCCTGGATGAAAGTCAGGTAAAACAAGGGTTTTCATGAAGCAAGACAAAGCAAGGTTTGCTAAACAAAGACATATATTGAAAGATCAGTCAAACCGGGTCATAATCAGATAGCTCAACAGTGTGGGATTCTCTCAGGTCTACCTTCAGGATGACAATTTTACAATGAAAATGTAAAATCCATTATAGCAAATTGTTTTCCTGTTACCCATTTCAGAGAGGAACATGGATAGGCTTTCACAGAATTTATATACATGCAGAAAAAGTTCCCCTCAGGAGCTGAAATGTAGATGAAATCTTTCATATCTGATGCTCATTTATACGGAATTTTCAAAAGGTACTTTGCCTCTATAACCTGAATAAGAGCTTAATGGGTAGATGAACTTTGATATCCTGTTTCTATTAGTCCCAGCCTACCTTAAGGGAGTACTTGATATCATAAGTCCATTTCTATATCTTCTGACGAGGACAATAATGAGATATTGTGTTCCATGTTCTTGAATGCAGACAAGGCCTGCTAGAGACTCTTCGAGAGGATACTCTGGAACAGCATGTTGTTTCTTTAATGCACAGAAAATATCTGAGATTTACTGTTTCCCTTACAATTTCCCATACAAATGAAATATGCTAGAAAGAGTGTGAGAAAAAGCTTTTTTTGTGCTATTTCTGTCCTTTCCTGTGACTTTAGATCACTCCTTGTGACATTACCGTTTGAATTCTGAATTATAACAGGTTGCCTGGATTCAGTCCAAGACTTTCTTTGATTTTGGTTTGTTTTTAAGGAAGTAGTCTTGGGGGCCTTTCAGATAGAATTAAGACTTCACTTAAAGTTAAATCCCATGACAGAGCTGAATAAAATATTCAAACTAAACCATATGTTGTTTGGACCATCAGTAATTTATGTAAGATGTACCTATCCCTGTGAACATTGTATACTCTAATGGGGAGGATGAAGGGACATTTTCTTTTAGAAAGAACTTATCATTTCTTAACAGGTCACATACTTTCTGGTCAATCCAAACCCCGCTGAATTACGTCCTTCCATTGGACTTTCTTTATTTGTGTCACTGAAAAAAGTAATGTCAGTTCGGCATTGAAGCATTTTAGTCTGAACTGGACTTGGTTTCAGAGCACTGTCTGTACCAAGCCAGTCAAGGTGGGGGTGCTTTTTGAGCTCCAAACCTCAACCTGCTGCGTTTACGTGGCTACTAAAGAGAGGGTTCAAGGCCCAGATAAACTGAAAAACCCTGAAGTGCTCATTTACATTTGCACAAGGACTAGAGCTGGCACAGGGGAAGAAAAGATGCTGTGAAAGGGGACAGAAAGGGAGGTGGAGGGTGGGACTGTGGCATCCTCAATTTAGATCACCAAAATTACCATGGTTTTGCAATCCCAGTCAATAAAAAAACCCCGAAGGTCAGGAAGCCTTCCTATATAGTGTTTTGGGTGCTTTATTGAGCATTTCACAGGAAAAAGTGAAATTAAGAATATTGCTGCTTGGTCAATCTCAGTCTTGAGAATAATGAGTGATGGAGGTGAGAGCAAAGCAGAGCAGTATTGTGTGACTGTTTAAAGCTGTGGTATGCTGGCAGTTCTCGTTACCCCCTTATCCAAAGATTTCTAAAAATTGACAAAGAACAGCAATGGACAATAGCATACCAGAAACACCTAGCCCAGGCTGCTGGGCTGGCATGGTTTCAGCACTTAAGGAAATGTTCATATGCCAGCATTTGTCAGTGGAATATATTAACTGTCAGTCAGAAATCAGAAAGTTTGGGCCAAGAAATGGGGGGAAAAATTACCAGTAGAGGCTTCTAAAGAAAAAATTGAGTTGATAGGAAAATGGCATTGTGAAAACCAGCTTGTGTAGTGAAAAAGTCATAGTAAGAAGCAAATTTGATAAAATGCTCAGCTGCCCGTGCCTCAGCAGGTACAAGATCAACCTGTGGTAGGATGGGTGAGATGAAGTTTTCTTACAGCTTTGACACTTCTGTCTCAAGAAGCATCTGGGCTTCTTGTAATCACTGTATAACTATACTTCTGTCTGCTACTGTCTCTCCTTGAGTGAATAACTTGATTCAAATTAATAACCTTGAACAACTACCAATTTATTATACGTGACTTAAAGACTCGATATACTTTGTTCTTGGTCCAGTGATGTTTTTTACTGAGTACCTTGTTTCTGAAGTGTAAAATGTCCTCGCAGTCTTGAAACTGTGTTAGGCTTTGCTTCAGACCTCTCCGCCCATGGCAGTGAAATGCATGCAGGACAAAACAAGAGTGACTTAGCGGAGAGAAGCCAGATTGTCACAGTGTTTGAAGCCTCTCGAGAGGCGTGCAAGACCTTGAAAATCCTATTAGGCGCAGTTTATTTGGCCCATAGCTTGTCTGTGTCAGAGTTTTTCATCTTTAAAATGGGTGTCGCTATATCTGTTCTCTACTGGACAGGGCTCTATGGGGATATGTGCATTAAAAATATAGATAGTCAGTTCATGTGAAGCTTGGACAATTTAAGTATGAAAGAGAGGTCGCTACTTTACGTAAGCTGTTGATGTGCTGCTGCCTCCACAGGGTAAAGTGATTTTAGCGGATTATACTCATTTTAGTAGGTTAAAATTTTGTCCATCAATGGACAACGAGAATAGGTAGTTTAAAGCAAGCATATATTGTGTTTGGCAATTTACTGGGATTTATACTGCAAGGAGAAACAGAGCTCTGACACAATTCACCGTGAAATTAAATAGCAGCTTACCCCAACAGCAAGCAGAAATCAGCCCTCTGCCAGAAACTGAAACTCTTCTCTCACACACAGATGTAATACCTACCTTCTACCACTCTCTGCGCAAGTACAGGCACCTTGCAATGTGCCCTGGCAGTTAGTAGACTTGGGCTATTTCAGATTAGGAGGGAAACTTGTTCCAGGCAGAGTGCAACCATGGAAAACAGCCTATTACCAGATAACTCTGCCTTCACAGTTTCCCTGCATGTGCTTCATAAATTTTTGATTATTCTGGTGTAGGTTAAAAAAAAAAATACATTCTTTAATATTCCCATATATGGATGCAATTATATTGATATAAAAATTGCTAATCTTCATGCTTTGTACACTTCAGCAAAGTAAAAATATATGCCTTTTTTACCCCCGGCATGATAGCTTCCATTGACCTGGAAAATAAAATTGAATAGCAATCTTTATTAACAAGTCAAAACAAGGCTGTGAAAATAATAGACATAAACGTTAAGTTTCGCAGCTCAGTGTACTCAAGTGCCTAGGAGACAAGTGGGAAATAAACACCGAAAACATGTTTGTGAATGGACTTTGGAAGAAGGGAAAGATTAGCTGGCTGATGGTCTCAATCCCAGATTTTCCCTCCAAACCCTCAAACAGCAGGAAGGCAGGAGCCTGAATTGGAGCAGAAAGCACACTTTCATCCAGCTCGTTAGCCCACGCTAGGTTTAAGCTGCTTATAGACTGCTGTGTGTGGGGAATCTGGACTTACAGTTTCAAGGAAGACTTAGTCAAAATAGAGGCTTTCATTTTGTTGTCATAGGAAAGATATATGTCATACCTTCATATTTACGCTCAGACTTCTTTCTGTTTCTGGAGTATACTGTCATGCCTCCTTTAAGCCCTACTTTTTTGCTAAATACCTATAAATGGGGATCTTGTGTAAAAAGATAAGTACATTTATTGTAGAGTTGCTTCCTTTTGTGCAGTAGAAAATGGTGAGGTGAGGGAAGGCTGGACAAGGCTGGAACATCATTTTGAGTTCTCAGTGACAGCTCATACAAAATTGCAGTAGTCTGTTACTTTTCTTCATGTTAAAAAGCCCCATGGACCTATAATGAGATATATATATACACACACACACATGCACACACATACATATTATGAGCCAGTGTGGAGAAATAAGCCAGACATACTAATAGAGGTCAGAAAATGCCATTTTTATCTCATTGGGAGGGCCATTACTAGGCACTTGTTTATCAACTTCATCTTGAAAAAACTCAACAACTAATATGGCACTTCCTGTGAAGTTGATATTTTAACTATGTATTTTAAATGTTTATGGGGACAGAGCTACAGGCTGAAAAGTGGGCCATTTTTGAAAAACTTAATAATAAAATCAGTTCAAGTTAGTTTGAAACCTATTGTAGGTTCCTCACTCCGAATATGTTTAATGATGCATGAAAACCATTAGTTTGAACTTGGCACATTATCAGCAAGTAATTGCATTGCAGGAAAACTTAGACATGGTTTGCAAGTCTTAGTGATGGGCAACAAACAAAAATGATGGATTGGTTACACGAAAGCCTACACAGTTGTAGTTCTGAGACTTAGACCAGGGGTTATTTCAGAACATGTGTGATGGCAGAGCAGCTGCTGTCAGGTTTAGTATGAGTTTGTTACTGTGTGAGCTGGCATGAATATTCTGTAGCACTGGCAATTTGCGAGGTAATATATACATTGAAGGCAAGTGCTCTGGCTAAATACTTAAAATGCAGTCTCTTGGGTTTTTTAAAGCATTCAGGGAGCTCAGGAGAGATTTCCATCCATATGCATGTGTCATCACAATGCTAAAAGAGCCATTACAGTTGGCTCAGAAAGGAGAATTGTACAGGCATGTGTGAAGTTCATCTCAAAAGCACTTAGAAAAGATACTTGCATCACCTTAAAAGTCACCTTTTCCTTTCTTCATTCTTTTATTCTTTTCATCTCTGAACTTTCTTTCGACTGGTTCTTTGAAAGAGTAACCCCTTAGTCGCCAAAGGCATGATGTGCAACATTACAAATCTCCTTACTGGAAAAAACAATCCATGCTTTTTTGTGGCATTAAATGACAAAACTGGAATCGGGAGGAATGGTGAAGTTTTCACTGGTTGTACTGGTTAACTGCGTAGGTCCTTTGACAAATCCAGCTGCAATGAACCTTAATTATTACTATCATTTATCATTATTATTTATAAACAGCTTGGCCTTGGTTCTCAGTTATGGTATGCTCAGTTAAGAGTTTCAGACTGGAAGGAGAGAGAAGGCAGAAGATTTCTTAATCTGCGTAAGGCAAAGCCACCTTAGACTCTGTAGCAGTGTAGGAGTCAGCTTGAGCTAGAAATAGTGTCAGTCTTTGGCTATAGAACGTACTTTCTGATAGCCATGTGTTGCTGGATTTAACCTTTATGTCAGGAGTATAGGCTGTCCATAAGAGTCAGGAATATGTAACTAGTGCCCAGCCTTATTCTCATGTATTAAGCAAAGTTTGAACTAAAGGAAAATCTGTTCCAGATTTCTGATTAGTAACAGTAGAAGGCCAGTCCAGTGCATCAGGAAGACTCAGTTCCTGCTCTCCTCCACTTTTCACACGCATCAAGAGTATTTACTGCTCTGCCTTTGACTGCAGTTCTGGAGAGCTTTCTTTTACTCTCCTGGCTTACCTTGAATAACTACCTAGGCACGCAGCAGTCACTCTGACAAAGTTTCTATCTGTTTATTAAGAGCTGAACAAAACTCTAAACAACATTAGTTTGTTATATGTGAACATGCTTTTGCTATATGAGTCTACTACAAAGTCATACAGAGATCATGAAGCTTAATTTCAGATTTAAGTGATACCTAAGAATTATTATTTTTTTTTTTTTGCTTTGACTATAAGGAAACTGAAAGCTAATTACTGCAAAAAATCTGTTAATATTAATCTGGAAAAGAATTTCATTAGTTTTGTAGGGAGAGGAAAGAGATAAGTTAAAAAAATGTTGAACAGCTTTAGACAGAGTGAATTTACTGGTCCTGGGAGCCAACCATACCCCCAGAGGGGAGGATGTGCCTGGGCCCCACAAGGCCAGAGAGTGGTTTTCCAGATGTGGATTTCATTCGCAGAGAGGTTGTCCCTTTCCACTACTGACCCGTGCTCAGAGCAGTTCCTTTTTCCACGCACAAATTCCCTGAAGTCATATAGTATACATACTGTGCTGTAATTTTTGTCCTATTTCTCCATACTTTGAAATCGTCTCTCCACATCTCTTGTCAGTAAATCAACATTCACGAGGGTCATTCACAGAAAAGCCTCTATCTTCAGCAATGACCATGCTTCTTGCTTGAGTTTAATTGATTTCATCTCTGTTAGGTGTTTAGTAATATCACAGCATCTTGGGTAGCCACATTAGGCAAAGATGCAGAGATAAATTTCCATCAATTCCAACCAATTTGAGGTTTATTGTGTGTTTTAATGAGAAGTCATGGAACAAGCATTCCCAGTGAACTGCTGAGATGGGATATAATATTTGTGGAACACTTCCTATTTTCCTCTGAGTTTTGCTTGTTATTGGAACATTTGAGTGGAACTCAAGACTAAACCCCAAAATAATCAGAACTTGTGCCCTCAAGCTGTGCTTAGCATGGAGTCAAAACTGAGCAGCCTCAGAAGTTTTTTCTGATGTCTGTAGCTTCTCCTTGAAAAAAGAAATGAACTCAGAATGACTGGTGAGCTCTGGGAAACCTTTTAGCCAACATAGCCTGAATTTCAGTTTTGTAATTAAAGTATTATCATTGTCAGACTACATAGGTATGGGAGAAAATTTTCATTTGGCTTCTGGCTCTCTATAGCATATCAGTATAATGTGCTTTCATGCTGTGAGGAGGATATGCTTCTGCTAGCCACTTTAGATAACAAACATCATTTGTCAGTGACTCCTTGTAGGATCATCTTCAAGTTCTACGAAAAAAAGAGGAGGAAAATTTGGTGACCAAAAGCAGAAAGTACCATCCTCTGGAAATACTGTGTTAAACTATCTATTGATAGGAATATATCCAAATTCTGTTAACCACTGTTGGCAGAATTACTAGAAAACACAGTATCAAACTGGGCATTTCTTGTACCTGTGTGTTTCATATTACTGTGTGTTTCTATATGTTTTGCAAAGTGCTTAAGTGAGATTTTCACAGAATCATGGAATGATTTGGGTTGGAAGGGATCTCAAAGATCACCTAGTCCCAACCGCCTTGCCATGGGCAGGGACACCCTACATTAGACCAGGGTGCCCAAAGCCCCATCCAACCTGACCTTGAACTCTTCCAGGGATGGGGCCTTCACAGCTTCTCTGGGCAACCTATTCCAGTGCCTCACCACCCTCACAGTAAAGAATTTCTTTCTAATATCTAATCTAAATATCTTTCAGCTTAACCCCATCACCCCTTGCCCTATCATTCCATGCCCTGATAAACAGCCCCTCTCCAGCTTTCCTGTAGCCCCCTTCAGGTACTGGAAGGCTGCTGTAAGGTCTCCTCAGAGCCTTCTCTGCTCCAGGCTGAACAACCACAGCTCCCTCAGCCTGTCNTGGGGACCACAAAGCTGGACGCAGTACTCCAGGTGGGATTTCATGAGAGTGGAATAGAAGGGCAGAATCACCTCCCTTTTGAAGCAGCTCAGAACACGGTTGGCATTTTAAAGACTTTTGTTCCCACTCTATTGCAAGATGACCTGTGTGACAAAGGTAATTTGTTCATCTTGTTCCTTTGTACTAGAAGTCAACTAGATTATCTCCCCACAGTTTTGTTTTGGTTC